>BDMV01000007.1:18285294-18374675 GCA_008326285.1 Oryza officinalis
TTAAGTGGACCGCACGGGATAATAAACCAACATATAAAATAATATTTTATATGCACATAAAATAATGGGTGGATCGCTTATTCCGTGCGGTCCACTTAACGCGACCGCACGGGATAAGCGATCTGCCCATTATTTTATGTGTATATAAAATATTATTTTATTTGTTGGTTTATTATTTTATGTGAATATATTACCTTATCTCTCCCCTCTCTCTCCGTCTCTCTCAGTAATAGTATACATACACATCGCACGTATTAAGAATTGAACGTAATTAATTATTTTTTCATGGAATTAAGATATTAAATTTGTACGCATGCATGACATATGTATATATATACGTATCATCGCGTCTCACAATTTACAGAAGTTTAAAAAACCACATAAAATATATCCTTAATTAGAAATATTTGTACTAGCTACTATACATATGTTCTTTTTCCCACTCTCTAAGTCGTTTGAAGGTATCATCCGTCGCAAGCTGGCTCTCCGGATCGTAGAAATCGCCCAAATGGTTGCAGACATCGTGGCGGATGAAGCGGCAAATATCTGCACACAAGTTTAGTATGGTTCGATCGTCGAACCGGTTCGCTACAACTGGAACGGACGGGATCTGTTTCAGAAGGAATACACATTGTTATAGTTAGGAAAGTTATAAAAGATCTTATAATGTGTGAAAAGATATTTTCTGTCGACTTACTTCTTCAAACTTTGTAGTGTATCTCCCGTTGAGTCTAAGCATCTCGCATACGTAGTATCCGCATAAATTAGTCTGTGGTGGTTGCTTAAAACACTATGTTGAAAAAAATTGTATACTTCAATATTTTGAGTGAAACAAGTATATGTAAGAAATGTCGGAACAAGAGACATGTAATTACCGGCCATCTTGTCTTCACGAGAAGCTTCTTCTTTTGTGGATTATTGATTGGTCCACCGTGGTCTACGTAATATCTGTGTGCTCTATAAAGACAAAACAATTATTTGAGTCAATTATGTGTATTCGAGAGTACAATAGCCAACATTTAGTAAATGGTGCATAACAGGACTTACAAATTTAATATAACGAGAAACTCTGTAAATGTTTCCTCGCCATAGTGCGCCGGATCCAGCACTACGGCCAGGTGGTCCCGTGGATATATCAGAAAAAGTATGTAATGATCGCTGCAAAGAAGATATGTTAGTTGTATGTGATATCGTACTAAAACATAAGTACTACAGAAGAATCATAACGTACCGCAGCGCGTAAGGGACGAAGAGGACAGTTTTGTCTTTGTGCGCAACCATCGCTCTGCCCAAGTACAGTGCTACGCCGACCATCTTTTTCTTGTGCATTTTTTCGACGACCTCTTTTTTCTCGGACGTCGTTTTACCTTTGAGCTCAGCGGAATCTGCACGAATATTCACCGTGTGTTCCGTCCAGCAAACCCTTGTTGGGTTTATGTATCCTACTGGATGGTTGGCCTTTTCAGCGGCGTGGAATTGCATCCTAAGTAATAAAGCGGGTAATTTATCAGAAGTTAGTTAGCAAATGAATTAATATATGACATTAATTACGAATGACTTACAGGCAAAATGCAGCAACGAGATTTATATCCATTTTGTCCAGCTTGAATAATGCGTGAAGGTCGTTGAAATCGATTACCAACATCCCATTTGGGCCACTGGTGAAAGCGTTATCCGGGACCTTCACAGTAATCATGCCCAGGCCTTTTTTAGATGCCTTCAGATACCAGTCATGCATCAGCCTCATTTCCCAAGGCAGGCCTTCCATGAGCTTCGGGGGCAGGAACGGCTTCCCGTGCACGTACTTTGTTGGCACCTCGTCGGAAGTCCAGTTTTGCAGGTCCTCCATTTGATTTTTCACCGATTTTTGTGAATCCGACAAATGTGGAGTTTCATCCTGCTTCTTGTCAGTCGACGCTCTCCCCCTGAAAGCCTGGAATACTAACCTTTCCTCGTATACGGCCATTTTTTCCTTATCATAAGTTGACCTAATCATTGTCGGGATAAGCCGACGAGGTTCAAGCTTGGTCGGACTTGGAAGACTTGCGCTTCTCATAAGAGGCCTTTCAGGTAGCGCCAATGCAGACTGTGGTGTCAGAGGAGGTTGTTCTGCTTGGACTTCAGGGGCTGATAGATGTGGTGAACCTGGACCTAAAGGATTAGGGGAGGAGGGATGTGGGGAGGCAGGCCTATTAGTTGGCGAATCTTGCCCTGGTGGAGAAGGTGGTGCAGGCGCAGCAGCTATCTTTGGAGCCGGCGGGCGTGGGGTTGAAGGCGATGGACCGACCAGCAGTATATCTCGTCGATGCCATAGTATCAACTGATTCACCGCATCCCCAAGCAATTGTATCCCGTCCGGTGTTGGAATATCATGGACATATCAGTTTCTTGGCTTGGTAGGTGTTAGCTGGCAACAAGTTAGGCTTAGGAAGTATAGCTCTAACGAGACCCATCAAGTCATTAAAACTAGTATCAGACCAGCCGTGCCTGCCCTTCAATCTAAGAAGTTCTAGCACCGACCACAACACTGTATACTGCATGTCACATCCCTTTGATTGATCGTACAAAAGATCTTTCGTTGATTTCTGCAACGCCTCCCAATTATTTAAATCTTTTGCTTTCTCTGTTAGGACCTCTGGTTCAGCGTGCCGTAACATATCCTCAAGATCAAGATCAATATCAACCTCTGCGGCGTCAAAACCAGTGCCGCCAAAATCACCAGTCATTTGACGAGACATGTCATCAATTATGAAGTCCACTGCCTGATCGAACCAAATATCACCAGTCTCTACAGGAGGGACGACTTCCCCGTGATAAGTCCAAATTGTATATTTCTCCACAAATCCACGCTGAATTATGTGTCCTAGGATTACATCCGGATCTTTCCACATCTTTTGATTCTTGCAATCCACGCATGGACAAAAAATATCCTTCCTACTCTCTCTCAAAGCGTGTGTCTTAGCCTTGTCAATAAATGTTGATGCTTCTCTCATGAACACCGGATGAGTTCTTCGTGTCTCATACATCCATGTCCGATCCATCTAAAAAATTCACAGCATTAATTAATATTATATTACCGGTGTTTTCTAAATAAACAAATTAAACTTAATTCATACATTTTAACTAAAACCTCATTCACAACAAATAATAATACAGAGACAATATTAGCTACCAAATAATGGTTCAATCAAAAAAATAAAATATTTGACCTACAAATTACATACATATATAGCACAAAGTACCAATTCGCACAAGTTTAGATATCTTCGCATTCACCCAATGAAATTTTACAAAAACGGAAGCAAATGAAGGAGATGATCGAACACATTACCTTTTATATTGATTTCAATCGAAGATTTTAACTCTAGAATCTCCCACCAAAAGAAAATGACTATTTTTTGAGACAGAAACCGAGTTAAAATAAATTCAAATATCTTCACATTAAACCAATAAAAACTTTTAAAAGTGGAAGCAAATGAAAGAGGAGATCAAGCATGGTACCTTTTGTATTGATTCCAATTGAAAAATACAAGTTGAAAACCTTCCCCCCTACAATTGCATTTTTTTGGAGAGAGAAACACCAAGTTCAAAGTGCCACTGTCGGGGGTGGGAGCTGTTTTATAGTGCATCATCACGTGCGGTTGACCTAACGAACCGCACGGGATAATCATTATCCCGTGCGGGTCCTTAAGCGGACCGCACGGGATAATATTATCTCGTGCGGTCGGCTTAAGGAAGCCGCACGCGATAATGAGTTATCCCGTGCGGTCGTCTTAAGCCGACCGCACGGGATAATTCATTATCGCGTGCGGTTCAACAGCCGGCCTCCTCGGGACCGGTTTTTCCAGGCGCGGCCACTTGTGGCCCGCCTGGAAACTGTTGGGGGCCTCGTCCAGAAAGCCCCTTTTTGTAGTAGTGAGTCTTTGTGCGTGAGTAACTTTCCGAGTCCCGAGGTGTTCACGAATCAAGCAGCATTTGATCAATCGACCGAGGTCGCAACATAAGCAACCTTGGATACGTTTTACTCTCTCTGTATCTTTTTTTACAGGTTTTCAATAATATATTTTCACTATTAATTTATTTTATGTTACATTTCTAACGAATATAAAATTAATATTATATAAAGTTACTTTAAAATTTAAAATATAAAACAAGTGATATAACATGTATAGTAATTATCATAAACATGATTAGTATGATTATTAGAAAAAAAATTGCTTTCTTGACGAAGAACAGCATGCACGTCACTACGCGTCAGTGCTGTACTAGTGTTCGCCGAGGATGTGGCCGCGCGCGGGCGGCCAGACGGCATTCAACCAACGGGATGACGGAAACGGGACGGCGGCAGGGACCGGCATGATGTTGTGGTCCGGGACGGAGAAGACGCGCCACCTCCTCAGCAGAGCGCGGCGACAGCGGAACCGTGATGACTAAGCTGCTGGGCGGCGCAGCGGACGGTGGCAACGCCGCCAGGGAGCTGGTGACGTTCGCGCGCCTGCGTCTGCTAGCGCTGCTGGATCTCCCGAAGCTGGAGGCCACCCACGGCGACGGCGGGGGATGCGCGTTCCCGGAGATCCGGCACGTGCAGACGAGAGGAAAGTGGCTGAGAGAGAGACAGAGGAAGAAGAGTTCACAGGTGGGATTCACGTTGGTCTCACTCGTCACATCAACCAAAATTGGATTTTATGCTATTCGATGACCTTGAGCATACCGGTTTTATAAATTAAGAAATACGTTATATCTGATATTACGATATAAAAATGTAGTTTAAACTCAGCTTCGATACGAGAAACTAAAATAAACTTATTTCAGATCGAAACGAGGAGGCCGTCTTGGGCCAGCAGCGAGGGAAGGAGAGCAACGGGCCAAGGCCGGGAGCAAAGAAAGAGGATGGGCTGGATTTGGCCAAGAGAGATAGGAGGATATTTTAATTTGGTTTTTTAATTTAAAATAAATGTTGAAATACTCTTTGTATTGTTAAAATTTTTTTAGTCTGAAAAATCTGAGAAAATTTCAGAGTGTAAATCTAGCGATGTTTTAATTGGAAAATTTTGTTTCCAACATTAACTTCTGTTGTTAATTAATTAAAAATTAATATAAATTTAATAAATAATTTATGGTGAAGCTAATACGGGTGCAATGCTCGATATAGTAGTTCGAGTGCCACACAGCGCTCCCTTTCCTTCGATTTTTTTTTCTACAGGTCCCCTTCCATATTTTTCTTTTATTTATCTCCCGTTCTTTTTTTTCATTTTCTCATTGTTTCTTTTTTCTTCATTTTTTTCTCCCGGTCCCCTTCCACATTGTCATTTTATTTCATCTCCCATTCCTTTGTTTTCATTTTCTCATGGTTTCTGTTGACGTAAAATCGCGCTGACACACCTTGAGCACGTTGTGTGCAACCCGTGACGGCACCCAGCGACACGGCACCGTAGGGAGTGGTACATGCCTCCGAACGAACACCCAGAAGGACCCCATCAGGATGAACACGTGTCGGTTTGTCCTAGCCTCGACATGTCAGCTAGGACATCCACTAACGCCGTAGAGACAAGAGATGACAAGCAATTGGGGATTTGAGGAGAATAAATTTGGAATAGGTAGCAAGAGGAGGGAGATATACAATACAGAGGGTTTGGATACTAAATTTAATTTGACGATTGATTGGTGGTTATTTCAATCGGCCTTGGCTTTCTTATATTTATAGGAGAGGTGGACTTGCTTTTCAAGGTCTTTCGCACGTTCAATTATGCTTAGAAATCAAATAGGACTCAAGAAATCCCAGTCTAAAATAAGGAAACTCGAGAAATACCTAAATTAGACTCGGATTTTGTGTTGACGGTTTGACCGCCCAGACACTTGCCATCTGACTGCAGTGTATTGTCCGGTTTGACAAGCCACATAACGATGGTCAATCCGGCCTTCACGGGAAATCTTCGGTATTTTTCAAATTTGGCTCAAACTTGCTATAACTTGACCCTAGTGCCAAATTTGGTTATCAACACAGCCGAAAAGCTCTAAGCATGAGATTATCTAAGGGCGATATCCACCAATACCAGCCATGAATGCTTCTAAGGCTTATTTGCTTAATGGTGATGTAAGAATACTACAAGAGGCGCCCTCTTGTTTAGATTGTAGTTTGCTTTGCTTTGGCCTCCAGACTTGCCTCACCACTTTTTTACGTTGATTCTTTTGCGACCGATTATTTTCTCTTAACCTGCTATGAGATGAACATGATTGATTATTTAAAATCAATCATTGTAGCAATGCCCATAATGGATAATAATACTATATATAAATAGGCATCATCCATGTACCATTAAAACTCCATTGTGCATACCAAGGGTAATACCATGAAGAATGAGAAATAGGTTGTCGACAGTCCATCCTCGTTCATCTCCCACTTGCTTGGTAGGTGAACTCGATCTCCTAGATTGCTTGTCATCTTTGAAATTTTCGACTTGTTATCTTGCCCCCCGAGTATTGAAGTCTTCAATATGTCTTCTCCTTGTCATCGAAGATTTCTTTCTCTTGCAATTCAATGGTGTGTATAGGAAAAGGTAGTTCATCCACTTGCATCTTTATAAAAGTCAACCATCCTTTGTCAATGGCCAGTTGAATTTGTCTATGGAATACATTGCAATCATTTGTGGTATGAGAATAAAAGTTATGCCACTTACAATATGCCCGCCGCTTTAATCCCTCAAGTGGTGGTATGATATGGCCTTGTGACAATTTAATTTGCTTCTTTTCTAATAGGTAGTCAAAAATCCTATCGCATTTGGTCATACCAAACGTAAACTTTATTTCCTCTTGCCGATTTTTATGACAAGAACGGAGCAAACGAATGGTTTAGAGTTGGAGTTTCAAGCCCATTCAATATGTATACATCAACTATCTCATCGTCCAAAGATTCTTGTTGACCAAGTATATTAACATGGGGACGATCAGACATAACTTTCTACAAGATTTTGGCTTCTCTAACTTGGCTTTTTTGAGCTAGAGCCTTTTGAAGTAATTGGCTTACATGTAAGAAATACACCAAGTAAATGCAGCACCAGATAAAGTCAATGGAAAAAGGCCAAGTTTGAAAATACAACTAGCACTAACTTCTCCACATTGTATGATAAATTGGCCGATATGCTCTAAAGTAGACCAACCATCTTTTCCGGTGAACTTGACAAAATCAGGCACTCTAAACCCTTGAGGATATGGAACATTATCATAATGATCAGGATAAGGCATCTGATATGTACGCTTCATCACCTTAGTATCTATACCGAAAGTATATTTAATAACTTTGGAAATTTCATTACTAAGACTCTTGGGTTCTGCACGTGGACCATTAAGTATAGGATTTGAAAATACTCCATGTTGGTTGCCTAAAATTGGGGTATACTAATAGGACGATTAGAGGCAAGAGCAGCAAAAGGTGTTAAAGTGTTGATGAGAAAAACACGATAGCCTAGGAGTTCTGCTTATCCCTAGGGTTTAGGACGTGCAAGTTGGTTTGATCTTGCAACCAACAACATATACAAGAAAATGATGTTAGTAAACAATAGCCGATCGGCTGGTGGGCCGATAATATATCGTAGAAACCTAGCCGATGCACAAGTTGAATCGGCTGTAAGGTGGACAATGCTACTCACAAACTAGATTTAGGTTAAATATAATTATAAACAATTTTTTCTTAATAGAATCAATCCTATAGGTTGATCCCAATCGATGCAGCATAAGATTGATATCTTTTAAAGTCAATTGTCATACAATTATATAGCCTAAATGACTAGCCGATGGGTAGATGTTATATGATTAGACCCAAAACAATCATGATCGACGGTAGAAAGAAATAACAGGTAATTACTCATTTAATCTTTCTCTTAGATGCAAGCAACTACAATAGATTGGACCCAACCGAGACAGTATTAATTGCTTATAACCAAGATCAAATAAATCAATAATTACATGAACTTGTTTCATAGCCAGTGAGATGTTTTAGGGCAGTACAGATAACGTATCGGCTAGAACTTTGATACAACCTTATATAAGAATATCAATCTTGATCAAGTACACTAAACAGGTTTCAATCTCGACGGATCAGACCTAACCGATAGCAGCGTGAGATTTGAAACAAGCTTAATATTATTTAAAGGATTGATACAATTTTATAAGATGATAGATATAACATATCAAGCAAATTAAAGCATGTAAACTTAAATATAAAATAGTTATACCAGGTAAGATCGGCTGAAACCCCGATTCTACCCTTCTTGGCAATCAATAGGCAGGTTACTTTTTATGATTCTAAACACGACTTAGTAAGTCAAACCCAATTGATGCAGCACTAAGTATGAAAAGAAGCATAAAGTCTAAACAATCAAGTCTTTAACTGATTTTCCGGGTAGTGGATATCTTAGCTAATCTAAACCGATGAGACGATTTAGTCGATACCAACAAAACCCCAGAAAAGGCTTGACCGATACAAGTAAATCGAACCATCGAGTTAGATTAACCAAGACATATGATAGCCAATAGTTGTATAAGATTAGATTAGAACATCTAAAATGATGCGCTAATCCGTCAATACAAACCGCTGTGACAAGCCATACCTCTTATTGGAGATCGAAACAAGAACTCGTCAAAAAGTAAAAATAAAAGGGTGGTGATGCGCCGAGAGTGTGTATTGAACTGTTGTTCTTTTTCTTACAAGACCCTGGGCATATATTTATACCCGAACATACAAACCTTGTCCATGTCGGAAACGACACAAACTTGTCTAATCACAAAATAAACAATCAAGTCCCTAGGCGGACTCTGACCACGATTTCCTTAGAGAAAACACCTAACTTTTACTCCTAATTAATAGATACAGTTGCATTTTCTGGATTCAATCCTTGCATGGCAATATATTGAGATCTTCTAGCGAGTCCGATATGAATTGGCATTACCTGTATCAGCTAACTGAGTTTGATTCTGTATCGGCCGATATGACTTTCAGCCGATGCGCTGCTCTGTTTTTGAAAACAATCCTATCTCCTCAAATCCGCTGCGAACCCATCTTTATCCTTGCATATCTTTACCAAATTTTGCTGTTAACACATGCCCCCCATTCCGGAAAATAGATAAATATGCTGCAGAATTATTTTTTAGATCCACAAAAATCTAGGGTTTCCATATTTTGACCGTTAAAAGCGCAAGCTATAAATAACAATGGACCTTGCCTCAATCTTCACGCCGTTAACTTTTCACCACCGCTTAAATTGCACACAGCTTCTTTCTCATCTCCGGCGACCACATCGACGACACAAGCTCATCCAACGGCAACTTTGGCGATTTCTTGGTGATTTCTCTGCTCCAAGCTCAATGGCAACTGTCATCAACATCGCCGAGGTAATTTCCCTTCAACCCATGCTTCAACGCCTCAGTTCATATTTCCTCCGCATCACCCTAGATTGAATTTTGCTCTAGATCCCCTTTCGTTGCATTTCTGATTCTTTCCCCTTTGTTTTTATGAATATAGCACTTGAGAAATCAGGTTGCAATCCCTGTTCTTAAGGAACCCACTCATTATTTCCTCTGGTTGATGGGAGACCAACAGGATTCCCTTTAGACAAACAAAACCTAATATAGCCGATTGGCAAACAGTCTTTAGATCCTGGCCCTCAAACCTACACGAGTTTGAGACGAATGGAGGAATGGGTATAAGAGAATATCGGCTACAAAGCAATCTTTCTGGGAAGAGGCAGGAATACCTCAATGCTTAGTCTTGTCTTTAGCCGATATGAAGAAAGACGAGCCTATGATGTCATCGGCTTTTTACTTCTGGTCTGATACCCTTAACGCCTTCATGTTTAACCAAGGGTCGATGACCCTCACCCTTTTTGATATTAAGATGCTTACTGGCCTAGACATAACTTCATCGACCAATCCTTTCATCATGAAAATTAAGTGTGACAACAAGCTGACAATCAAGAATGTAGGCGGCTGGTCAGGATATATAGCTAAACACATCAGCACAGGCCATGTTTTAGATAAGGAACACATTGCTTTTTTGAATCTCTAGCTAGAGAGATTTGTATTTTGCGGATCAACCTGTGGCCCAACAACTAACATGCAACACCTAGCCCAATCAATAGTTGAGGGGAAAATTTTCCCCTTTGAAAAATACTTGCTTGGAGCTGTATACCAGATGATGAGCCAAGCATCGGCTAGAATCTTGATGGACAAATCTGTCGGCCATGGTGGCCCTTGGTGGTTAATATAACTTTGGTTGAATCTATATACCATTAATGTTGTTGAAAGAGCTCCTCTTTACTCATCAAGCTTTCCCTGTGATCAATATGATGACGAAGAAGCAAGCGCCCATCGATGCATGTCCTTTGGGGAGGCAGGATTGGTTTATTCAGGATCAGGACCATCAACTGAAGCATTTCAAACTTGGTTTTATCACTTTTGTGATGGATTTCCTAAGAATGCCATAATCTGGTTCCCTTATGATAGCTTTACTAACTACGAGCTCCCAACCAAAATGAGGCTGAATGATCTTAATGATTAAAAAGACCCCTCATCCAGGAACAACTTTGTTTTGGCCATATCACCTTGTATACTGCCTACTGAAGTATCTCAAGGCCGAAACGTCTAGGTTTCTTATGAGTTTTATCATCCAATGTCAATAGCAAGGCAACTAGGTTTGGGTCAGCTCCCAATCAGCTTGTATTTTGCAAGGAAGATCCAGACAAGAGGCATTGTAACATCGGCTCTCTTAATGGACAAAGTACTAAATCTTGAAAGTCCTATCTTGGGCTCCCTTGAACATGTCAACATCCACCTTTTGCAAAGCCAGCTGTTTGACCAATGGTGGAGTGAATGGAAGAAGCATCTTTTTCATCTATCGACCAGATTCTACTTGACCACCATCATTCCTTCCATCAATCCTCAGGTAAATCGTACCCTTTTTCTTTTTGAATAATTTTGAATTCTTTGCTTTCTTGAAAGTACTAATGTGTCTTTTTTGCAGGCTGCCAGTCCTCCTTCCAGAAGCATAAGTAACTAGCCAATTGTATATACACCAGCTTTACTGCTTTTAAGAGACCTAGCTCCATCCATCATCGGCTTTGCTGCCCCTCAAGTTGGCTCCTTCCTCCGTGGCCAAGTCATAGAACCAATCTCCAAGGTCACAAGCAAACGCAAGCAACCAAACATCAAAAAGACCACCAAAAAGCCCAAAATTGTTGCTTCCAACAAAGTTGTCGATGATTTCCCTCCTACTAACTCAGATGTTGAGCAATACATAAAGGATGCAGCCATAGAAGAAGAAATTGATGAAGATGCTGCTAGGATGAGTGATGATAACCCAACTGCTGAAGAACAAGATACGACTAATCAAGGCCTAGCTGATATAGCTGATCCTGAGGAACAAGGCAGCGAGGCTAGCGAGCAACCCTTATCTCCACCTCGTCATTGCAGAATAATCCGCAAAGTTAAGGTAAAAGTTACATTGCCTCATATCTAAACTCCTTTAACATTTTGCTAACACTTGTCTTTTTGTAGCCTAAGACTATATCGGCTCTTGCCAAGGACAAACATTTTCCTATGCCACCCTATCTTCAAGTCCTCACACTTCTCCAGTTGCATCGGTAAATTCTTCTTACTCTTTCTTTCTATGATTAGCCAATAAAATATAATTTGACACTTATTCTATTTTCAACCAAGAGCTCCATCGGCTTCTCCTCATCGGCCAACATCTAGTGCACATACACCTTTCGCCGTCAGTAGTCATCATGAAGAAGAAGAACAAACCACTACTGCTTTGCCAATGGCCCAAGTGAGTATAAATACACCCTCTATTGGCTCAACCTTGTTTATTTCTCTAACATCAACTTTGACCTGCAGAACCTAGCAAATATATTTTTTTGACATAAGGCAGTTTTTGGATGAAGATGATGAAGAAACCACCAGCAAAGCAAAATCTCCTATTTCTGAAGACTTGAAGGCTCAGCTGCAGGATATAGCCGATTGGCCAATGCTTCATTAGATGCTTTAGTTTCAAATAGTGGGCCGATCAAAAGTAGAATCTAAAAAATTCAGGACAGGCTACCTAATGATGTAATTGATGTCATCTCCCCAGCAGTTTTTCTTAAATCCCACCAGTTCAAGGTCCAAAGAGCTAGGCAAAGACTTGCAGACCGCCTTGAACTCAAGGCATTGAAGTCAGCTCTTCAAACCAGTCGGTAGCAAGTAAATGAGAACAAGGCCAAACTTGATGAGCTGACTGCTGGTCCTGAAACAACTCAAAAGCATATCTCTGAACTGGAACAACAAGAAGTTGTTCTCTTGGCCAAGTTAGAACAAACACGCAAAGAAATTGCTCAAGAAAACAAAAGCTAGCCGATCTCCCAAAGGCCATTGAAGAACAAATAACGAAGTTGAAAGCATCGGCCAAGCACTTGGCTACTCAAAATAAGGCCTTGAAACTAGTTCCAGGAACCGACGCCGATGATGTGCGAGTTATTGAAGAAGTTGATCAAATCTGCCTGCGTGTGATATCAGCGATCCAAAACATTTTGGGTTGATGTAATAGCCTATGTCCTTGATACTTTGAAGCACTTAAAATACTTTTGTGTAATATAATCATCGGCCTTCGAGACAATTTATCTCTGTCCCTTTCATACTTGTACGTTTTTAAAATTTTGGTCCAAGGGCGATAATATATATCGGCCATCTTGAGGCGATGTAATTTTATACATCGGCTATATGATATATTGGCTAAAAAACCAATTATGAGCTAATCCAAACACTTGGGTAGTATTTCTTCAAATATTTTCATTTAATGCTTTTCCAAAAACTTCTCCAGCAAGCCCTTCAAGCATATATGCATTCTTAGGCACACAATGATGAGTCCGATAGGGTTGTTCCCAATTAGGTGACCATTTTCCAAATTTGTTATCTCTTGTCCCTATCGGCAAAATCAACTTCCAAACAAACTCTCCTTCCTCAAAAGACTTTGGCACAACCATTTTGTTATAATGCCTTCAAACTCTTTCTTTATCCCTTTTATTTTTCTCCAAAGCACGCAATCGAACCTGCACCAAATCTTCTAAGTCGTCAATCATCAAACTGTGATAATCATCGGCCGATAGCTCATTTTGTAAAGAAATTCTTCTTGAGCCGGTGTTATTCTCTAAAGGCAAAATAACCTCATGGCCATATACAAGCTGATAGGGTGGTACTTGTGTAGCTCCATGACATGCCATCCAATATGCTTACAATGAATCGGTCAAAGTAATATGCCATTTCTTAGGTTGTTCTGCAATCTTTCTCTTAATCAATTTGATCAAATTTTTGTTAGAAGCTTCAGCTTGACCGTTGGCCTTTGCATAACAAGCAAAAAAATTCAATAATTTGATACTCATACTATCGGAAAACTAAACAAACTCATCGGACACAAAGATAGATCCTTGATCTGTTTTTATCGTCTGTGGTATTCCAAACCTATAGATAATATGTTCCTTAACAAACTCGATGATATCTTTGGATTCAACTTTTTTCAAAGTAATTGCTTCAACCCACTTTGTAAAATAATTTGTTGTGACTAAAATATATTTATGCCCTTTGCTTGATGGTGGATTAATTTGGCCAATCATATCAATCCCCAACCTCTAAACGACCATGGATTGATAATTGGGTTCATAGCCGATGCTAGTGCTCTCTAAACTGCTCTAAATTTCTAACAATCCTGACATCCTTTATAATATCTAAAGCAACCATCTAGCATTTGTAAAATCAAGGTGGGTTTGATTCTTCTATTGTGATGAACAATTGGTATCTGAGGTTATTGGTTTTGATATTTGGAGATTCTTGGCGAAGTGGTTTTGGAGATGATTGAATTTTCAGACGGTGAACAGGAACTACTGTTTTTGTTGGGTCCGGTCAGACCAAGCAGGTAAGGCCGGTCAGACCGGAGGTGTGTGTGCGGTCAGACCGGCCAGCCCGCGGTCTGACCGGCTGATTCTATGTCGGTTTCGGTTTCAGGTTGTTTCATTGGATATCCATGGTTAATTCATGTTTATGGCTTCTAGATGGATACTATGCGTATGTAATATTGTTGTGTGTGAACAATGAGTCAAGTTGGTGATAGCTTGTGCTCGGTTATGGTTTCTTTGTTTGATTCATGTGTAGGTAATCTTTATGGCTTGGAAGAGTATTGCCGGTGATGGATCGGGAGTCAACTTGGAGATAAGGTGATGTCCGGACGGTCAGATATCATGCGGGGTACTTAGGCTAAAGATTAATGCACATGGTTGGTGAAGTTTCCATATGGCATACGATGGAGATATTGCATGCGTATGGGATGTGGAGTCGAATTTGGAAGGAGTCCAAATTTGGAACAATTGGAATATGTAAAGTTGGTTTCTTGTACGGGAAGGTTTCCTAGGTGAATTAGGACTTCTTGTATGAGTTTTGTTCGTGGCTTTAGGCTGCCTACCTCATGTATAAATAGAGAGGGAGGGTGTGACCTCCCGGTATCGCTTTGGAGAGCATTGAGTTGAAAGTTTAGTCAGTGTTTCGAGTTTAGTCGAGATTTTCGTGAGGAGTGCTATTGTTGCACTTTGTAAACACAGAGAGAAGTAATAAAAGTTGTCATCTACTTTGAGAGATCTTCAATTTGTGTTTGCTCGGGTTCGGTGGTCTAACCGGCGAGTCATAGGCGGTCAGACCGGCGCATCGAAGCAGTCAGACTGGCGGGGACGCGGCGGTCAGACCGTTGACAGTGGCAGGAGGCAGAGGCGATTTTGGAGCGGTCAGACCGGGGAATCAATACCGGTCAGACCGACGACATAGCATGGTCAGACCGGCCGATTTATTTCGGTCGGACCGATCTACATCGATTTGAGGGTAACTTTTAATTCCGCTAAAAGTTTTGGTTTTTGGATACTACAACCATTCACCCCCCCCCTCTGGTTGGCTTAGTTTTGTTCTTCGATCCTACAGCATTGTCGGCCAAAAATATCCAACTCTTCGAAGCAACCATTTCATCTTACGGGTCGATTGATGTGTACCACAAATACCTTTGTGTACTTCACACATAACAACTTTGGCTTCTTCCAGATTCAAACACTTAAGCAAAGCCCCATCAATCGTCCTATAGTATAAATCATTATCAAGCAACACATATTTTAATGCATTATACTTCAATTTCCTTGACGACGATTGAGAAGGATTTTTCAAACACTCAACAATTTCATACCTCCAATCATCGGCGTCAACATCTGCAACTTCGATTTCTACATCTTTCAACATTGGCTTATAACCCTATACACCTTAGGCTAAATCACTGGCTTCAATATTTTATTTTCTAGGAATATGCTTCATAGTAATAATCTTGAAATTCTTCATCAACTCTTGACATTTTTTATTATAAACTCTCAGGATTTCATTTTTGCATTCATACTCACCTGACAACTGATTAATAACTAATAATGAATCACCAATAATCTTAATTGCATCGGCTTCAACTTCCTTCAGAAGTTGCAATCCTTTAAGCAATGCCTTGTATTCTGCCTAATTGTTTGTATAATAACATTTAATTATAAAGGAAAATTCAAAACTTTCCACCCGAGGTGATATAATGACCAAGCCGATGCCACAACCATGTGTACAAATAGATCTATTAAAAAATAATGTCCAAGGCATCATCTCAACTAACCAACTAAATTAATTGGGTGTTGAACTATAAAATCGGCTATCGCCTGCCCTTTTACTGCCTTAGCTGATTCATGTCGAAGATCAAATTCTGTTAAAGCAAAAATTCACTTCTCAACTCTACCATTCAGAATTGGAACCGATAGCATATATTTTACTACATCGGCTTTGTAAACTACTGTGCACTCATTTGAAAGCACATAAAGCCTCAACTTTGTACATGAAAAGTATAAACACAAGCATCCAAAAATCTTCTACTAAGATAAAATATTGCTCTTTCTTTTCTTTGAACCTCTTGAACCAGCACTAAGTCAATAGACTTCTCATCGGCTGACAGGTACAGCTTAAACGGAACCTCCTTTTGAGGTGGCATCAACACTGGAAGTGAACTCAGATATTCTTTGATGTTATCCAAAGATTTTTGCTATTTCTCCCCCTATATAAACCTTTGATCGGCTTTCAACTTCAATAATGGAGTGAATGGTTCAATTGTACCTGATAAATTAGAAATAAATCTCCTTACAAAATTAATCTTGCCGATCAAGGATTGTAACTTGGTTTTATTTTGTGGATGCTCAATATCTTTGATAGCATTTATACTCCTTTGTGTTATTTCAATCCGCCTTTCATGAACTAGCAAACCAAGGAATTGTCCAGCCGATACACCAAAAGCATATTTGTTAGAATTCTTCTTTGAACATTACTTCCTTGTCCTTTCCAACTCTTTTCGTAAATTGGTTATATGTCCATCAACCTCTTTGCATTTCATAACCACATCATCAATATAAACTTCAACCAACAAGCCAATGAGATCATGAAATATATAATTCATTGCTCTTTGATATGTAGCACCAACACTCTTTAATCCGATAGTCATCACAACCCATTTATACAAGTCGATTGCACAATGACACCTAAATACAGTTTTATGAATATCTTTTCAGCCACAAAAATTTGATTATATACTACATTGCCATCCATAAAGCTTATAATCGTATGTCGAGATGCTACATCAACTAATAAATCAGCAATCGGCATTGGGTATTCATCCTTGGGTGTAGCTTTGTTCAAATCTCTGAAGTCAATACAAACCCTAAGTTTTCCATTTTTCTTGACCACTGGTACTATATTCGAAACCCACTCATCGTATGGGCAAGGCCTTATAGAATTGACATCATATATCTCTGGCTTGAACTGTCTTGGAGGCTGATTATATGGCCGATACCCTGGTTTGATAGGGTCCTCCATCACCGATTGACTATATATTACAATTAGACACTTTTAAATAATCTCCTTCCCAAACTTTTTCGAACAAACAATCAACTCTTTTCATCTCTCAAATAGATAAATCGACAATAGTAACATTAACTAACCTATCAGCTTGCACGATTTCTGCTTGGTCTCCTTGCCATTGAATCAAACTTTGGTGCATCATCGAAGAAATGCAACAATTAGCATGTATCCAATCCCTTCCCAATAGCAAACTATATGATCATTTTCCATCAATGACAAAAAATGTAGTTGGAATTGTCTTGCTGCCTACTGTTAATTCAACATTCAGAACTCTTTTTGTCTCATATGAATTGCCTCCAAAGTCCGTTAACACCATGTTGGTCTTGATTAAGTTTTCTGGAGTTTTACCAAGCTTCCTGAATGTAGTATAAGACATTAAGTTTACAGCTGCTCCCTCATCGACTAACATTTTGGACATTGGTTGTCCATTGGCAAATCCTTTAATATATAATGGTCTAAGATGCCAATGTTCTTTGTCTTCGGGTTTCCTAAAAATAGCTTGTTCTGGTGACAATGTTAACTTTGCCAATGATTCTTCAATTTTCTCATTGGCTGAATGTATTCTATATTCTGCTAGTAACATAAACACCATATTGATTAAAGATGTTGAATTTTTGGTCTTGTTGTCTTTAACCTCATCAGCTGACACAACTTTGTATTTAACACGCCACTCCTTCTTTGTGTGTTTTAGCCGATTATCGATTTCTTCTTCAACCTCCCACATCTGGTCCCTGTTTCTCAACCGTTGTACTCTTCTTTTCTGATTTTTTGTGAAAATTGCAGTTGGGCGCCATTGAGGATTCTGAACTTGTTCTTCTTGCTCTCCCTCAGCTTAATCTTCGAAATAATCCTGATGAATCGGCTCTAGACATTGATGTACTGACAACCTCTTCTGTATCGGCTAATTCTCACATCTTGAACTATCTGATTGATGAGAACTACCATAGTATCTTGCATCTACATTGCTACACTCCGGACAATCCTCAATTGATGGCAATCTCATCCCTTCATTCTAGCAAAACCTAAAGAACTCACAATTCCAATGAGTATCAAAACAAACTCTATCGTCTTGATAATACTTCTGAACTCGTTTGTCCTGTTTCTTCTGGTTCTTGCTGATCAATTTTGTAGAATTGAATTTATTTTGCTGATAAGTCCAATAACTCCTTGTATCGGCTTCACCTGATGTTTTATGGACCATATTTACAGGAAAAGGGTGACCATCAATCTTAATCGGCTTCTAGCCATCATCAAACTTGATTCTGCCTTACTCAATAGTAGATTGAATCTGTTGCCTGAACACCTTGCACTCATCGGTATGATGAGATCCTGTATTATGCCACTTTTAATATTTCTTTTTTCTTAATTCTTCAGCCGATGGAATCACATGACCTAATGAAAGTTGAATATGTTTCTCCTATAGCAGCAAGTCAAATATCCTATCGGCTTTGTTAATGTCAAAATCATACTTCTCTTCTTTTCCAGTGTCCTTAACCCATTGACAAATGACAATCCTTTTATTTCTTGACCATTCTACCAAGCCAATCTCTGGGTCTTCGTCTTCTAAATCAGTATCATAATTGTAAACATTGCTGACATTATTGGCCTTTTTGATAAAACTTTTTGTCTCTTGGAATATTTGTTCATGTGCTGATACCTTCTGAGCTAAATGAGCAAAGGTATCAAAGTCCTGTGAAGAAAATCTTTCCCTTATCAGCCCAACCAATTCTTGGAAAGCTAAATCAGCAAGCTGTGAATCGGTTAGATTAAGACTGTAGCATCTATTTCTTATATCTCTGAACCTCTGAATATAATCTAGAATAGATTCATTAGATCTCTGCCTTATGGATAATGTCAAGTCCGACAACTTCATCTCTTGAACCCCATTGAAAAATATATGTGAAATTATTTTTCTAGATCGGCCCATCCTGTGACAGAATAATAACGCAAAGAAGAAAACTAGGTAAATTCCGATCCAGATAAGGACAAAGGACAATGGAAAAAGTCTAACCCTCAAAGCTTCAACAGCGGATGCCTCCCCACATTATGCTAAGAATTGGCTGATATGCTCATATGTTGAAACATTATCCTGAGCTAAAAACTTTGAGAAATCTGGAATCTTGTATCGCTTTGGCAAAGGAATCCTATCAAAATATTCTGGGTATGGATATCGATACATATACCCAATATCCTTGGGTTTAAGTCCAAATTGTTCTCTCATCACTTCTACAATCATATAGCCTCATTGTTGTTTGTGTCCATTACCTCCATACTGCTGTGCTTGTTCATAATTATTGTACTGAGGTTGATATTAAAACTGTGAGACAGGTTCTGGCTGATACTGATGTGGTGAGATTGATTAATACTGAGAACTCATATTTTGACCCAGATATGCCTGATGCAGTTGATGTTGGAAATTCTGTGGTACCTCATGCATGTATAGTGGTCCAATAGGTGGTTGTGACAAAATCGGCTGCTGGACGGGCTGCTGAACTGTTTGTTCCCCTATCGGCTGCAAATTTTTAAATACTCTAGCCGATGGTGGTTATGTGCCCTTTGTTAACTGCGAAGCCTGATTCTGTGTCATTTGCTGAGATATTTGCTATTCTTGCACTAGCTATTGTTGCATTCCCAATGAAGAAGTTGGAATCTCAATCTTGATAGTTCCATAAGATGGGAATACATTATTTGACAAATATATTGGTCCTTTTTCTTTCTCCTCAACTATAGTCCCATCCACCACCTTCTTGACCACATTAGTTATGTACTAACATATTTGATTGATTAATCAAAGCATGATATATTGCATAATCAATTTTATCTTGTAAGGACATCTTGTCATCAATTGTTTGATCTTCAACCTTTGCCTTGACTTCTCCTTGTGCATTGGTTTCTGCTTCAAGCTTCAGGAAGATCACTTTTCCCTTTGTACTACTTTCCCTTGCCGAATAATACTGAAGGATTCAAACAACATCTTTTGAAAATCTTGAATTAGTTGTTCGATTTCTGCCATCTGCTCCTTAGACAGTTATTCAACAATAACTGGAATAATATTTTCTTCTGTAAGTTCAGCAGGCATGGTGAAAGTCTTGAATGGTCCCACCGAGCGTGCCAAAAGCGTGTTGATGAGAGAAACGCGGCGGCGTAGGAGTTCTGCTTATCTCCAGTGTAAGTCCAAATCTTGCTATGGAGATTATAGGTACCATATACCCACACGAGTGGGCTATCTGACTGATTATAGGAGATAGATTGTATACAATGAATATGTAACAGTTTAAGACATGGGTATTACGTTTCCTTGTGTATTAAGAAACGACTTATAGTCCTAAGCTGATAATACTGTAGATAAGGTTTAGGAGACTTATACCGTACTAGTTGAGTGCCTGTGCTTTGCATAGGAAAAAAAGAATATCAACCTCAAATCATATTGAGTAAAAAGATGTTAAATAATCATTGAATGCTAATTATTGTAAAAAAATGTTTTTGCAATTTTTTATTAAAATAATATTATTTCTAAAAAAATTTCTCCTTTTCCCTCATCCTCTCTCTCCACTCCTCCCACTCCCTCTCCCACTCCTCTCCCCAGTCCTAGCGACGACGCGGGAGGCGAGGACGAGAGCGGCGGCGGCGCGTCGACGAGAGCGGCGGCGAGCTCGGGCGACAGCATGCAACCGCGAGGTCCGGCATCACCTCCCCCTCCCGCGTGGATCCCGCAGCCTCTCCGCCCCCCACGCGCGCGGATTCATCGCCGACAATGGCGGGAGGGGCGGATCCGGTGTCCCCTCCCCCTCCCCCACAAATCCCGCCGTTTCTCCGCCCCCACGCACGCGGATCCGCCGGCAGCAGTGACGGGAGGGGCGGATTCGGAGAGAGAGAACCGACGGCTTGGGGCGGCGGCGATGACGCCTTGGGGCGGCTTTGCCTCTTCGCGGGAGAGGGGCGACGGCGGCGACTTTGGGTGGCACGGTGGCGGCTTGTGCAAGAGAGACAGAGAGGGGAGAAGGGCAAGGAGAGAGAGAGAGAGCAACAGAGAGGGGAGAAGGCGAGAAACGGGAGAGGGGCGACAGTGGAGAGGGGAGATGGGCGACAGTGGAGGCGAGGCGGCAATGGCTGAGGAGAGGCGGAGAGCGGCGGTGGCGGCGGCTTGCGCAAGAGAGATGGAGAGGGGAGAAGGCAAGAGAATGGATTGGGCGCCCGGCAGCAGCAACGGGGGAGGGCCGGCGTGACGGCATATTGGGGCGGCGGTGTGGCTTGGGGTGGGCAGGAGAGAGAGACGGAGAGGAGAGATAGAGAGACGACTTTTGCGATGAGAGAGAGAGAGGCGTTTTTTTGGTGCGGTGGGAACGGACACCACGCTTGTTGTCTTTTTAATATGGTATAGATATGGTTGAGTCTCTATCTTGTAATCTTGTCCTTTTGAGCTATATAAGGAGAACAGGGCACCCCTTGGAGGGCATAACCACTTCAACAATCTTAACTCGATCATCAGATCGATACAACACTCGGCAGATACAATCCCTGAAATAGGAGTAGGGTATTACTTCTTTATAGAAGGCCTGAACTTGTCTAAACCTTTATCTCATAACCCATCCACTTTAGATCTTGTGCGCTACCCCTTTTCTTATTGCCGAAATCAAGTTTTGACAATTGGCGCGCCAGGTAGGGGTTGCATCAAGTTTTTCACCGATAAGTGCAATAGGATCTACTTCAGGCATCGAAGACTTAACTTTTCCTCTGGGACAGGCGTGCCGATTCGGCAGCCTCGACTTCATCACCGATAACTTCGGCAAGATTTCCCTCCTCAACTCGGATTCAAACCAGTCGGGAACGGACAACCACTCGGCGTCGTTAGGGTTACCAAACGCTGCCGAGACCTACTTCGATCTCCTTTCTTCTGAGTTGGCTTCAAACCACTCGGGGGAATCTTCAACACCGATTTCCATACACAACTTCTCCAGCAAAACGTAGGCGTACCCATCAATCGTCATGCAACTCCCTCCGATACTCGCCGCAACGTTTGGTTCTAGATCTGTTTCTCCCCGAAGATCCTGACCTAATCCAGCTTCCGAGGCAGCCATGCTACATTCCAAGGAGGTCAGCATCATACTTCAACCTCTTGGGTCCTGTTCATCTACCAAGATCGCCGACTACGTCAGCTCTTCCGAAGATAACGATGACATCACCACCAAGTCAATTGACAGCTCCGAGTTTGACGACGATTATACTCTGCTCTTCTTCGATGTTTTCATGGCGGACGTTGGAGAAACTGACTCGGCTGTCGCCCGAAGGGTTGTGGAGGAGGAGCGAGCTAAGTTGGAAGAGGAATGTAAATGCAAGGTGGAGGAGGACAGAAGAAAACGAGATTTGGCCTCAGCCGGCCGTGCAGCCCATGACACTTTACTTCAGACCTATGTCGACAACACTTATGGCTTTCTCATGTCACAACAAAATGCGGTCGCAGCAATTACCCTGATTGACACCATCATCGATGCAGCCCGCGCCAATGTGACTCTAATTTTAAACAAAGAGAAGACCATGGTTGCAGCTACCTACCACAGGGCACAGGAACCAGTCGACAAGTTGATGAATCCACTACGGAAACGTCCGCTGGTAGTCGCCTACCCTCGCTACATTCCAGTTACTACAGAAGACCCGAGCACAGCAAGACCCATGTCAGGTAAAACGAGCATTGTCACCAAGAAGATAGAAGGCGCCAAGAGCAGTCGGCTGACTCCCATGATCGACACCGCTTTCGGCCGCCGCTTCATCACCGAGTACATCATGGCAACTCCAGTTATCATAGTGGTTCTCCGATGCTTGCTCCTAGCGACCTGAGGAACGTACTCGACCAGCATTATCGTGAGCGCAACAATCATGCCCATCGTGAAGGACGAAGGTATTCTACTGACAGCAGCGACGAAGGAGTACCTGCTTTTACCCGAGACTTGCGTCGAGTGAATTGGCTGAGTGGTTTCAAACCCACTGGGATTGAGAAGTTCGATTGCAAGACTGTCCCTGAGTCGTGGCTCACCATCTACACCCTCGCAGTTCATGCAACAAGAGGAGATAGCAAGGCCATGGCTAATTACTTACCAATGACACTTGCCGACTCAGCCAGCAGTTGGCTCGCTAGCTTACCAAGGGGCTCAATCGACTCTTGGAGCGAGCTTTATAATCACTTCATTGCCATTTTCCAAGGCACTTTTGAAAGGTCGGGAACCCACTTCGATTTATACAACGTGATCCAGAAACATGATGAATCCTTAAAAGATTACATTCGGCATTTTTGAAGAAGCGTAACAAGATTCCAGATATCATCGACGATGTCATCATAGCGGCTTTCCAAAAGGGGATCCGCAACGAGCTGCTCATTGGCAAATTTGGGTGCAATCCTCCAAGGACAGTCAAGAAGTTGTTCGAGACGGCTAATTCTTAAGCTAAGTCGGACGACGCCGTCAAAGCATCACATCAAGAGAAGTAATCGGGAAGCAGCTGGCATCTTAAGAAGGATAACGGCAACAGCAACGGCAACAGCGGCCAAAAAGATCGCAAGCGTAAGCCCGAGGATATAGTGGCCACGACCTCCAACTACCAGCAGCAGCGTCCACGCGTCAGCACCTACGATAAGATTATGAATGCCCAGTGTACTCATCATCCAAATCACAAACATGCAACCAAGGACTATTTCATCTACAAGCAATTCGCCAAACAGTATGCAACTCAGCTCAAGAAGCCATCCGACGACAAAGGCAATTCAGGGCACAAAAAGGATGACAGCGATGGCGAAGCAGGACCATTTCAAGATCCCCGAAATGAGTTAAACCATATTTTTGGAGGACCACACACCCATGAGTACAAGAGGAAGTAGAAGCTGACTAACAGAGAAATCAACGTAATCCAGCCTGAAGTACCACAATATCTACAATGGTCCGAGGTTGCTATCATGTTCAACCACTCGGATCACCCTGACCAAGTGGTCCACCCGAGGCGGTACCCCCTGGTACTAGACCCAGTGGTTCACAATGTCAAGTTGAAACGTGTCCTCATCGACGGTGGCAGCGCTCTCAACATCCTCTTCGCCAAGACAACAGACGAGATGCAAATCCCAAGATCCGAGTTGAAACCAAGTTCTACTCCTTTTCACAGAGTTATTCCAGGATTGTCGTCAACACCACTCGGGCAGATCAATCTCCCAGTCACCTTTGGCACTCGGGAGAACTTTCGGACAGAAAATGTTTGTTTTGAAGTTGCAGATTTTGAGGCAGCTTACCATGCCATCTTAGGATGGCCGACGCTCGTGAAGTTCATAGCAGTCCCACATTATATCTACTTGATGATGAAGATGTCGGGCCCACGAGGAGTTATTTCCCATCATAACAACGTCAAGGAAGATTTTACCTGTGACAAAGAGAGCTACGACATGGTCCGATCTCATAAGAGGTTGCTTGGCCGACATGAGATCCGACTGGTTGCGTCTATATCTGAAGAAGGAAAAATCTCTGCTAAAAAGTTGACCAAGTCGGGAGGAGGAGACCCAAAACCAAGAAGATTCCATTTGATCCTACAGATCCATCAAAGACCGCTATAATAGGCGCCGAGTTAGAATGTAAATAGAAAAACGCGCTCATCACCTTTCTTCAAGCTAATAAAGATATATTTGCATGGAAACCTTCTGATATGTCTAGTATTCCTAGAGATGTGATTGAGCACTCATTAAATGTTAAAGAAGATTTGAAACCTATCAAACAAAGACTTCGCTTTGCATAGAATCGGAGAGATGCTATCAAGGAGGAGCTCGCTAAGCTTTTAGCGGCTGGATTCATCAAGGAAGTCTATCATCCTGACAGTTGGCTAATCCAGTCTTGGTTCAGAAAAAGACCGGGTAATGGTGCATGTGCGTCGACTACACGGATCTCAACAAATCTTGTCCCAAAGACCCTTTTGGTCTACCTCGCATTGACGAGGTCGTCAATTCAACTACCGAGTTTTCTTGATTGTTACTAGGGATATCATCAGTTAGCCTGAAGGAGTCTGACTGCTTGAAGACTTCGTTTATCACCCCGTTTGGAGTGTATTGTTATATCGCGATGTCGTTTGGTCTCAAGAACGCAGGGGCTATGTATCAACACATGATTCAAAGATGTTTGCAGACCCAACTCGGACGAAACGTGGAGGCTTATGTTGATGATTTTGTTATCAAGACCAAGCGAGGAGAAGATTTGATTGCTGATTTGGAGGAAATCTTTCAAAATATTTGAGCCTTAAGGATAAAGTTAAACCCAAAAAAAGTACCTTCGAAGTATCGACAGGAAAGCTGCTTGGTTTCATGGTGTCTCATCGAGGTATCAAAGCCAACCCAGAGATGTTAACGCCATACGAAACATGAAACCACCGAGTACTCAAAAGGATGTTGAAAAACTTACTGGGTGCATGACGGCCCTTAGCCGGTTTGTTTCCAAGCTTAGGGAACAAAGCATGCCTTTCTTCAAGTTGCTCAAGAAAACGGACGAGTTCCAGTGGACCCCTGAAACCCAAAAAGCTTTTTTTACAACACCACCTGTGCTAGTTTCACCACATCCTCAAGAGCCTTTATTACTTTATGTGTCGACGACTTTTCAAGTGGTTAGTATGGTTTTGGTTGTTAAACGTTATGAGGAAGGCCGAGTCCAGAAGATTCAGAGGCCTATCTACTTCGTCAATGAGGTGTTCGCCGGATCTAAAACACGGTATCCCAGGTACAAAAATTATTGTATGGAATTTTAATTACTGTAAGAAAATTAGCTCATTATTTTCAAAGCCACTCAGTTACGGTGGTTACATCTTTTCCACTCGACGATATCCTTCACAATCGTGAGGCCACGGACCGTATTGCAAAGTGGGCATTGGAGTTGATGTCTACTTTCAGAGCACGGACATCAGTTAAGTCTCAGATTTTGGCTGATTTTGTTGCCGAGTGGACTGAGTGCCAGGGAGATGTGCCTCTGGAGAGATTGGAATATTGGACCATATATTTTGATGGGTCTAAGAGTGTTACTGGCACGGGGGCTGGAGTAGTTTTAATTTCCCTGACTGCAGAAAGGTTGCGATATGTTCTTCAAATTCATTTTTCGGCATCACACATTGTAGCTAAGCATGAGGCCTTACTTCATGCGTTACGTCTTGCTGTGTCATTGGGAATATGACGTATGATTGCACGAGAAGATTCTCAGCTAGTGGTCAATCAAGTGATGAAAGGTTCGTCTTTTCTGAATGACAATATGGCTGCTTATCGCCAGGAAGTTCGTAAGCTAGAAGATAAATTTGACGGTTTGGAGTTATCTCATGTTTTGAGGCATAACAATGAAGCTGCCGATCAGTTGGCTAATTTTGGATCTAGATGAGAGGCAGCCCCCGATCAGTTGGCTAATTTTGGATCTAGATGAGAGGCAGCCCCGAGAGATGTTTTTGTTGAACAACTTCATGAGCCGACTGTTGCGAAGTATTTATGCCTGATACCGACTAGAGGATGTTTTTCATTAAGTTTCTAACTTAGCAAGAGTTGCCTCAAGACAGTGATGAAGCTGAACGAGTTCGATGTCGTAGCCAAAGTTATGTGATGGATGAATCTGAATTATATAAGCGGAGCTCGTCTGGTGTTTTGTTAAAATGTGTTTCTCCTGAGGAGGACCGGCAGTTGTTGTAGGATATCCACTCAGGAATATGTGGCAGTTATGTTACGGCACGCATTTAGGTGGGAAAAGCTTATTGGTAGGGATTTTTCTGGCTCACGGCTATTACGAATGAGAATAAAGTTGTTCGGACTTTTGAAGGTTGCCAGTTTTTTGCTCGACAGATCCATGTTCTAGCTCACGAGTTGCAAACTATTTCACTTTCATGGCCTTTTGCTGTCTGGCGGTTGGATATGGTGGATCCTTTTAATAAGGCTCTAGGAGGCTTCGCACATCATTTTGTTGCAATCGACAAGTTTTTCAAGTGGATTGAGGCTAAGCCAATTGCTACAATTACAACTGATAAAGCTCATGACTTCATCAACATTGTGCATCGGTTCGATGTTTTGAATAGGATTATTACTGGTAATGGCACTCAGTTCACAGGAGGAGTTTTTAAGGATTTTTGCGAAGACTTCGGGATCATATATGTTACGCATCGGTTGCACATCCTATAAGTAATCGACAAGTTGAGCATACTAACGGTATGATTATTCGAGGCATTAAAGTCCGTGTTTTTGATGGATTATGCCCTTATGCTGGAAGGTGGGTGCAAGAATTGCCTTCAGTTTTGTGGTCGTTGCGAACCACACCCAGTCGGGCTACAGGTCAGTCACCTTTCTTTTTGGTTTATGGGGCTGAGGCTATGTTGTCGAGTGAGATGGAGTTTGAATCTCTTTGAGTTCATAATTTCAATAAGAAGCGTTATGAACAAGATCGTGTTGAAGACTTAAATCGACTGGAAGAGGCCGATGAAGCTTCTTTTATTCAGTCAGCAAGATATCTCCAAGGACTTTGGCGTTATCATAATCGCAACGTTCGATCATAGGCATTTATTATTGGTGATATGGTTTTAAGGAAAATCCAAACGACAAAGGATAGGCATAAACTCTCTCTGTTATGGGAAGGGCCCTTCATAATTTCCGAGATCACTCGGCCAGGGGCTTATCGACTAAAGCGTGAAGATGGATTGATTGTGGAGAATTCCTGGAATATTGAACACCTTGGGCGTTATTATACTTAAGTTATTCTTTTGTATCTTATTTCTCTCGACTGTCGACGTCAAGTAAGTTGCCTTCTTGAGTTGCCAGTCGAGGGCTATCAATAATAGTAAAAGTACAATATTTCCTTTGGTTATGATTTGTTTGAATTTGGCTTATCATTGATTTTTGTTTTGATCTGAGTCGAGTGGATAGGGACTGAAAATTTTGTGAAGACTTAATCAATTTTTAGGCTTGATATAAGTTGGAGGAGAATTTTTAAGAAATTACAAACTGGATTCAGTATTCAAGACTTGGTATAAGTTGATATATTACAAGTCAGGTTACAAATGTATTTTTTACATCGGGATTCTATCCTTGGAAATTTTCTAGCACAACCGCAGCTATCTTCTGGACAGATACTTGAGCTTCGTTTAGCTCCATGGCTTGCTCATCCAAAGTGCCATCAGCGAAGCCATCTCCTATAGTACTTATATCCACTTGGGGATACAAGAACTTTGTCATTGTCAGTTCTTGACTTGCACCCATGGTAGCTGCTTCATTAATGTTCTTCAGATATACTTCTGGGGTCCTTCTGAGTTTATCGAAGATTTCAGGAGCATCTTCGGAGCTTCAGCCTAGGCCATTATGAAAAATGGTGTTTAAGATTGGAGCTGCGGCGTTCGCAATATCATCCCTGATGGTTTCAGCCCTTTGGATTCGTTTGGCAAAGACATTAAATTGGGCTCGGGATTTTACCTTGTGTGTTACAGGATTACAAACAAGCAAGGTATATTGGAAATGCTATGAGTTAATTTAAAAGTCAGAATTAGTGAAGTTACCTTCCAGCTCAGTTATGGCTTGGGTCCTGTCCTTTTCCAATCGGGCGTTGTCATTCTTGGCTTTCTTCAACTGGGCCTTTAGGGATTCGATTTCTGATAAATGAGCTGAAACATAAAGACAAAGAATTAACAGCAAGAATTAATTGACGAATGCGAGTAAGATGGCTGTACTTACCTCCGACTGATCCACGATACTCCAAGTTGACTTCCCAGAGCTGACTGATTTTTGCTCTCAATGTTTTCTCCCTGGATATGGCGGCTTCTTTAGTTTCTTTAAGCTTTTATTGGATGGCCTCGAAGGTGTTCAAGTGTGGCACCAGTTTTTCCATGGTCTCTGACTTGGCTTGAGATTGGCGATATATTCTCTACACATGAAAAATGATTAGCTGATATCATGTTAAAAAAGCAGTTGGAAAGCACGGGGTTTTACTTACGTTCAATAGCCGAGTAGATTCTGATAGTCGGGTTGCCAGCAGATCGTATTCTTCGGCCTCTTTTTGCTTGTTCAATATGACCCCGTGAGCTTGGCCTTCAAAGTCGCGCCATTGGATTTTGACTGGAGGAAGCGAGTCTTCTACTGAGTTAAGGCGAAGAATTTCTTCATCCTCTCTGATTATAGGATCTGAAAGAGAAACTACAAGTATTTAAGGATAAGAGATGGATTCAAAGAGTTAAACGACTAGGAACTTACCTGTGATTACTTTGGGAAATTTTCTCGGAGGCCCTTGGATTTTTTTCATCTGTGCTAGGAGTTGATTTTTCTTGATTTTCTTGGGTGGCAGGTTCTCTGGCTCATTGATATTCGCTCGTGTTTGCTTTATTACCCCTGGAGCAGTCTTTGGTTGAAGGCTCTTGGTCATTGAAGCCTGGTTCTCCTTCACCCGACTGATTTCCAGTTGGGGGCTCTTGTTTGGAAGCCGAGTCAGAAGAACCCAACTGGTTTTCAGTCGGGGGCTCTTGATTGACGGTCGTGTCGCTTGTACCCGGCTGGTCCTGGGATGTATCTTTAGCCCTAGATTCTACAGTTTCTTGGTTTTTGGATCCTGATTCAGAAGGTGGCATCTCAGATTAGCCAGTTGGATCAATATCCTGGGGTTTTCTGCAAGTGCGTTGTACATGTTTGAATTAAAACACAGTCGAGAGTATTCTTAAAGACAAGAGATGCAATTTGTACAAGAGATACCTCATGGACTTTCTGATCTTAGGCACTGATCTAGTGGATGATGGCCTTGGTGAAGCGATATTGACCTTCGGAGTTTGGATTTCTTCGTCTTCTTCATCCAAGTCGTCAATAATAAGCTTTCTCTACTTGCTGGCTCATTTGCTTGTCTGTTCTGTAGCAGTCCTCTTGTTCTTTGACTGAGGCTTGATGGTTGGCCCGCTAGTCGGTCGATTGCTGCTAGCCGAGTGCATATGGGGATCTTGATGACTGATCTTAGAGGGCCAGGAGACGAGAAAGGTATTTTCCTGCAAGGATGGTTTTTTAAGATATATCATTGACATATAAGATGAAATAATTGAAGATGAAAATGATTTGGGAGTTAGATTACCACAGGTGGTGGCTGATACAGACTAAAAGGGGTGACTCGCAGATTGTGGCTGTAGTCGACTACGATCCCGGACGAGAAAATTTTGTACATATGCAAACACAGGATTTGGAAATCTAGAGATTCGTGATACTCGCGGTTTAAATCAGTTTGCCCTTCGTACTAAAAAGCCGGTTTCAATCTCTCCTTTATGGGAGCTAGTCGGCATTTGATGAAATGTCGAGTGACTTGTTCCCGCAAGAGCCCTTAATTTTTGATCTCAAGGATTTTTGATAATAAGACATTGGCCTCAATAAATTCATGGCCCTTCGGCTGGGAGTTCCAATGGGCCTGATGGACTGGTGGAAGACTAACAAAGTCGGAAAGGCTAGGAGCTGGGTTGGAGATGTAAAACCAATTGGCATGCCTGCCTTTATTGGAGGTTTTCAGAGGAAGAGAGAAGTAGTTCCTGTGGAGGGTTCCACGGAGCTGAAATCCAAAGCCATCAACAACACGACGGTTTTCTTTGGTGGGGTGAGCTTTAAGATAGAACATGTGGCAAAAAAGATTAAAATGAGGATGAATTCCAAGGAAAGCTTCAAAGACAAAATGGGGATGAAAATGGCAATGTGAAGAATGGAGTTTGGATTCAAATGATAGATCCTAATTCCATAATAGTCAACAAGGCCACGGAAGAATTCGAAAGTTGGAAGAGCGAAGCCTGAATAGAAAAAATGGGTAAAAACCACGATTTCACTGGGATTAGGGGTTGCAAATTCCTCACCGCATGCCGGTCGTCAGCTGATAATTTTCTTTGCTGGGAGAACGCCTTCCTTCATCATTTCCTTTAGGGTCGATTCCTTGCTCGAAAGGGATTTCTCTCTCTTTCGCCAAGAGCAGAGTTTGGGATGGAATGGATGTGGATTTTTGGATGGGGAGGAACGAGCGATGTGCGTAGTGTCACACCCTAAAAATCGCTAAATTATAAATTGCTATGAAAAAGGAATTTCTAGAATTTATTAATTAATTAAGTCAAGTGTTTGAGTGAAATCTACGAAAAATTTGAACATTAAATCGAGCTAGATAAAATTGCCTCGATAAATCGTTGGTGGATTTAAGTTTTATTAAATTCTTCATAATTAATTACACTCTCTGTAATTTTCTCGGATTTTTCGCAGCTGAAATACTAGTTTTAATAATACAAAGAACATTTCAGTAAATATTTAAACAATAAATTTATCATTAAATGATCTGGCTAAAATTTTCTTAAATACTTTGAGGGTCCAAGTATTTTCAGGATTTTTCTTGGAATTATTTAAGCGTTGGAAGTATTTTTGAAAATTGGAAGATCATTTTTCTGATTAATTTAATTGAAAATGTAATTAAAATTCCCCTCTTCCTTTTAGGGCCGAAACAGAAAAAGTCTATTAGCCGTCCTAGGCCAATCCTTCCTTTTCCTTTTGGGCTGGCGCTTTTGCTTTTCGAAGTCCATTTAGCCTCCCCCTCTCTCTCAGTCGCCGGACTGCTCCCTCCCTTCCAAAGTCCGTTTACCTCCCTGTTCAACCGACCCAAGTCTGGACGCAAAGTCTACTTTTCGTCCTCCTTACTACAGTACCTTCTTCAACCTCCGGCCGGAGACAGTGCCTGACCCGGTGCCCCTTTCCCGTCCAAATCCGGCCGTCCCTTTTGATCTTTTCCAAAATTAGTTGAGGGGAAATATTCCTCTTATCCTCCTCTTCCGTTTTCAACAAGAATCGGGTCTTATCCCTTTGAATTCGACACAAAATCAATCTAGCACCTGCGCTTTCTCTCTCCGCCCGAACCCTAGTTTTTTCGACGACGTCGTGATTGTCCTGGGCTCGGATTCGACATCCGGAGCCTATATATAGGACCCCCTAGCTCTCCTCTTTCGTTTTCCACCTTCAACCATGTCCGTCGTAGCTCGTAGTGTCGCCGCCACCATCATCCGTGCATCGCCGTCGCTGTCGTGTGTCCAGCGGTATTCAGTCGCCACCGCCGCCGTTGGTTTTGCACGGAGGAGCCGAAGCCCGTCCGTCCCTCCTCTTCTGTCAAAGATCACCGGAGCTCCGTCGCCGCCATCTACCCGAGGACCTCCGCGCTTCAATCTCATCGTCAGCCGCTTCCCGTCATGGTCCGCCGCCATTTAGACCATCGGTGAGTTCACCATGCTCTCCTCTCCTTCCCGGTGCTCTCACCTTCTTGCGCCGTGCAGCCGTTCGCCGGCGACCATTGGGTCCCGTGCTGGCCGGCATCGATCCCACGTGGCATGCCACGTCGACGTCCATGTCAGCGACACCTCAGCGCCACGTCGTCGTTTCGATCCCACGTGGCAGTCACCTCAAAACCCTAGATTGGGTTGATCCGAACCGTTCGATCGAGTCAAACCTCGCTTAAAGATTAATCCGAGTCGTCCAATTCTATAGACCCGTGGCCATCTCTGTGAACTGAGTCTATGGTGGACCGATTTACCTCTTGTCCCAATGACAAGTGGGTCCCGCTTGTTAGTGTCACCTGCCCTTTCACTCTCTTCCTAGGGCTGATGTCATATTCTACCTTTTTCAGTAAAAATGTCATAAATCATTTAGTTGTTTTCTTTATAGGTTTTAATAGATTTAAATTTCACTAATTCATAACTAATTCATCGTAACTCAGATTAATGCGGTTCAAGTTGCTAACTTTATCTAAAATCAATATCTATCTATTAAAAATATTCATAAATTGTATCATAAATTTATTTAATCTTTTAATTAGGTTTAATTAGATTAAATCTTGTAAAAATCATAACTAATTCATCTGAACTCGGAATGAGACCGTTCAAGTCTCTAAATTCATCTAAATTCAAGCTCTACCTGTTTATGAAACTTATTTGTACTTTTTATTTGGTTTTTATTAGTGTTTTCCTTGTTTTGTGTTCTAGGATTAGTTTTCTGTTGTTTCGGAGGATCGTTCATTCGTTGGAGAAGTTCTTGAAGATGAATTGAAGACGCTTGTTTGCAAAGCAAGTCACACAGATCCCAAAACACCCATTGAGCATGTTGGTGCTATATTTAAATTCTCTATTTCATTCAAATATGCATTTATTTTCGAATGTCTCTTAGTGATGTAAGCCTTTTCCCTATTTTATGGCCAAAGCTGACTTGATTATCGGGTTATAAATTGACTAGCATGGGCCTTATATATTAGCTCAGCTAGATATTCGATATAATTGCTTAGCCATGCTTAGAAACATTAGCACACTGTTGGGATAACTAATGTTTCACTATTCCTTAAAGATGGATATTTAATGGTAGCTCACGATGACTAATAGTGATTGGTTAATTAATTGGTCCAATTAAAACTTGATTAATGATGGGTTGTGAGCACATGGTTTTGATGGTCGTGCTCATGATAATTAAGGACCGGTTCGCAAGCTATCGTTGTGAAGCATTAACCGTACTAACCACAAGCCAGCATGGACCACGGCTGGATGCTTGGTGTAGCATGATTCAATGTAGAGTGCTAGACTATGAAGTGGCGGAGATAAGCCCACGGGGGATCACTGGGGAGTTCGTACCTTGGTTTAAAGGGGGTGACTATGATCCAGGAGCGGTGCATTATATTGAGTATTGAGTTATGTTATGTTAGGTGTCTTGTCACAATCCTTTTCCGAGATACCGTGGTGGTATTAAGGTGCATGGTAACATGTTGTGGGGCTGTGTCTTGTCGGTACATTGGTCCACCTCTGGCCAAAGTAAAACTATTCGAATAGCCGTGCCCGCGGTTGTGGGCGAGCCTAACAATGTTTTACGTGATTAGTCCCACTTGCTCATTAATAACAATAATGTGATATATGTGGCGATAATTGATGTAGCTCCTGGTATGGAATGGCTAATTCCTGGTTTATAGGTTGGATCTATGCAACCGGGCAAGGTTGTTCAATGGTGGTTTGGGCCTATACAACACGGGGTGTCTGTTTAATTAATTACTCTACTGTTTTACAAATTCTAAACTCTTTGCCAAATGTTTAGTGCCTCTTATGTAAGTATGTATCATATTAGTTTATTTGGTACTGTATATTCAAATTATAGATTTGTGTACCTTGGCTGATTCCTGAATGAGGATTTAATGTACAAATTAGTTCAAAAATTACTTGTCAATTTTTGGGTAGCGAGTTTCGATGGGGCTTGAAGCGGTTTGGTGGATGGATTTGAAGGATTCTAGAACCCTACCTTCGGCGGCGGCGGTTGTGAACAGGAACAGAAAAAGGGGATTTTAGAATGCGAAGCGGCGGAGAAGAAGAAGGAGCGGTCTGTTGGAATTTTTTAAGGGTATCGGTGAAGTCTCTGTTTTGGGCTATGGCCCATAAAGAGATTCACAGCCCATATCTCAGGTGTGGCCTATCACGTGTCTCTAGGGACTTAAGCATATTTGTCTTAGCAATATGCATGTGCTCTATTACCCAATACCTTAAAATCATTTTTTTTGGTAGTTACACAACTTTTTAGGAGTTGGTGCAATACATTTTAAAAGGTGGCAAACAGTGAAGCTTTATATATAGCTGCTCTGATAACTTCTTTATAAGTTCAAGGCATTGTTTGGATTTTTACAAAGCAATCAATTTCGTGTTATATCAATGCTTTTTGGCCACATATGTGTGCTTTTTTTGATAAAGTTCAATATTATGGCTTAGGCTAATTATATTTTGGTCATTTTATAGACAGTTGATAGATCTATTTGTGAGTTTTATTAACTCGGATTTTATGCTATGGATGCCATATATTCTTCAGGATGGTGAAATTGTGTCTTATAGGGACTTAAGCATATTGCTTTGGCAATATGTGCACAATATGAAGCTAGTACCTTCTATTAGCTATGTAACAAGCTTTGTTATTAAAGTTATTTGATATGCAGTTTTGTCGGAATGCTCTTGGCTTAGACTGAGCATGTTATTTATATATACTTATGAAACCACTCTGATGGTTGGATTATTGAGTTCTTGACTATATGCTTAGTTTGTTCAACTAAACACAGTCGGGGCTACACTTAATTAGGTGCATCTAGTCGATGTACCTAGGTATTTTTTTTATTATTATGATTTTTCAGCCCTACACAGCCTTCAGGATTGTTCATAGCACTCAAGAAAATATGACAGAGTGATTAAAACACTCAGCTTTGGAGTAATCTAGTTTGAGATGAAATTATTTCTTCGACTATGAAGGTCTCAGGGGCTACTGTGGAGATTATGGGTACTATATACCCACACGGCTGGACTATCCGACTGATTATAGGGGATAGATTGTATACAATGAATATGTAACAGTTTAGGACTTGAGTATCACGTTTCCTTGTATATTAAGGAATGACCTATAGTCCTGAGCAGATAATATTGTAGATAAGGTTTAGGAGATTTATACCGTATATGGGTGAGTCCCTATCTTATAATCCTGTCCTCTTGAGCTATATAAGGAGGACATGGTGCCCCTTGGGGGCATAACCACTTCAACAATCTTAACCCGATCATTAGATCAATACAACACTCGGCAGATACAATCCCCTAACAGGAGTAGGGTATTACTTTTTTCTAGAAAGGCTGAACCTGTCTAAACCTTTATCTCATAAACTATCCACTTTAGATCTTGTGCGCTACCCCCTTTTCTTATTGCCGAAATCAAGTTTCGACACTTGCTTTCGGGTTCAGGGCATGCCAGTTGGTTTGATCCTGGAACCAACAAGATATACAAGAAAATGATGTTAGTAAACGATAGCCGATCGGCTGGTAGGCCGATGATATATCGTAGAAACCTAGCCGATGCACAAGTTGAATCGGCTGTAAGGTGGAGGATGCATACGTTAAATATAATTATAAACAATTTTTCCTTAATAGAATCAATCATATAGGTTGAACATAATTGATGCAGCATAAGATTGATATCTTTTAAAGTCAATTCTCATACGATTATATAGCCTAAATGACTAGCCGATGGGTACATGTTGTATGATTAGACGCAAAACAATCATGATCGGCTGTAGAAAGAAACAACAGATAATTACTCATTTAATCTTTTTCTTCGATGCAAGCAACTACGATAGATCGGACCCAACCGAGACAGTATTAATTGCCTATAACCAATATTAGATAAATCAATAATTACATGAACTTATTTCATAGCCGGTGAGACGTTTTAGGGCAGTTCAGATAATCTATCGGCTAGAACTCCGATACAACATTATATAACAATATCAATATTGATCAAGTACACTAAATAAGTTTCAATCTCGATAGATCAGACCTAACCGATGGGAGCGTAAGGTTTGAAACAAACTTAATATATTTAAAGAATTGATACACTTGTATAAGATGATATATATATATATATCATATCAAGCAAATTAAAGCATGTAAATTTAAATACAAAATAGTTATATTGGCCACATAACAGCGGCCAGACCGGCCTTCGTGGGAAATCTCCGATATTTTCCAAATTTTGCTCAAACTTGCTATAACTTGACCTTAGTGCCAAATTTGGTTATCAATAGTTTCTTTTTCTCACATCTTCTTTTTTGGGGTATTCGGGGGCATTCGTGGTTCGGTGCACCCTTCTCACGGTAAAAAAATATTAACAACTTCTCACTGTCACATCTCACATCCACGAGTGAATAGTTTACCACCCTAAGTAGAAAATTACATCCACGAGTAAAAAAAATTACTACACAAGTGAAAAATTTACACCGAGTAAAAAATTATAAAATTATGACTGCCAACCAAGTACAAATACATGACGCTATTGCTATGTTTACTTTGTTTCGTTTGAACATGTCACAGTGCACCTCATCGTAAACAAATTACAAAACACATCAAAAAGGAAAAAAAAAAGGAGTCCACAGCGCCATGCTGGACACTACTGGATGAGGCAATGACGCCGTGAGGCAGATCCATCATGCCAGGCAGTGGAGGGGATAGCGAGCCATCCTCCAGTGCCATGGAAGCCCATCGGCTGCTCTATCCCCATCACACAGCAGCGGCCCTCCGCTCGCTGGAGGAGAAGCAGAGAGGACAGCGATGGCCCAGCTGTGAAGATATGGTCCAATCGTGCACATCTCCTAGTGATCGGCAAGCAAAGAGGATGACGACGAACAACCGTCGACCTAGAGTGGAGGCTGGATTGGGCGGCCACAAAACTTGTCGCCACCCTCCATGTTACATCCCGCCTTCCCCATCGGCCATCGACACTCTGCAGGCTGCAGCACACTCCCCTCCTCTCCATATCCAGATTGGGTGGCTGGGCGGCGAAGATATCACGCAGGTCAGTGGCAAAAGGGCGCCAAGCAAAGTAGGCTATAGTATGACTGGCTGGTGGCATGGGGAAGGCGGAATCTGTGCCCTCCATTGACGTCCCCCATCTTCTCTATTAGTGCCGACATCCTCCCTCACGTTGGTGAGGAGGTGAGGAGAATCCTGAGCTCGTGACGACCACGGACGGTTGGGGCAAATGAATAGCATGCTCCTCCCTGAGGCCGCTCCTCTGACCCATCACCAGATCCACCATGGAAGGCAGGGAGGACCTCACTGTGGAGCTGGAGCCGGAGATGGCCAGTGTGGATCTTGTCTCCAATTCGCCACCCATTGCTCATCGCCGTTCAACACTGCCGCACAAGGCCTACTTCCCCGATGCTAGATCCAGAGATCAGCGGATCCTTGGCTGGAAGAGGATGCCGTCATTCCCGACCTCCGCCGGTGGCCGTGTCGATACGTAGTCAATGACCTTGTTCGCGCTGGAACCGACCGCTCATGTATGATCTGGAGCACCCACCTGGTGAGATCCACCGCCAGCCTCATAGATCCGTCGACGACAACCTCGACTCGAACACCGGTGGAGGTAGCGCATGGCGAGGTGGCCAGCGAACATTGGATTTCTGAAGCCTCAGCCTCCTCCCCATCCATCCCACACCCCATCTTTTCTGCTGCTGGGAAGATGGGCTCGCTCGATCGGCACCGCTAGGAAGAGGAGGGCATGGTCAGCCAGCCGCTGGGAGAAGGAGCACTATCGCCGCTGTTCGCTGAGAGGAACCGTCGCAGTCTCGCAGAAACTCTCATAGTCATGGGCTAGATCCAATAAATGAGGGAGGAAAGAGATGGGTGGTTATGATATATGAGTAAATAAGTGGGGATATTTCTCATAGTAAATGGGTGGGATGTTTCTCATGGTAAAAAAAATACCAGTTCGGAAGCAGCACGGGTGAGGCACTGGGAATAGTGGGAGCGATGTTAGGCGTGTTGTTGCCTAAACCGAGCGCTATGCTTGCTGTAATAGTTCCCAATAATTTACAAGTCCATGAAATAAAAAACAGGGTGTGACTATGCACAGTATGCACGAGGGGTCACAGATGATAAAAGGATAGCCACCAAATGAACACCTGAGAGGAAACAGGGAATTAAGGACCTTAAGTTGATTATGCCCATAATCCCATATATGTAGACACACACTTATTTCTTCGGTTGCCTCATGATAATTCCCCTTATTTGTGCCAGACAGTAGTGTCGGTTGGAGAACCAACACTGGTGACCCCCTCCCAATGTGCATTGAACATATTTTCTGTAGTACTGTAAGTTTGCTAGATGAGTTGGCAAGACAACAAGCCTGGTATTTCGCACTAATCTACTGATAATTGGACCGCAAATCAGCGATATATGTATCTGGAGGAATTGAATGATAGGAAAACACAATGAAAATACACGCTTACATTTTTAATTGGCAGGAGAAACATACGAAGTACAATCACCTCATTATTTAATAGCATGTAGTTCTATGGTGCACCTAGTATATCTTTTACTAAGCATGCATACATAAGTAGGTTCGCTATGCTTTTTTATATAGGTACATAGATAGGATCCTTATGTACTTTTATGGCACACCTAATATATATATTTTTCCTTAGGTACAATGACCTCATTATTTAATAGTACATAAGTAGGCCCTTCGTAGGTTCACTATATACTTTTTTCCTTAGGTATATAAACTATTTGAAATCCCAAAGACCAATATTTGATACCAAATTTGATACACTTAGCTTGAAGCAATGTGAGTAACTGGGTACACATTCAGGTCAGTGCGCTTAGCAGCAATGAGTCCACGTGCCTCACGGATATCAAGATCCTTGTGTAACATTCCATTGGGTAGCTTCCAGTCAAAATGGTAGAGAAGGTTAGCCAAGGCAACCTCTACGTTGGCGAGCCCAAGATTTATACCAGGACATATTCTGCGACCAGAGCCAAATGGAAGATACTCAAAGTTACTTCCCTTGTATTCTATATTGTTGTTTTCGAACCTCTCTGGTTTGAACTCCTCCGCATCCTCCCAGTACTTACTATCCCTGCATATGGACCACACGTTCACAAATACAGCTGTACCCTTAGGTACGTCATAACCCATGATCTTACATGTCTCACGGCATTTGCGAGGGATCAAGAAGGGTGCGGGGCAATGAAGTCTCAATGACTCCTTTATTACCATCTTCAAATAGCTGAGTTGAGCAATGTCATCTTCAGTGATGGTGTCTTTTCCTGGAAAGGCTTGTCGCATCTCGGCTTGTGCCTTTGCCATTATTCTTGGGGATCGGATGAGCTCTGCTAAGGTCCAGGTCAGTGTTGTTGAAGATGTCTCGCTACCCCCGGCAAAAATATCCTGGAATGATTGGGTTTGTAATTAATTAATTAACTATTATTTATGGGTGTGTCAAGTGTGTATGCATGTATAAATATAGCATATATATAATATATACCATCAAAAGCACGAGGATAACTTCGTTTGTAACTGGAAGCGGTGTAGTGCTTTCCTTCTGGAGCCTGAGCAAGACGTCGAGAGAGCATGATTTGCTCTCCGCCGCAGACTGATCGCCGACGTTGCCGCTCATCATGTCCGCTTTGATTTGGTCCTTACGTTCTTGGATGATCTGCTCTATGATGCGCTCCATCTTCTTGCGGTTCGCGAGCGCCTTGCGTGGCACCGTGGCGACCATGGACGCGAGCTTGGACGACGGGAAGAGGTCGGCAACGCTGAGCCCCGACGTCTCGCGTGCCATGGCGTGCAGGGCCTCCAGGTACTCTTCGCTGTACTTGCACCGGCTCCCGACGGAGCACCGGAGCACGATGTCGTTGATGAGCTTGGCCCCCATCTCGGTGAGGTTGACGGCGGCGCCGGCAGCGGCGGCCGCCGACACTTCGCCCACGAGCCGCGCCACCTCCTCCTGGCGGATGCGCCGGAACGACCGCACCCGCGGCCCGGTGAGCAGCTCCTGCGTCATCATCTTGCGGAGCTGGCGCCACCGCTCGCCGTACGGGCCCATCACGATGTCTCTGCCGTCGAAGCTGAACACCGCCGTCGTGCTGGTCATGTGCCGGTCAGCGAACGTGAGGTCCTGGTTCTTGAGGATCTCCTGCGCGGCCTCCGGCGACGACGCCACCAGCAGGGCCACCTCGCCGAACCACAGCTGCATCACTGGGCCGTGCTTCCACGCCAGCTTTCGCATCACACTGTGCATGCTCTCGCTCCACGACACAAGGTGGTGGATGCTGCCGATCAGCGGCAGCGTCCATGGCCCCGGCGGCAGCTTCACTCTCGGCTTTGTGGCATATGATATCACCTTCGACAGGAACACCAACACAAGGAGGGATGCCCCCACACCGACCAACACCTTCTCCTCCATGTATGCAGTAGCTAGTACTACAGCATGTGTGCTATATAAATAACACTGCCATGTGCTATATAAATAGCATTGGCATGTGTATTAAGGTTGTACGTGTTCTAATTTAACAGTCAATGGAGTTGTGTATTATTCGGGCCACAATACTTCAAAAGTATTTTTTTTTCAAAACCTCCTATGTCATCATTGCTTTGATAGTTCTTTTTCTAAGTTACTACTTTGCTTTATAATATGGAAATTGCTAACCCTCATTCAACGGAAGATCCATCCCCAAATGGATTGTAGATTTTGGGCCACCGGACGTGCTTCCGTAATTCGTGCTCAAGGACCTTCTCCTCTAGATTTGGCAATCTCCTCTTGGTCTCCTCCGGCATTAGCGATAACCCAAACTCTGACAGAAGACCTACGGATTAGGATCCCGTGTTGGGGTGATGGTGCGGATTGAAGGCGGGGGAGAGGTGGGAGATCACAAGGCTTACAGTGATGGTCCCCATGGGTGGTGGACATGGCGGGCAGCACCACGACGGAACCGGAGCTGTAGGGATGAAAGAGGGCGGTGGGCTGGTATTGGCAAAGAGAGCTTGTAGTTAGTAGGGGGCGATCGGTGGTGGCCAATCCGACAGGGCAGAGCCACCAGAAACAAAGAAGACCGGGCAAGGGAGAGGAGGAGGCTGGCCATGGGACCTCGCCAGCACCATTGGCGTATTCCAGGCACCTAGCGTCGCCAAGTTTCAGTGGCAGCGCAAGAGGCGAAGTCGAGGAGCTATCGGGAGGTGTCAGGGTCGAGCGCTCATGTAGTGGCGGGGTCGGAAAAAGAAAAGGAAGACGACATTAAGGTTTGGCGGGATTTGCAAGAATCTAAAAGAAATCCAACGGCACAAAATTCGCAAGATATGAAGGTTTATTTTTTCAAATATCAATTTGGCAATCTCTTATAATATTCATTTCATCAATACGAGCGGTTTTATCACTAATCATCTAATTATAACAATCTCATTTTATCTTTCTCCAAATTTTAGCAGGTATTAATTTGGTCATTTCTTTGATTTTAGTGAATTAAATAAGTCACTGATTCCTTGCAAGGTACAGATCTTGCGTACTACTACATGCTACCTACTTTTCAAAATGCATAACGTCATTGACTTTTCGCACAACGTTTGATCATTTATCTTATAAAAAATTTAGTATAAATATATAAAAATATAAGTTAAGATTGTATTTCATTTGATGATAAAATAATTTATATTTATGTAACTTTTGTTTGCATAAAACAAATGGTATCATTTTTGGACTTAGTATACCTCTCATTATTGTTTACCTATTAGCCTAGCTAATATTTAAATTTGAAACTAAGGCTTAGAGTTGATTTTGGGTCTTTTAATTTCCAGCCTCGATTTTCAAATGGTAAATAACAGAGATATAAAATTTTTATTGATAAATTGTTTTTGTTTTTAGATGCTTTGTTTATTTTTCGGTGGCTTAATTATAATTAACAGCAAGACAATGAGATAAACTAGACTTTTCAACTTTTTAGCGCTAATGTGACTATCTGAGTGATTTTGAGAATCCATATGTAATTGGTAGAGAAATGTCGTAAATGTTGACATATAGGTAAATACCACAGTAGATAAAAAATTAATTACCGGTACAAAACCTAATTTAATTGATTAGATAGCTAGATGGAAATAAGACAAACTATAGTTCAGCGGAACGAAAGCAACGACTGCTAACTACATGTACATCTCGCTTCCTTTGACTCACTCTGCTCTTTCTAGCTAGGCATAGTCAACGGTGAAGGTCACCGAGAGGAAGGCATGCAGTGATCTTGAACTTTCATTATCTCATTTCTATTTTTTTTTACCGAGATTGATTGACAATTGAAACTAACGACGAGATTTTTTTTTAATCTCTGTCCTGACCAATGTATGTTAAATATAAATTAAGATTTCCATTGTAGAACGAAATGTCTCTATCACCAAAAACTATTAGGAAAACAAACATAGAAAAGTCATTTATATTATACAATGGGAGAAATGTCAAGACAACACGCTTTTTTTCTACCTCATGGAGTAATAATTTAAACCTTCGTGATAGGTATTATCAAAATCCCCGTCAAGCCGATTGGCGAGCATTCGGAAAACTTAATTTGTTGGTCAAATAGCAAATCAAACAAAATTCGAACTGTCACTTTTTTCTGGCCATGTGTTGCGTGCATTTCTAACACGAGCTGCGAAAATCCAGCTGAGTGGCCCAGCCATTTGTAGAATATATAGTTTGCTTTCTGACCTTGTGTTGCGTGCATTTCTGATATGTAGAATTGTTTGATTTCTATGTAGCCACAGAAATACTTTAGCAATGGCTGCTGCACCACAAAGATTTTATAGTAGGCTGTAAGAGCACGTACGTCATCTAATTTTTAGGTTGAAAAGAGAAAAAAAAAGAAGAGAACCAAGCGAGCAACTAAGCTACCGCCCCCGGCCTCCATCACAGTTTTCCACGCCTGTAGCCGACGAGCAGCTCGTACTAGTGATAAGATACACATTTTACGGGGCCCAGACCAAACCTATCAATCTCGTTGGGAAAATGCGAAGTGTAGAGATGAGGTGCAGCCGAGCACAGAATTGATCTTTCATCATGGTATCAAAAATATAAATTTCTTGAATCTATTATCAACCGATACTTAAAATATTCTTTAATACCAGTTAAAAAACCTCTTGACACTATATAATCTTTATCGGTTGGTAATACCAACTGGTACTAAAGATTATTTTTAATCCCGGTTCATATTTATCAGACCATGTCAGGTCTCTGGCTCTTTAGTACTAATTGGTAACATCAACCGGTACTAAAGATCAATACTTTAGTACCGGTTGGTAAATATAGTATACCTTTTATATGTTTTTTCCTCCTTCAGCCCGAGCCATTGCTACCAAAAGGAGGAGGAGAAAGAGATGTGCTAAAAAAATTTTGTGTAAAAATATTATGGTGATATTACTCAAATCGAAGGATCTAAAAAGTTAACAACTTCATTCTTTATTGATGCTTGGTTTACATATTACATTTGTAGCTATGTTTCTATACGTCATTCTCTCTCAAAAAGCTATAAAAAATGAGAGAAAAAAATTTTTAGAAGAAAAGAAGACAAAAGAATAGAAAACTAAGTCCATTTAAAAATTATTAAAATAGTTAGAAATAAAAAGAATGCATTAAAATATGTTTAGAACTATTAAAAAATTCTAAAAATAATTAAAATAAAGATAATACATGAAAAATATATTTACAATTGTTTAAAACTTCTAGAAATTATATATAATTAATCATGGCTCCGATTAAGTCCATTTAAAGCTCTTTAAAATCGTTAGAAATAAGAAGAATTCATTAAAAATATGTTTAGAATTTTTGAAAAACTTATAAACATATTTAAAATAAAGATAAGACATAAAAAACTATAGTTTCAATTTTTTAATGAAATGGTCATAGACATTTATGAGCTCAACAACAATCTCCTCAAATATGATTTCTATGTGTATGAGCGCGTATGGGTTTTCTTAGTGTACCGTCAGTTTTGAGTTTAATTATAATGTTTTAAATTATTATGTGATTATTTAATTATTTTCACTTTCGTGGACTTCATTTACATTTGTTTATTTGATGCAGATGAATCAACAATGGATATACAACGCAGACCGACGATCCAAAGAGTTTATTGATGGCATGCATTATTTTTTGAGTATAGCCAATGTCCACAAGACTAAGGGTTTTATATGTTGTCCATGCAAAAAGTTCAAAAACGAAAAGCGTTCTACATCAAGAACTCTTCATGTACACTTGTTGGAGTCGGGATTCATGCCTAGCTATAATTGTTAGTCCTCACACGGAGAGTTAGGGGTTGCAATGGAAGAAGATGAAGAAGAAGACGATAACATTCTGGACTGGGCTCAATACGGTGGATTTGTAGAAAATAGAATAGGCGAGGCGGACAAAGCTGTTGACAGAAAAATGGTGCGGATGATCTTGGTCAGATGTTGTGCAATGTAAAGAAAAATTGTGAAAGTGAAAAATAAGGTCTAGAAATTAGAGCGTATGTTAGTAGACCACAAAACGTCCTTGTACCCAGGTTGCGAAAAGGGGCACAAAAAATTGGGGACCACGCTGAAATTCTTGCAATGAAAGGCTAAAAATGGTGTGACTGACAAGGCATTTGACGAGATAATGAAACTCGTAAAGAATATTCTTCCGAAGGGAAACAAATTGCCCGATACAACGTACGAAGCTAAGAAGGTAGTCTGCTCTCTAGGACTAGAGGTCGAAAGAATACACGCATGTCCGAACGATTGTATCCTCTATCGCGCTAAGAAGTACGAGAACCTAGACACATGCTTGGTTTGTAAGGCATTATGATACAAGATTAGATGAGATGATCCCGGTGATGTTGATGGACAGCCTTCGAAGAAGAGAATTCCTACTAAAGTGATGTGGTATTTTCCTATAATACCATGGCTGAGGCGTTTGTTCAGGAACAAAGCGTATGCTAGAATGATGCGCTGGCCTGCAAAAGAATGTAAACAAGACGGGATATTGAGACACCCTACCGATGGGACGCAGTGGCGAAACATCGATAGAACATTTGAAGACTTCGGAAAGTATGTACGGAACATAAGGTTTGGTTTAAGTATGGATGGCATGAATCCATTTGGAGAGATGAGCAGCTGTCATAGCACTTGGCCTGTGATCCTATGTATCCACAACCTTCCCCTTAGTTCTGTATCTTCTATGTCACCTTGTTAAAGAGATCGATATTCTCTGTCCTATGTATCTACACAACATGTTCTCTTTCGAGAGGTACATGGGTGTTCTAAAGAAGTACGTTTGTAACTATTCTTGTCTGAAAGCAAGCATCGCTAAGGGGTATGGAACAGAGGAGGTCACTGAGTTCTGCGTAGAATTCGTGGAAGACCTTCGTCCAATCGGGTTCACCAAATCAAGCCATGAGAGGAGACTACGAGGAAAATGGACTCTTGGAGGGAAAGCAATAATAACTATAGACAAAGATTTATTGCGTAAAACACATTTCACGGTTTTGCAAAAATCTTCGTTGGTGGCTCCTTACATCGAGTAGCACATGGCGATTGTTTGCTCCAAAGACGTATGTTCGATGGCTGGATTATATGTCATCACATTGATACTTTTCCCATTTGGTTGCGACAACATCTCATGGCTAACGAGACGATTGATCAACAACTATCCTTCTTGGTGAGAGAACCATCTTGCTCAATCTTGACATTCCGAGGATATGAGATCAATGGGTATACATTTTACACAAGAGCTCAAGAAAAAGAGCACGAACCAGAATAGTGTTGTTCCTATCGATGCCATGAGATACGATGGGACAACTAGTACGTATTACGGTGCCATCGACGAGATATGGTAACTCGAGTATGGACCTTTGAAGGTCTCTCTGTTTTGGTGCCAATGGGTTAGGTTGACTAGTGGAGGCATAATGATTGATGACTGTGGGATGACAATAGTTAACCTTAACAAGGTTGGATGCTCAGACGAACCATTCGTCCTAGCCAATGATGTAACGCAAGTTTTCCATGTGAAGGACATGTCTAGCAAACCAAAGAAGGGGAAAGGGCCCAACGAGACAAAGCACTACGTGGTTCTCCCTGGAAAAAGAAAAATAGTTGGAGTCGAGAATAAGACTAACGAAGATTACGATCAGTTTGACGGGCAACCTCCGTTCGCGGTGACGGTTGACCCGAGCATCCTCCTATCAAATGAGGACTCCCCTTACTTACGCAACGATCATAACGAAGGAACAATCTTAAGGAGAAAGTATATAAGGTCAACCATCACGATGTGAGATTAATTGTACGGACGATGTAAATTATTTATACTAACTTGGTGTTTGTCCGATGTTATTAAATAGTATGTACTACCTTGGTGTATGCACGATGTAAATTAATTTGATGTGCTATTTCTGGCAATGAAAGAAGTTTTTTGATTGAAAGTTTAAAAAAACCCAAGTGCACAGAAGTTAACTATAAATGTATTCTCATTATTTTTATAATTTTTATTGTTTTCCCATGCACTTAATTGGACATGGGTTAATTATATATGATTTTTAAAATTTAATTACAATTTTAAACTATTTTAAATGTATGCTTCTTATTTTTATATATTTTCATTATTTTTAATGCACTTAATCGGGCACGAGTTAATTATATATGATTTTTAAAATTTTATTACAATTTTAAACTATTTATAATTTATTCTAATTATTTTTATATTTTTTTATATTTTTAATGCACTTAATCGAGCATGGGTTAATTATATAGGATTTTTCAAATTTTATTATAATTTTAAACTGTTTTAAATGTATTCTTGTTACTTTATGATTTTCTTTTATTTTTAGTGCACCTAGTTGGGACTTTATTTTTAATAAATTTATTCTCCCAACACTTCGTCTTCTTGAGCGCACCGATCTCTCCCAACACTTCGTCTTCTTCATCGTTTTTCATCTCGCCCTACCAGTGGTGCCGTCATTGTCGCCATCGCCGTCATCTCCGTCGAACACACACCGCGTCTTAGTCATTGTCGCCGCCACCTTCGCCATCGAAAATCTCCTCCGCCGTCGCCGCCGCCGCCTACACCTAGGTTTGGCCGACCCGCACCGCTTCCTTCCCTTCTCCCCGGCCGCGTGCAGTCGCATCGTCGTCGCCGATGCCGTCACCACGTCGACTGCTGCCGCCGCAGTTGACGATCGGCACAATGCCACCGCCGCCGCCGCCGCCGCCCGAACATTATGTGAAGGGGTTGTCAGCCCCTCGACATAAAAAATATAAATTAGAAAAATATTATAGACTTATAAAAAATTATAAATTAAAAGTAATAAATTATAAAATACAAAATAAGAATTGTACATTACAAATTAAAAAATTAAAATAATACATTGAAAATAAGAATAAAACATAAAAAATATGTTTAGATTTTTTAAAAAAATTATAAAAATAATTAATATATATAATACGTGAAAAATATGGACGCATGCTATGACGGATAATCCGCACAATGAGATTCTACTTTTATGGATTCCACTTTGGGGAAGGGTCAAATCTTCGGCTACTAAAAAGGTTTGTCCCATGGGAAAAGTTTAGGCTTGTCTTACCTCTCTGCTGCGTTTGGACTCCCGCTACATAGTTCTTCTGACACCGGAGAATATGTAAGATTGATCCATCTTTTGAACTTCAGAGGTGAAAATGACTTCCAGTTCACGAGCTCCTTCATTTACTATTTTTAGAATCTTATAGAATTTATATATAATTAACCATGGCTCCAATTAAGTCTATTTAAAAATCATTACAATAGTTTGAAAATAAGAAGAACACATTAAAAATATGTTTCAAATTTTAAAAAACTTCTAAAAATAATTAAAATATATATAATACATGAAAAATGTATGTACAATTTGTACTATATTTTAGTTGTTCCATTCAATGTACATGTTTTAATTTACTAACAATTATTTCTTTCTCAGGAAAGGACGCGGGTGACTCTCAAGTTGACATACCAAGCAATTAGACTCGCCAAGCAACACTAAGACAAGTTATACGAACTATACAATTACTAAATTAATTATTGTTTATGTTAGAATTTCTTCATAGTCAAGGAGATTAATTTAAAATTTCTTCATAATAATTATTTTTTATGTTATAAGTTCTTCATACTCAAGGAGATTAATTTAGAATTTCTTCATAGTAATTATTGTTTATGTTATAATTTTTTCATAGTCAAGGAGATTAATTTAGAATTTCTTCATAGTAATTATTGTTGATGTTAGAATTTCTTCGTTGTCAAGGAGATTATATTAGAATTTCTTCATAGTCAAGGAGATTAATTAAGTTAGTGAAATTTAGAATTTCTTCATAGTCAAGGAGACAATAATTTGACTTAGGTCTGGTCCAAAGTGACAAGTAATATAAACCCAGGGGTGTTTGCATATTTGTCGACAATGTACATACAATGTATTAATTATTGTTTATGTATTTGTAAAATCAAAGTGTGTTTGATTCTTTTGTTGTGATGAACAATTGGCATATGAGGTTATTGGCTTTGATATTTGGAGATTATTGGCGAAGTGGTTTTTGAGATGATTGAATTTTCAGACGGTAAACAGGAATTACTGTTTTTGTTGGGTCCGGTCAGACCGGGCAGGTAAGGCCGGTCAGACCGGAGGTGTGTGTGCAGTCAGACCGGCTAGCCCGTGGTCTGACTGGTCGACTTTGTGTCGGTTTCGGTTTCGGGTTGTTTTATTGGATATCTGTGGTTAATTCATGTTTATGGCTTCTAGATGGATACTATGCGTATGTAATGCTGTTGTGTGCTAACAATGAGTCAAGTTGGTGATAAATTGTGCTCGGATATGGTTTCTTTGTTTGATTCGTGTATAGGTAATCTTTATGTCTCGGGAGAGTATTGCCGGTGATGGATCGGGTGTCAACTTGGAGATAAGGTGACGTCCGGATGGTTAGATATCATGCGGGATACCTAGGCTAAAGATTAATGCACGTGGTTGGTGAAGTTTCCATATGGCATACGAAGGAGATATTGTGTGCGTATGGGATGTGGAGTCGAATTTGGAAGGTGTCCAAATTTGGTAAAAGTGGAATATGTAATGTTGGTTTCTTGTACGGGAAGGTTTCCTAGGTGGATTAGGACTTCTTGTATGAGTTTGGTTCGTGGCTTTAGGCTGCCTACCTCATGTATAAATAGAGAGGGAGGGTGTGATCTCCCGATATCACTTTGGAGAGCATTGAGTTGAAAGTTTAGTTAGGGTTTCGAGTTTAGTCGAGATTTTCGTGAGGAGTGCTGTTGTTGCACTTTGTAAACACAGAGAGAAGTAATTAAGTTGTTATCTACTTTGAAAGATCTTCAATTTGTGTTTGCTTGGGTTTCGGCGGTCTAACCGACGAGACACCGGCGGTCAGACCGGTGCTTTGAAGCGGTCAGACCGGCGGGGACGCGACGGTCAGACTGGCGACAGTAGCAGGAGGCAGAGGCAATTTTGGAGCGGTCAGACCAGGGAATCAACGCTGATCAGACCGATGGGACAGGGCAGTCAAACCGGTCGATCTACTTCGGTCAGACCGATCTACATCGAATTTGAGGGTAACATTTAATTCCGCTAAAAGTTTTGGTTTTTGGGTACTACAACCATTCACCCCCCCTGGTTGGCTTAGTTCTTGTTCTTTGATCCTTCAAGTGGTATCAGAGCCTCGTTTTTCTTCTTGAATTTTTACCGATCTACAGTTTTAAGCCATGGCTAACAAGTTTTCAACTAAGCCACATATTTTCGATGGTTCGGATTTTGCTTATTGGTGTCATAAGATGCAATCTTACATTATGGCGCAAGATTATGATGTTTGGCAAAAGGTTGCTCTTCCTTATGAGATTCCTAATCAAATTACTATTGAAGCTTTGAAAACTGAGTTTAATAACAATTGCAAAGCCCGTAATATTTTGTTGAGTGGAATTTCTCGTTCAGATTTTGATCGTGTGTCACATCTTGAAACCGCTCATGAGATTTGGAATGCCTTGAGAAACTTTCATCAAGGAACTACTAATATTAAAGAACTTCGTCGAGATCTTTTCAAAAAGGAATACATAAAATTTGAGATGAAACCTGGAGAAGCTTTGGATGATTATCTTGGTAGATTTAATAAGATTTTGAGTGATCTTAGATCTGTTGATTCTTCTTATGATTCAAATTACACACAATCTGAGGTTTCTCGCCACTTTTTGAATGGTCTTGATATGTCTATTTGAGAGATGAAGGTTACATCTATTCAAGAGTCTGTTGATATGTCTACTTTGACGTTGGATTCACTTTACACAAAACTCAAAACTCATGAGATGAATATTCTTTCTCGCAAGATAGATTCTACGTCTAGTGATTTGGTTTCTCCCTCGACTTCTTTGGATTTTGGTGCTTCTTCGTCAAATTCAACCGTTCTTGCTTTGATTAATGCCATGTCTGATGAGCAACTCAAACTGTTATAAAAATAATTAATATATATAATACGTGAAAAATATGGACGCATGCTATGACGGATAATCCGCACAATGAGATTCTACTTTTATGGATTCCACTTTGGGAAAGGGTCAAATCTTCGGCTACTAAAAAGGTTTGTCCCATGGGAAAAGTTTAGGCTTGTGTTACCTCTCTGCTGCGTTTGGACTCCCGCTACATAGTTCTTCTGACACCGGAGAAGATGTAAGATTGATCCATCTTTTGAACTTCAGAGGTGAAAACGACTTCCAGTTCTTCGTCAAATTCAACCGTTCTTGCTTTGGGAGAGGCAAGAAGGAAAACAACGATGGAGAGAAAACCAAGCACGACTAGCCCAAGTCGAATAGCACGTTCAAGGGGAAGAAATCCAAGGATGTGGTCAGGAAGGTGTTGAGTCAAGTCTATGCTACTTTTGAGCCATTAAGCGACATAGATTTTGATAATGATGAAGACAAGGAGAAGGAACAGAACATCTCCGGTGTTTGCTTCATGGCTCGTGGTGAATCGGATTCAGAGTATGAGGACAATGAGGTGAGTTCTCTTGAGGAAGCTATTCTTATTTTAGGTGCAAAAAATAAGAAGTGTGAGAAGATGTATAAAAAACAAGAGTTCATTATTGAATCTCTAAATGCTGAAATTGCTAGATTGAAATCTCTTATTCTTGATGATGATGATTGCAAAAATTGTGAGATTTTAATGAATGAAATTTCAAAAATTAGAGAAATTAATGTTGCTCATGATTTGAAACTGAAATCTTTTTTTGCTCTTGGATTTGCTATGTACACGCGCACTTTGGATGAATTGTTTTTAACTAAAAAATTGCTGAAAAAATATCAAGTTGCTTTTTATGCTAGTTCGATGTTTAACATGATTTGTGCTAAAAAGTTAAAACAACACAATATTTTGAATTGCTCAACATGTACACTAAACAAGATGAGATTGAAAGATGTTTTGCATCGTGTTGAGTATATGGAAAATATTGTAAAATCTGATGAAGTGCTTTCTTGTCCAAAATGTCGTAAAAACAAAAATGTCATGGTAGATTGTGAAAATGGTGCAAATTTCGAAAAAGAGGTTTCTTATTTGAAAAGTTCTTTGGAAAGATTTTCTGGTGGTAAGAAACAACTTAACATGATTTTGGATCAATCTAAAGTGACTAGCTATAATAGGGGTGTAGGTTTTGATGTTCATGATCATTTCACCAAAAATCAACCCAATGTTTTGAAAGTGACTGAACATGGTGAAATTTTGACAAAACCTAATGTTGTGAAAACAGTTTTTAAATCTGCTGGAATTATACCCTCTCTTTCTGCTACACTAAAAGAAACTAAAACTAATATTTTAAAACCATTAACTGTCAGGGAAAAGTATACTTGTTCCTTTTGTGGCAAAGATGGTCATCTTGTTGGTTTTTGTTTCAGATTAGCCCGTAAACAGAAAAAAGAAAGAGAGACTATTTTTGCTAAATCTAAGTGGCAGAAATCTGGTTTTTTCTCGAGGAAACCGGTCAGACCGCAGTGGGTTGCGCGGTCAGACCGGCGACCGGTCCGATTGGCTACTGAGCGTCGATCAGACCGAGCTCCGGTCAGACCGAAGATACAGAAGCGGTCAGACCGGCCCCCGGTCAAACCGGCTACTGTACTTCGGTCAGACCGGCCTCGAAGGAATTTTTCTCAAAATTCTCAAACTGTTTTTGCTCGTGGATATATACCTATTGGATCTACTGGTCGTGTGTCTCAGTACTGGATTCCTAAATTTCTTTTATCTAACACCAGTACTGAGGCTTCGACATCCTCTTGTGTGTAGGCTTTGGTGGCGAGGAAGGAGAACGTGTGGATTGTGGATTCCGGTTGTTCGCGACACATGACCGGTGATAAAAATTGGTTCTCCTCCCTCAAGATGGCATCCAAGACGGAATCGATTATCTTTGGTGATGCTTCTACTAGTACCGTTCTTGCTACAGGATCTGTCAAGGTAAATAACAAGTTTGAATTGAAAGAAAAAGCTTTGGTTGAGGATTTAAAATAAATTTTGCTTTCGGTTTCACAAATTGTTGATGAGAATTTTGAGGTTCATTTTAAGAAAACTGGAAGTAAAATATTTGATTCTTGTGGTGACTCTGTGTTGAATATTTCTCGCTTTGGAAGAGTGTTTAAAGCTGATTTAGAAAATCCTGTTTCACCTGTTATAACATGTTTGGTTGCTAAGTATAACAAAGATTTGATGTACTGGCATCGTAGACTCGGACATGTTGGTTTTTATCATCTCACTAGATTAAGTGGTTTGGATCTTGTTCGTGGTTTGCCTAAACTTAAGAAAGATCGTGATTTGGTTTGTACACCGTGTCGTCATGCTAAGATGGTTGCTTCTTCACATGTTTCTATTTTTTCTGTGATGACGGATGCACCGGGACAGCTCTTACACATGGACACTGTTGGTCCAGCTAGAGTGCAATCTGTTGGAGGAAAGTGGTATGTGTTGGTTGTTGTTGACGATTTTTCTCGATATTCTTGGGTTTTCTTTATGGCAAGTAAGGATGAGGCTTTTGGACACTTTCAGAGTTTGTATCTTAGGTTGAATTGTGAACTTCCTAGTTCTTTGAGGCGAATCAGAAGTGATAATGGTGGTGAATTTAAGAATGCTTCTTTTGAATAATTTTGCAATGAAAAAGGTCTTGAATATCAATTTTTTTCTCCTCGTGTTCCGCAACAAAATGGTGTTGTTGAAAGAAAAATCGTTCTTTGGTTGAGATGGCTAGAACAATGCTTGATGAGTATTATACTTCTAGAAAATTTTGGGCCGAAGCTATTAAAACTGCATGTTATATTTGCAATTGTGTTTTCTTTAGATCAAAACTTGGAAAAACTTCTTATGAGCTTCGTTTTGGACATCAACCCAAAGTTTCACATTTACGTATTTTTGGTTGGAAGTGTTTTGTCTTGAAATCTGAAAATTTGGATAAGTTTGAGGCACGTTCTACTGATGGAGTGTTTTTTGGTTACCCCGCTCATTCTCGTGGCTATCGTGTACTTATTTTGGAGACTAACAAAATTGTTGAGACTTGTGAAGTCACTTTTGATGAGGCTAGTCCAGGAACTAGATCAGAAATTGCATGTACATTGTCACAGGTTCAGGGGGAGGATGGTCGTATTTTTGAAGACGAGAGTGACGACGATGACGATGAGGTCGGCTCGGCCGGTCAGATCGGGCACTAGGCCAGTTAGACCGCCGGCACACCTCCGGTCAGACCGGCCAGGGTCATCGGCTTCCGGTTCTGTTGATGCTGATCGGGATAGTCCTCCAGAGGATGTACCGAATCCTTGGAAACAGTCTTGACGACAAGGATGTACCCGGAGTAATTAAAAAATGAGCAAAAATATGAAAAAACAAGCTCTGAAAAATCTCTTGGTTGTTTTGAGTTAAAGTTAATTTGGGAAAGAGTAATGATTGCAATAGGTCTATATGTATGGATTTATTTTTCAATCTATGTGTTTGTAAAGATGTTGCATTATAAATCTTTTGAATTCATGAATCTTGATTGCTTTATTGAACTTAATTGTAAAATCTTTGGTTTATGATCATACTCTCGTTTATGCTTGCAATATAATTGATGGGTTTTTCTTCTTTTTGTTGCAACACATGACATGAATTACGATATGTATGTTATTAAGCTCTTGATTATTAACTGAACATAATTCCTATGCTTGATGAAATCATTGTCAAAAGGGGGAGAAGAGATACAAACAATGACAACAACGACAAACAATGACAAACAATGCAAGTGTTTTTCTTTTGTTTTTTCTTTCTTTGTTTTTCTTTCAAAGGAGGAGAAAATTTTCTTTTTGTTTTTCTTTTTTCCAAACACCAAAACAAGCATTTTTGATGGGTTTGCCAATGTGTTCATCAAGGGGGAGATTGTAAAATCAAAGTGTGTTTGATTCTTTTGTTGTGATGAACAATTGGCATATGAGGTTATTGGTTTTGATATTTGGAGATTATTGGTGAATTGGTTTTTGAGATGATTGAATTTTCAGACGGTAAACATGTAACATACCAAAAATTCAAATTTCGAATTTTTACTTCAGCAAAATAATAAAAATACATTTTCGAGCTGATGACCAAAGTTTTTCAAATATATATAACCTAGGTAAGGTTAAACTAACTAGTGGTTAGGTGTAAAGTTGCAAATGATCTAAAAACTTCCTCCTCCTCAAATTAACTTGATGTGTAAAATATTTTTTATAAACACAGGATGTGATGTGTGTATTGAGTCTTTTAAATATTTTTGGATCTTGGATGCATTGCATACTAGGTCTCATGAACACAAGTGTACATGCAAGTTAATTCACACAAAGATAATAGAGTGGTCACCTTAAGTATACCCATGCTCATGTATCTTGTGAGTTGAGCATGGTGAAATGAAAGTAAAGCCTTACCCCATCATCTCTAGTTTAATCCTTCAAGAACAACCTTCCCAAAAGATTGTATGTCCATGACTCATTCCCTATTACAAGTTTCCTATGAAATATATTTATGCCTCTAACCTTAACCTTGTGGTATTCTTGAAAATGGCAACTGTTTACTGACCAAATCATTTCCAGGAGGGTACACCATGATCACTGTACAGCATACCCTTTTGATTATACTTCAATTTGCCGGGTTTATTCGCCCACATGTACATTGACCGCCGAGAAGACCTCCACTATGTACTATGTGTAAAATAGATGTTAGGTATTCCCTCCATGTAATAAGTTATCATATGGATGTAAAGCCAATCTGAGGCTTGTAAATGTGAATTTTCCTAATTAGTTAGCTTGTTGCCTTAAATAGAAAAGTAGGGAGACATGAACTCAAACAAGCCATGCTACCACCACAACTTACCAAATCGGTTGAACCAAAAAGGACTGTTTCATGGCATGTATGCAATACAAAATATTTTCATATGCATTAAATCATTTCGTACATACATCGCATCATTCATTCATCATGATATCATAGCGTACATCCATGCCTTTTTGACAAAAAGAAAGTTATTGCTACACATGCCATCTAGCAATTCGCTTTATACCATGACCCAAGTATATGAATGTATATGATGAGATATAACCCAACTTTGTCCCAATTATTCAGGTCCCAACATTCCAAGTTTCCCAGGTGAGTGATTCAATGAACCACATGATGTAATAAGGAATGTCACATTCTCCGATTTATGTAAGACCTTTATGGATGAATGTAATAGTAATTGGAGACTTGTTATTCCCTATTTTCCAGATTACCGGGCTTGCATTGCAGTCCTGAAATTTTCCATTTGCCAAAAATGAGCTCAGCAACGCGAGATCATGACCGTAATGTTTAAAGTTTTGTACCTAGCCATAGCCTTAACATGCTAACTGTAACCAACAATGCCCTTTTAATTTGTGTAATTTTCCCATAGCTTAATTTTACCTTCATTTACCAAATTAAGGGAAACCCTTGACCGAATGTGAGTTCGACAAGATTGGATTGCGATCATGGGTCTTGAAAAGTTGTTCCTTGCTACAACCCAACACATTAACTATCTTTCAAGACGTTCTACCAATATATTGTATTTTTTCCATGAACCATACCCGCCATGACCGAATAAACTCCTTTCCCAGCCAAACAAAGACTCTTGTTATCTTAACTGTAGCAAGTCGATAATACAACTTAAAAAGTTTTTATAAACTCATTCCTTTGATTAAAGGAGTGTGCATAGCAGGACCAACTAATATTTCTTTTAAAATGTTAAATCTGGTATGTTTAAAAAGATTTTCTAAATAACCAAAAACTGATAAGGTTGTATCGTTACAGAAACTCAACCTACACCTGACCATCTTTTCCACCCACAACCCGACGCAAATCTCGGGGACAAGATTTATTTTAAGGAGGGTAGATCTATAACATACCAAAAATTCAAATTTCGAATTTTTACTTCAGCAAAATAATAAAAATACATTTTCGAGCTGATGACCAAAATTTTTCGAATATATATAACCTAGGTAAGGTTAAACTAACTAGTGGTTAGGTGTAAAGTTGCAAATGATCTAAAAACTTCCTCCTCCTCAAATTAACTTGATGTGTAAAATATTTTTTATAAACACAGGATGTGATGTGTGTATTGAGTCTTTTAAATATTTTTGGATCTTGGATGCATTGCATACTAGGTCTCATGAACACAAGTGTACAAGCAAGTTAATTCACACAAAGATAATAGAGTGGTCACCTTAAGTATACCCATGCTCATGTATCTTGTGAGTTGAGCATGGTGAAATGAAAGTAAAGCCTTACCCCATCATCTCTGGTTAATTACAACTCAAAATAATTTTACAATCATTTAAATATGTATTTAAAATAAGAATACTTAAAGATAGGTGAACTCATTGAATATTTAAAAATAATTGGTGCAATATAAAATCATGAGAAAATTCATGTAGATACTATTCAATATATATAACTCACTGGAATTTTTTTAGAATTTAATAAGTACATTTGATACCCCAAATAATTAGGTCAAAACAGTCAAACTATAGATTAATTGAAAACCCTAATCGGCAAAACGAACATACCTCTCAAATGTGTATTTTATTACACGAAAATGTATAGAGGATATAATTTATTTAAATACTAATATATTTATCATGAATTAATATAATTTTTCTAAAATTTATTTTGTAGGTTTTGACCTTCTAAAAATTCAAATAAGTTTCGGCTGAACTAAATTTCTTTATTTTCCTGAGATTAAAATATAGATTATTTTTGTGTGAAACCAAAGAAAATGGAATCTAGGTATTTTTATATACTTACATAAGAATCCACATTAGTTTATCATGCCCAGAAATTAAGTTATAGAATTGTAAAGAAGAGAGGAAGAAAATAAATAGGGAAAATATTAAAATCTATCCTAACACTGTGTTCACCCAGTTTTATACCCATGCCTCTCTTCCTTGCTTAACCTACCACGCCCTGGACCCACATGACAGTGACACAAGGTAACTTCTCCTCTGTGCACCAACACTCCACCGTTCAAGCCAGCAGAGAGAGATAGAGAGCAAGGGAGAGAGCGGCTCCGGTGGTGCTCGACGCGTGTCCGTCGCGGTGGCAGCCGCCGAGCTCGCCCTATTTTCTCCAGCAGCATTGCTCTCCCATCTACTCCTTTCCTGTGCGAGCAAGTCGAGAGGGAGAGCTGATCTCGCCTCCATTTTCTTCCATCCTTCTCGTCGGCCGTGGGAACGACAACCGTCGCCATCGCTAACAAGCCACGGTCGTCTCTCTTCATCTGGTGTTCTGTAGCCTCCACACGATGCCGAGTCCATCCCCTCTGACCTCATCTCGTGTGGTGCAGCTACCTTGCCGGAACGCCGCCATGCTCCCGAGAACTCCAGAGCGCCGCCACCTCGGCATCATCGTCGTCCGGCCAACTCCGACCAAGTTAGGCCGAACCGCCGCGTCATCGTCTTCATCTCGATCCCAGGGGCCAGCCGACCGAAGGAATTGAATCACGAAGCTGTGGATAAGGAGATCAGCCGTTTCTTCCCCAAATCCGGCCGTCGGGCTCCATCTCTCAATCCCCGTACTCCGGTGAGTTGCTATTCGATTCCTTGCGCATGTAACACCCTAGGGACCTCCCTAGCCACCTGCCTTGCCTCGTTTTCCACCGACCAGAGTGAGCTGTCACCGTGAAGCCGAGGATCTGCGCCACCGCCGAGCTATCTTCTTCAACGCCGTCGCTGTCTGAGCTTCGCCAACCGTCGCGCGCCCTTCGGTACGTCTGCAGGAACCCCTTAGATGCGCATGCATGCATTCACTTACACTGGATCGGGCTGTAGCTCGACATGCACATGCATGCCGAGAGCTATCACCGCCTGCGCCGTCGCCGCCAATGATTCCGGTCACCGCATCCGATGAGAGAACCACCGATAGCTTCGCCTTGATGCCCTCTCTGATTTCTCTCTTAGCCGCCCGCCAAGATCGGCCGCCGTTCGCCCTTACCGCCGGCGAGAAACTCGCCGAGCGCTGCTGCCTCTGCTCCCCAGCCACTGAGCCACTGACATGTGGGCCCCACTTAATTAAGCGCTAGGGATCTGGCATAGCAAAGATTTAAAACTCATAAGGTTTAATCTGTAAAACCCTTTAGTAGGGACTCTTAATGGAAACCGCATTGGCACGTGCTTAGGGACTGCGGATTGATTCCTGTAAACCCTAGGGGCCTTTTTGCATAATGCCAGAGGCTGACCTGTGGACCCAGAGGAGTTATATTTTGAAAATATAAAAAGAAATGATTAAACCTTTATATTTTCAATTGAAAATCATATCAAACTTGTGAAATTCATATAGAATCAAATATAACTCATTTTGGGGTGAAACCAATTTCAGTAGGTTCATAAAATTGTGAACTTTAATTTTATAGAATAAAATCCTATGCTCACAGTATGATATTTATTTCTAAAATTTCAAATAAAAAATAGCTAGCATGGAACTTGTAAAATTTGGAGAAAATTCATCTATGCTCCAAATGGATTGAACCAAATTTCTTACAATCACAAAAGTATGAACTTTAATTTAAAGAGATAATATTTCATACTTTCTGTAACAGAAATAGTACTAATAATTTATATTTTAAAATGACCACCACAAATGCAAGTTAATTTCCAAAATTTATAGGAAATCCATACTAGCTTTAAAAATTATGAAACCAATTGTATTAATCTTAGAAAACAATCCCCTTCATTCCAGTAAGGTCAATTTAATCAAAATCATATATTAAAAATGATTCACAACTATACATTAGTAAATAATCCTGTATGTCAATGCAAACTTAGAAAATTCATAACTCATAAATGAAAAGAGATAAAATAGGAATTCTTTCACCTAAATCCATCTTAGGTCAGAACCTATCCACTGTGCACAAATCACACATTTTAGAGCATTTTGTATTTTTCGCATAATTTGGTATTTATGTGCATATCGTGTCATTTGTATAGATATTGCGCATCAACGGTGAAAGTGATTTAGGTGGTAATTACTTTGTTCCAGATCAAGGCAAGTTATTCCTCCCCTCTCCTTTGATCACATTGAAACCCATGATTTGGGAGATGAAAAGTGTTGATTGCGAAACTGCATATGTATTTGATTTAAAACGATATTTGAAAACTTAGTAAATGGTAGCTATGACCTTATTGCTGCATAATCTACCTTGATACATTGTCACCCCTTTTATTTGTAACCATAGGATGGATTTGACTGCCGTATAAACGCTCAGCGAAGTCTTTGTATGTGTATATATATATGCCATTTGCTTAGCCATGCCTAGAACTATGTAAATGAACAATTTTATGACTTGATAAATGCGATTTTGAATATTGGGTTAATGCTGAGTTTAAAATGAAAATGCAAAGTATTTGTGAACTAAAGTGTGAGTAAAATGATTTTAGACTTGGGCGGCAAGTGGTGCACCTATGGTGTTAGTTGTGCGCCGATAGGGGGAGTGTTCGCCCGGGTTGATTAAGGACCGAACTTTGTGTCGTTCACTGTCGTTTACCGTACATCCACATGTGCTATTATGAGGTGGCCTTAGCTAATTAAGTTGCTTAAGGTCTAGCCTTGCATATTGGTAGCCGGAGTAGAATGAATTAGTCTGAGCGATGATTCATAGGAACTACCCATGTGTGTGTGTTGATTATAATGCTAGCAACATGACTAGCTGGGTGTATTCTGTGAGGGGACGGGTAGTTCGCCTCACAGCATGGGCGTCTAAGTCTGTCCAATTCAACGGTTAAGTGCCTCGTGGGGAAACGGATGTGTTCGCTGCCACGGCGTTAGGCTTAAGGCGTGGGCCCGCCACCTAACGATTCTGGGTCATTCCCAGGATCGATACACACTTGTCGTCGTTGATGCATTGCTAGGCGTTAAGTAATGTAAAGGCTACGTTGTGACCTCTAGACCGCATTCAATGAGTAGAGTATGGTGGTACCGACGGGTACCGGACAAACTCGATTCACATCATGTGGGTAAAGTTGTACAAACTCTGCAGAGTCTAAAACTAATCGATTAGCCATGCTCACGGTCATGAGCAACATAGTGAATTGTCATGGGTATAGACTTATGATTTATAAATGTGTTTATAAAAAAGGGGCTATGGGAATGGTGATGTGTCTTGGGTGTTGTCGAGTATGATGATGAGTTTGCCCGATGTGGGCTGATATTATGATGTTGATGATGAACGTGAGATTTGATGCCGGATGGGCGATCAAGTATATTATTATGATAAGATGATGATTTGGTACCAATAATAAGAGTATGTATATGATGTTAAAATGGTAAATATTATGGTTTACTTACGTTAATGTTTTATTAATTGAATTGTCAACTCCTTTACAAATAATTGTGAACTAAAACTTGCTTTATGTTAAAATAAGCTACAGATAGCCTTTTCTTGATTTATGCCATGCATGTAGTATGTTAGGATTGTCTTGTGCTTGCCGGTACATTAACTTGTTTAATGTACTTACTCTTGTTCGACTGGAATATCCATTTTGCAGGTTGTTTGCTTAGTCTTTTCTAAGTGACTCGGGGAAATCGTTGCTTCTTCTAGAACCGGATCCAAAAGGGTTATCTCCCAGATGGCTGCTTGTGGTTTCGGGTAGCCAAGCTTCCGCAGATCAGTAATTATCTGGCTGTTCGGCCTATCTATTTAAATATAAATGTAGAGTAAAGTTATTTATGTTTACTCCTTATTATTCTGATCTAGTTCTACACCGGTATGAGTCTTGAGCATTTGGGATGTCGTAGAGTTTTATCGAATTTTGTCAAGTGTCCTAAGATGTGTAACACATCTGGTTGTCATGTTTGTGTGGTTTGACGGGCATGTCTCAGTCTAAAGTTGACTGGCAAGCTAAAGTCCCAGCAATATCCCCTATGCTCTCTACTAGGCGTTTCAGGTTTTATACAATGTATGTCATTTGACTTGATAGGGAAGCGATGAGGTTGGATGGTTACTGTTTTTCTTGATTATTACTAGACCCCATCCAACTAAATATTCCGCGCTATCATTTCAAATAACTTACATAATATTTAACCTGTGGTGTCCTGACAGAACAGGAATTACTGTTTTTGTTGGGTCCGGTTAGACCGGGCAGGTAAGGCCGGTCAGACCGGAGGTGTGTGCGCGGTCAGACCGGCCAGCCCACGGTCTGACTGGTTGACTCTGTGTCGGTTTCGGTTTCGGGTTGTTTTATTGGATATCCGTGGTTAATTCATGTTTATGGCTTCTAGATGGATACTATGCGTATGTAATGCTGTTGTGTGCTAACAATGAGTTAAATTGGTGATAGCTTGTGCTCAGATATGGTTTCTTTGTTTTATTCATGTATAGGTAATCTTTATGTCTCGGGAGAGTATTGCCGGTGGTGGATCGGGAGTCAACTTGGAGATAAGGTGACGTCCGGACGGTTAGATATCGTGCGGGATACTTAGGCTAAAGATTAATGCACGTGGTTGGTGAAGTTTCCATATGGCATACGATGGAGATATTGTGTGCGTATGGGATGTGGAGTCGAATTTGGAAGGAGTCCAAATTTGGTAAAATTGGAATATGTAATGTTGGTTTCTTGTACGGGAAGGTTCTTAGGTGGATGAGGACTTCTTGTATGAGTTTGGTTCGTGGCTTTAGGATGCCTACCTCATGTATAAATAGAGAGGGAGGGTGTGATCTCCCGATATTGTTTTGGAGAGCATTGAGTTGAAAGTTTAGTTAGGGTTTCGAGTTTAGTCGAGATTTTTGTGAGGAGTGCTGTTGTTGCATTTTGTAAACACAGAGAGAAGTAATTAAGTTGTCATCTACTTTGAAAGATCTTCAATTTGTGTTTGCTCGGGTTTCGGCGGTCTAACCGACGAGACACCAGCGGTCAGACCGGCGCTTTGAAGCGGTCAAACCGGCGGGGACGCGGCGGTCAAACCGGTGATAGTAGCAGGAAGCAGAGGCGATTTTGGAGCGGTCAGACCGGGGAATCAACGCTGATCAGACTGGTCGATCTACTTCGGTCAGACCGATCTACATCGAATTTGAGGGTAACTTTTAATTCCGCTAAATGTTTTGGTTTTTGGGTACTACAACCATTCACTTCCCCTCTGGTTGGCTTAGTTCTTGTTCTTCAATCCTTCAGTATTAACTATGATTACTATATACAATGTAGATATAACAATACACCATGTACCTTTTGTAGTAATTTAAATTTTCTGTATTATTTAATGTTAGTAACAAATGGCAAATTACGATGGCGAACGTTTCCTCTTGGACGTGATCAATGAGGGCAGTAGCCAATACTAGGTAGATGAGGAAGAAAACGAGGACCCAGGCCAATACCTGAATGAGAATCAAGAGGAGGGGAACAAAGAAGAAGATGAGCAACAGGGCAATCAATCGACCGACAGTTCGAAGAGAGCATGCAAACAACGAGGGCTCACAAGGAAGGTGGAGGGGAGACACATTATAACTGAAATGAAAGCAGATGGTGAACCAGTTGCCTTGTAGATGCAGCAAAAATGTTTGTGTCATGTGCCCATCAGCATACAGAATTGGCGCCAGACAAGGTCACGCAGCGATCAAGAAGAAACGTATCTTCCAAATACAGAGAAAGATATGTTGTGGACCACCATGCTCGAGACCTTCAAGATCCCTCAGGTGGAACATGCCAAAGTGAAGAGTTGGACTCTCAAAAAGATGGCCACACAATTTCAGTCCTTCAAGAAAGAGTTGTACAACAAATATATCAAAAAGGATCTAACACCGAATTTTGACAACTTACCCAAACTAAAGGATCATTGGGATGCATTAGTGGCCTACAAGACAGGAGAGGCAGGAAAAGCCAATGCCTCTAAGAAAAAACACTTTCACCTGCTAGTGTCGGGTGGCTATAAGAAGGCTGTGCCCAAGTAGGAAAAAATGGATGGTGCTTTAGCCGCAAGAGGTATCAGACCGACCACATTTGATTGGCCTAAATGATCGAAACATTGGTACTATGCTCATGGGGGAACACTCAATGCAGTTGATGGCTCCCTGGTCTTTAGCGAGGACATACGCCAAGCAGCTCACCATCTCGTGGATGCCCTAGGTGCCTCTGTTCAGCGAAGATTCTAGCCCGACAGAGAGAAGGACGAGCTTACGCTTGCACTGCAGAATCCCGAGCACCCAGGATGAACGCACTGAAAAGGCGTGGTTGCATGGAACTACGGGTTTCAAGATGACATCCACATGTACCGGAGTCACATAAGAAGCAAGAGAGATCAGGACGCGAAGTTGATTGATCTTGAAATGGAGGCCACGAGCTACAACCAAAGATTGCAAGAGGAGGTGGCAAGACAGGTGGAAATACGCTTAAGCGAGCAAAGCCAATAGACCCAGCCATCTAATCCTCATGACATGGTTAGCCCCTTAGGCAATCATAGCAGCTGTGCTTCTAGAAGGCAAGTAGGAGATCAGACCAACGAAGCTGTACTAGCGCAACCTGTCGACGAACCACGATACCTCGTGGATGAAATCACGCAGCAGACACCATGCGAGCTGCATATTCTGTTCAAAAACCTAACGATCAAGGTATGCTCGTGATTTGCACAGCCTGCTTTGTACCTATGAGTAAGTCATGCACATAAACTAATTAACCTCATTTTTCATGAAGGTGGCGTATGGCATGGTCACACAAGTGGAGCAAGACCAGAGGTTCCACTATAGGCCGATTCCACCTGGGTACTCAAAGGTCGAGGTGGAGCAGGTCTGCCAAGGCTTTGAGGATCTCGAGCTGGACATTCCCGGAGGAGATGGGGAGATGAAACTAGGACATATATTCAGCTCAATCATACTATGGAACAAGCACTTCATCGTGCTTCTCGGGCGAGTAGTGACGTCGGTTCGTACATATCCACCACCGCAGCCTGATCCTCGGTCTCCACCGCCGCGGCCTGATCCTCGGTCTCCACCGTCTCCTCCACCTCCTCCACAAGATTGGTCTGTACAGTCTCCTCCATTTGTACCATCTCCTCCATCTGCACTGCCACAACCAGCTGCACCTTGTCAAAATCGGACCAGCTCAATTCCTCTAGCACCGTCAACATACAAACAAACGAAGAAGCCAACTTCTGACGAGCCAAAAAAGTCCCTTCCAAAGAAAAGACCATATGATAGGACTAACGAGGAGACTGACGTGGAAGTGGCCAAGCAGGTGAAGGATCACTTCAGGTGGCGAAGTCTAGAGAAAAAGGTTCCAATAGACCCAGCAACTAAAGCATTTTTTAAGAAGATGAGCGAACCGGCGAAAGAGAGTTTACCATTGGACTACGAGCGCTCAATACGCAAGTCTTTTAAGAAGACTAAAGGAAAGTCAAAAGATGTCCCTTAGCTCAGAAAGCAAGCAAAACAAGCGGTTGAGTCGATACCATCTGAACATGAACTCAGTATACAACAATTTATGGCAGAAACAAAACTAACCAGGGAGCAACTGCTGGGGATTGCCCCTATCAAGACCGCGACAAAAGAGGATCTGAAACACAAATATACCCTCGGCGAACCGCTTGTCAAGCTTGAGCAAATGAATAACCTATCGACACAGATGTATCGATTCCATCAATGGTACATGAAACAATCAGCCAATGGTAGAGACATGTTCGTTGCGAGGGTTAAAGATGCAGATTAGTTCAATGGAGAGGATGATATGTGGATCTGTTTCAAGGATATCTTCGAAGTATACCAGAGAGACGCCATGGATGTCTCTCTTGTCAGTTGTTGGGTTTTGTAAGTGTCGTTTAATTTTATTTTGTTCCTTAGCTCATCGTATGTAACATTGAATATTTACCGTGTGCGGATACCTGATCACATCCTTTTTTTTGCACTGTAGAATAGAGATTCAACTATGCCATAGGTAGGGAGTTTTCAGGATTGGTTTCATGGACCCCTGCAAAATCAACGAGGCAATTGTACGGGATTTTAAACAAGAAATAGAGGATAAAATTTATAAATTCTTGATGCAGCAGCATTACAAGGAGTATATACTGTTGCCTTACAATACACAGTGAGTTTTTACTGCCTTTTGTACCATTTTCCTTCTCGTATTCATAGCATGACATATATATCATCTCGTGCAATTTATAGATTCCAGTGGGTCCTTTTTGTCATAGACATTTTTGGAAGAAAGATCCATGTCCTAGACTCTATGCAGAAACTAAAGGAAACTTTCACCTCGATTTTTGAGATGCTTAACAGGTAATGCCATCCATTCCACTATCATTATGATTGCTGCTATCGCTACTATGCGGATCTTGGATCATTAATCATAGTTTGCAAATGCAGGGCATAGGCACGGTTCCGTACAAACGTTCGTGGGGTACTCAAAGAAGAACTGGATGTGAGGATGGACTTTCCAGTACATACATGCTCCACAATTATATATCTCATTTATTCTATAGTAGAAAAATATCTATATTTCATAAGTTCATTTCTCCTTTAATGTTCACGACAGTCACAGGGAACAACTTGTGCGGCTTCTATGTTTGTCACTATATACACACCATAACACACAACATCAACAATGACAAGGATCTTCAAGTACGTAAACATCATTCATACATTATTTGTACACATCATATTGATTTCATGTATTTATTTCTCATTTCTTTCAAAATAACAGATTCTTAGGATGATGGAGGATCTCCCCCACATGGAATTTATAAAGGCTGTTCAAGAACAAATGATGGAATTTATCATGGATGAGATTATTAATCCGACAGGAGAATTTCATGACAATGGAAAACCTATTCCTCGACCCCACCATTTATCTTAGCTTTTGTGATATATAAACATTAGAAATTAATAACGATTGTAATATATACGATGTATTTACTTAGATGTCTTTACATATTAATCATATATGTATATAATAACTTATATGTCTTTATATCTACATATAAAGACATATATTTATAAGAACATATATACATGTACATATCTATGTACTTAGAAATATATATGTATGTTTTTTACATATATAAACATGTATATATTCTACATATACATGCATATATATATATATGTATGTATGTATTTATACATATATATGTATATGTATAAAAAATCAGCCAGCAACAAAAAGCATTTTGACAAAAAGCAAAAAAATCATCTTTAGTACCGGTTCGTAACACCAACCGGTACTAAAGATGGTAGCACTAGCCATGTGGCGCTACCAACCGGTACTAAAAATCATCTTTAGTCCCGGTTATTTCAATCGGAACTAAAGATAGCGATCTTTAGTCCCGGATTGCGCATCCCGGTTGCACAACGGAGACTACAAAGGGTTGCGAACCGGGACTAAAGTTCCTTCCCCAGCAGTGTACCATATAAGTAGATTTTACTGATAGCTGTAACATGCTGACGTCGATATTCTTACCCCCGCGGTGAACTGCATTATTGACCCTACTTCAAATTAACTATAAACTTACATGGAGTTGAAAGAATTTGAAAAACAAAAAGTGTTGGCTCTCATACGAAAGCTAGCTCTTCACATACTATAAAATAAATGCATTAAATGCATAGGTAAGAAAAAGAGACGAGAAAAAAATAAAGATAACCTTATTGCCAATTAATTATATATGTTAGCTATAATATAAATGAATAGCTAATGGTAGACTCTATTATTAAACCTGATCACCTATTGCTCCTACAGACGGCTGTAACAAAGAATAGCAAAAAGAAGTACAACATTAGATCATAATAGAGAACAATACAATCAATAGCCATTGTCACTATAAGAAATTATTATTCTCCTTATCAGGGTTCATTTGATACCCCTTCCCCAACCTAAGGATCAGCTGATTTGTAGTACCTGCAAAGATTGGTATCAGCGGGTTACTTGTGGCACTTCCACTACTATAGAATCAGTTTTTCCATGTGGTCCAAATCGATCTTCACATGTGTTTGGGCTCCCGCCTCCACGTTGGTGTATGATATCAACATTTTCGCATGTGGCCCACCCAACCACATGCGAAGATCGATTATTGTAGGCGAGCCTTTTAACAAGACCGCCTGCGAAGATCAATTATCGCATGCGGCCACGTTAACAGGTCCGCCTGCGATAATCGTTCTTCCCATTCGGCCAAACACTCACTGGTCGTTTAGAAAGATTGCGCCCCTATGTAATATAATATTTTCTACTATTTCTAATCAAAATTTAAAATGTTACGCATAGGACCTAACTGAGTTGTCATTCTTAGCACAAAGTAATTATAATGTCTCATTGACAAATAAACAGGCTTTCAATATATAAAACAGAAAATATTTCTATGCATATATACATCTAAACATGTTTTTCCCATATATTACAAATTAATGATCATTTCAACACAAATGAAACAGTACATTTTTATGTTACGTGTTCTTTCCTCCACTCTCTTAAGGGCTTGAATTTGTCTTCTAATGCCAGTTAACTCTCATTGTCAGAGAATTCCTCTAGTGCGTTTGCAGCAATCACGATGGATGAAGTGGCATAAGTCCGCGCATATGTTCATAATTGTTGTACTATCAAACCGGTTTGCTACATAAGGGATTTTAGGGGTCTGTGGAAAAAAATATTGACAATAAATGTTAGGAAATGAACTACGATGAAATGCTCTGTGTAGAGAACAAACTCCAGGCTTACATTATCGTTCTTTGTTGTGTACCTTCCATTGAGCCTAAGCATCTCGTACACGTAATATCCACATAGGTTAGTGCCAGGGGGTTGTTTGAAACACTGCGAACATAATAATAACACAGGTCATTATAAACAAGTAATCATTCGAAGAATTTGTGTTCATGGCATATGTTGGTAGCAGCCAGCCTATCTTGACGTTTAGCTTTGTTCTTTGTGGATCCTTTATTGGCCCGTGTTGTCTGAGGTAAAACCTATGTGCGCTGTGTTGATAAAACATTTATTTGAGTTACTTAAAAATTTTAGAATAGCAATTAGGTAGGAAGGAGGTATTTTATTACTTACAAATTCAGAACAGTGAGGAACTCCATGTAGGTTACCTTGTCGTAATGTGTCAGGTCAAGCGCTACAATCAACTGGTCCCTCGGATATACTAGGAATAAGATATGGTGGTCATTGCAAACGAGATAGATGAATTAGAGTTGGCATTTACTAGCAATGATGTATTACTGTGAAAATAATAATCAGATATATGAGAGGCTGCTGACATAAGAGCGTAAGGGACCATTAAGACATTTTTGTCTTGGTGCAAGAGCATTGCTCGTCCCGAGTATGTCACTACCTTGACCTTCTTATCCTTGTGCAATTTCTTAATATATGTTGCCTTTTCCTCCAGTGTCTTATCATTTAGTTCCGGGCAATCCTCATGAAGCTCTACACTGTGTTGTGTCCTGCAAACCCTAGTTGGGTCGATGTAGCCAACTGGTTGCCTTATTCTTTTCGCTTCATGGAATTGTGACCTATAGAATGCAACTTAAATGAAATTGAAGTTTGTTTCATACATTCACGTAAAACATACAAAAGTAAACACTTACAAGCAAAACGCGGCAACGAGATTGACATCCACTTTATATAGCTTGAAGAGGGTGTGTAGGTCACACATGATAGCATCAAGCGGGACCTTGACACTAATGAAACTGGGCCCATTCAGCTGCCTTGATGTACCATTCGTGCATCTTCCTCATCTGCCATGGTAGATCCTTTAGAAGGTGCCACGGTAAGAATGGCTCACCATATTCGTATTCTTCGAGCACATCTGTATATTTAAATTGCAAGTCCTCCTTGGTCCATAAAACTGACTTCTAGGATTTCGATAGCTCATCAGTATCTTCTTTACTCTTACCCTTGCGCTTACTTGTCGAACCTGTTTCCCGAAGACCGAAAACATGAACCTCTCTTTATCACTTGACATTTTCTTGGGGTTGTTCGTGGAAACCATCTTTGGTACCAACCGACAAGGTTCTTGGGTACTAGACTTGGGACCAAATGCAAGTACTTGGGGAGGTGGGACTTGTTCGGCTAGAGAAAATTATGGTGAGATTGGTGAATAGGAGCAGGTTGTTTAACTAGTGGTGGAGAGGGAGGGGAAGGCACTTGACAAGGGGATGGAGGTGGTGAATATGGATGGTGTAGTGACACCATCGGAGGTGGGGAAGGTGGTGGGGAAGGCGGAGGGTGTGGTGAACTCATCGAAGGTGGGGATGGTGGTCCTGGTGGGGATGTCGCCGCGTAGAAATGCTTGTTGGTATTTGATACGGTCACAATTAAATCCGCAAACGCATAGATATCGTTGTAGCATTTCACCCGTGAGTATTCCATAGGTATTGTATTTGTTTTTCCACAGGGCAGGGGGCGGTGTAAAGAGTGGGTTCATATATTCATAATCATGCTATAATTAATATATCATACTCTAAGTAGGGGTAAATGATAATAATGATATTGGGGTAGTGTGACACATAGGAGATTCATCTCTAATAATGATACACTAGATTAATGGAGAAAGTCAAAAGAGAGTTAAGGTTTATAGGTACTTCTATATTTATAATGATTAATTTACACTTAACAAATACATGCTTATAAGGCTAGGACTTAATTCTTGGCAATCAGGCAGTACCGAGAGACTACTCACTGCTTGTCTGCCAGCATGGTTATGGCATTTTATGAACTCTTACATCATACCCAGACATGGAGAAATACAAGGGACGGATAGGGCTATCACCACCTGCCACCTACCTAATCATCATGCTCACATTAATCTAAGCATCATGCTCACATTAATAAATAATGACACTAATTCCCTTGGACTCGCACCCTTCGGATAGACAAGTTAGAACTAGTGCAACCCGTTAAGATCATTGGACCGATGCCGAAGCATAGATCGACTAGCCTAATCAAGTGAAGCATATGAATGAAGTATAAACTACTCATAGAACACATAACTAATAAAGTAGTACTATATGAACTATGAATATTAATAAGTAAAGAAGATAATTGCTTTATTAAATTTATAGTCTTACAAGAAGAGTAAAATACTAAAGACATACCTGAATCTTCGAAAAGACTATGGAACCGAAGACTAATCTAAGCCTGCCTCCATTACTACCAGAGAGAATACAACTATATGAATGAGAGAATTGCTCCTGGAGTGTGTGTTGTGAAGTGGGAAGCTACTCTCCTTCTATAGCTTGTCAATGACAATTCTATGGTGGTTAGAGAGGTCGGTGCACCTATAACCGTTATTCAAGAGCTATCTGGAGTGTCCATGTGGAAGGTGGGGATAAGGGGTGCCTAGCCTGCTTTCGACTGAACTAGAGGCACCGCCTCCCCCCACCGACCATCTCCTAGAGGCTGACAAATAGGCCCCTAGGACGCTGCACGGTGGTTTGGCCCCACTTTAAGTTGGTTTGAGCTGACATGTGGACACTTCAATCCATGTGCTCGCACGTGATTCACCAGAGATGCATGTCTTTGCATGCCGATTCATTTCTCCTTCACTTTATTTTATAATTCCTACATCCATTGTATTTCTCCAATACAGCTAGAACTACGTTATTTATAATTGATATACATGCAAGAAATGTTAGTTCTCACTTTATTTGTTGAGGTAATTGATGATCGAAATCAGTACTTAATGGTCGTTAGCAAGCAATAGCTGGCATTTGTTCGAAAGGAGCTGGGCTTGATGGTGGCTGTCCAACAAGGATGATGTCTTGACGATGCCACAAGATGAGCTGGTTCACTACATCTCTGAGAAGTTTGATCCCCTCCAGTGCAAGGATGTCTAGCTCCAACGCGATATGCTCGCCATGGACATTGGTCACTTGAACCCTTGCATACTCCCCCAAAATGGTGGTGTTGTTGAATTGTCGGCCGGGTATCACCAAGCCAGTAGCAACCTCTTTGGTCTTCCTTCGCCTACCGATTGGAACAATGAGTCTGCATGGAGTCTGACCATTTATAACATCCACGGTGTGTGGGGTTGTTTGTCACACCCTGAAGTTCCCGTTTTCCTTAGCTTTAAATCATTTAATAAATGGTCTTTATTAATAAATGTATTTAATAAGTGGATTTGGCATGGTCGAATTTTTTTTGAGTTCTCCATGTTAAAATATATTAACAAGATTTTTAATGGAATATTCACAGCAAAGGAAGTAATTTCAATAATTAAAATTGTGATTATCAGAATTAAGTTAAATTCCAACCTCTTTTTCCTTTTTCTTTTCTTTTTTCTTCCTTTTTTCCGGCCGTGGGCCATTTCTGGCCCATTCCCGCTGCCAGCATGCCTACTCCCGCGCGCCTGCGCCCTTCCCGCTGGGTCGGCCTGAGGCCGTGACCCAGCTGCCTCCTCTTCTCTTCTCCGGGTCAACAACAGGTGGGCCCCACCTGTCGGGCTCGTCACCTACCTTCGGCCGACGGAGCCGGAGGCGTCAGCCGCCACCCTGCGCCTCCCGACCTTCTCCGCCCACTCCACCCGCTTGCCCGCAACCGCCGCCCACCTCCTTCGTCTTCCTTGCACGTGCCGCACCCGCGAGTGGCCCGGGATTCGATTTCTGAATCCTGACCATCTCTCTCTCTCTGGCGCACACGTCGTTGGCCGTTCCCGCATCTCTCAGCCATATCCGAGCCCTCCCTGGCCCTATAAAGGTCGCCCTCGACCTCCTTTCTCGATTTCTACACTCGCTATCGTCTCATGTGCCCTAAATCGTTCCCGTGCCGTCGTCCTCTTCTCCGCCGCTCGCTGCTTTACTTCGGCCACCGCTAGCCGCCGCTAGGGTCGTCGCCTAGCTACGCCGTCGCCACCTCCGCACTTGCCCGCACTTCGGCCGCTGTTCGGCCATCGTTTTCTACTGCCGTTCGTCGTTGTTGCCGTCGTCTTCCACCGTGCTGGCTGGCCCTCGGTAAGGAGCTCCTCCTCATTTTTCCCCTCCCTTTTTCTTCCCGCGCCGTCGCACATGGCCGTCGCCACCACCTTCATCGCTTGCGGCCGTCTCTAGTGACATGCGTCACCGCTTCCCGCGTCGCTAGTGGTCGCAGCCGGTGGCCGCTCGCCGCCACGCGCCATGACTCGACCGGGTCTGCTCTGGCCATGCCCATGCCCGGGCGTAGTTGCCTCTCAGCCGCCCGATCTGCCATGCGGCAGATCGGGGCTGTCCGTTCGTGTGCCCACGTGGCTGCCGCATGGCCACCACGTCGGCGCGACGTGTGCGCCACGTGGCGCACTCGTCCTTGGCCGGTGGACTTGGTCCACTGATGGGTGGAGCCCGCCTGTCGACACTGACTCCTCCCCTCGGTGACGTCAGCAGTCTCTTTAATGCGCAATAATTCAATTTAGCTTTTTTTGTTTATAGTAAAAACACAGAGAATTTCTATGATTCATAACTAATTTATTTGAGCTCCATTTGAGTCCATTGAAATTCTAGTAAATTCATAAAAATGCCTAGAATCCATTAAAACTGGTTTTGTTTCCTGTTTCAATAGACTTGTAGCCTGTTTTGCATGTGTGCTTTGTATGCCGTTTAGATTTTAGTGTTTTCGAAGCTCCACTTTACTTCGAAGTAGTTGCAGAGGTTTCAGCAGCACTGGAGCAAGGCAAGTTATACATGTTCATTGATCATATTGTACTTATTTCGCAAATGTCTTGCTTTCTATTAAATATTACATTTATTTTATAATGTCATGTGGGATGGTTACCTATACTTGGCCATAGCTTGTTCATCTTGTATCATTGATAACTTAGGTATTAATATAATTAGATGTTGGTTTAGGAAATGCTTAGTTATGCTTAGATCAGCTAGCTCACTATGAGAGGGTTCTCATATGTAACTTATACCTTGGTTAACAATTATGTCTATGGATAGATACCACCATGGTATTAATTCAACTAAAATATGTCTAATGGTGGGCTGTTGGCGCATGGTGTTGATAGGTGTGCCTATGGCAAATAAGGACAGATTCGCAAGAAACCCTTGAAGAATCAGCATAATTATCACAAGCCAGCGTGGGCAATCGCTGGGCTTGTAAAATAGCTTTTCCCTTTTCTGACATACCAAGCAAGGGTGAGTGTGATGGAGTTTGGATGGGCCCTGCGACAGTCTATGCGGCTTCCGGATTCACCTAGGCACATGGGGGGCTGCTTACCTTGGTTTTTAAGGGTAGGGGCAATACCTGAAGTGTGGTGCGATTGGTTAGGGAGGGTTATGTGAAGGGTCCTGTCACAGTCCCTTTGCTGTATGCTGTGGTGGTATGCCGGCGCACGAAAATATGTCGTGGGGCTGTGTCTTATGGGTACAGTTGTACACCTCTGATCAGAATAAAACTATTCGAATAGCTGTGCCTAAGGCTATGGGCGATAAACCAGATTCACCGTGATTAGTCTCATCATTAATAATTTGACTCAATGGAACCGGCTTAGCACAAGTGGTTGGTTGGGCCTGTCGAGACGTGGTGTAGCGTTGAACAGTGATTATTAATATTGCTTTATTACATTCTAAAGCTTTACTACTTTCAACTGCTTCATTTAAATATCTGCTTTATGCAAAAGAACCTCTAGCCTCCTTCGGTATTACTTGCATCATACCTCCTTTATTGGTATGACTTGCTGAGTACAGTGGGTAGTACTTAGTCTTGCTCTATCTCCCCACACCAAAATTGGAGTACTTCTCGTATGGAGGTTACTCGGAGGAGTAGGCTTCGTCGTGGCCATCAAGGATGCTCGTGGAGTGGAGTCGCCACGCTGCGAGCGCCAAGTCTATCAGTTTAGCTCGCTTTTACTTTTCGCTGCATATGTAAGACTTTTATTGTTCTTGTAACATGTGAATTTGTGTATCAGCTTTGTCGCTTGTGTATCCTGGCCAGTCCTGGATAGAGGTTTTAATGCATATTCAGCTTGGAATTCTATTTCGGGAATTTCTGGACGTGACATTGTTTCTACTAATCCAACACTGCTTGGCACATGAGTAGTTTGCTGGGGCACTTGAGCAGTTTGTTGGGGTTGAGCGAATACTGTTGAAACAACAATGGATTTTTGAGCCACCAGAGGGTAAAAATGTTGCTTGACTTGTGTCGCAATTTTGTCTTCAAACTTCTTTTTGTATCTGTCCCGCTTCTTGTAACTCTTGTCGTCGTTTGGAAACCCTTCCTTCTAACTCATTGTTGGAGGCATGCCACGAGGGCCTTCAATCGAACTTGCCGAAACAACCACTAAGCTACGAGGTGAGCGCCAACTGATGAAACACCTACCAAGTGCCGAAGCGGAAACCCTTCGCCGAGGCGAAGCCGGTTGAGGTCCAATTAGGTCTAATATCCAGAGAGGCCCAACAAGCAGCCTAGGATGGGATCTTGAGCCCATGGGCCTGGTTGTTGGGCCAAAAGCTTTTAACCCTTGTAAATGTCCCTATCATAAGGACGGTTAAGTCAATTCTCGAGTAAACAGAAACCCTAGGGTCATAGACCTGGGCTGCAAAACTATAAATAGACCCCCAAGGGATGTGTAAGGGGGATCCAATTTTTTGAGAAATTAATATATTCCACTTAACATTTTTCTACATAATCGAGTGAAGTCTGCCTTTCGACAGATTTGTTTGTCAATCGAGAACACTCATATTTGAAAATAGTCCTCAAACCTGACTAGAATGCTCAGGGTTGCCCAACGCTACAGTGAGTTGGCCATTCTCCCTTTTTGCAATGAACTCCTCGAATTTCTCCTTCTTGGCGATCTGCTGCAAACTGGTGGCCACCTGCTCAATCTCACGATCCTCGAACAGGATTTCATTGTCCTCCGTGACCTGCCCTGTGCTTCATGACCATACCTAGTTTTTGCTTTGTTCTTGTAGGGGGTCGAGTTGCAGGACCTTGCCTTCCTCAGCAAACTTCTGTTCCGTTTCTCACCATTGATATACGTGACCATCGTAACTTTTCGAACCTAATCGATGTGGATAGATGTTTTTCTTGACTAAGTTTGACATCTATTTGGTTTTTGCCAATGCTTTTGGTGGTGTCTTGTTCGTGACCAACTCATCCCAGATGGCCGGCGAGATCTTGCCATAATCCTTGAATGGGGTCATGTTCTATTGAACGTAGCATTTGTTCGGATTGGACTTTCACTATCTCCAGCGGTCTCCCATTTTTTTAGCTGCAAACCCTTTCCGCCTAATCTCTGAACCGGGTAGTTAAACTATAAGTTTCTGCAGCTCCAGCCATAGCAGGTTCTTAATGCTTTCATCTACTTTCTCTATCGTCTACATTTAATGGCCTGTAAAGTCTGGTCAGACTTTTGCATGTGTTGCTGAATTTCGACATCACCATTTTAGGCTCGACGGGCTTCCCGTCCCAGTTGACAGCAGTTACGTAATAAGTTTTCTTCGATAGCTGGTTCTTACTTCTCTCCGCGTTTTTTGTTTTTGCACAGCCTCCTGCACTTTCTGACGTGTCCATTGGCTCTAGGGCAGATGTGGCTGTGTCCAGCTCGACTTCATCGAAGGTGGCAGTTTTGACCACAATTCGTTTTGAGCGATGTCATGTAACCATCTGCATGAACACACCATAAAGAACCAAGTTCATGTACGTTCTCTGCACAGGCTAGTTACAAGATTGGTTAACGATGTTTTGGACTTACTAGCTGCTCCATAGTTATGCAGTCAGAGTCATCGTCGTGAGGCCACCCTTATTATTTCAACCAGAAAAGGAACACGGGGGTGCGCCACAAATCTTCGCTAGATGCTGCATCTTGCTCCATACTAAGGCCTTTGTCTACAACTTCACTTCATTGATGCTCTTCTATGTTAGCGGCTGTTCGGTTTCAGCTCCTACATGTGGCTCGGAGGGAACTTTTTCATTAATTTTACTTCGGTCGTTTGCTGCATGCATTGAGTAGTACAAAACAGAGTATTAAGCTAAAAACATTGGCGGTAAAATATGCAAGTCCCAATGTCCGACTCATCTTAATTATTTCGTCACATCACACAGAAATCACATCTCATCTAAAAGTTAAATTAACATCTCACTATTAAATTAACACATCTAATTTAACATCAAGATTCATACACTCCATCTCATCAAAATTAAACTCACATCACATCTCAAAATTAAATTAACATCAAAATCAATACACCCCATCTCATGAAAAATTAAGATCACTAAGTCCCAATTCTCACATCTCATCAAACTTACAATAACACATATCAAAAGCTCTAAGATTTTTTTTCATTATCTCTAAATTAAAATTGGCGAATCTATACAAGAAGAAGAATGTGGAGATAGCACACTAATACCGCTCGCTAAGATTGTTAGCAGCGATATAGAGAACTGCATGCTTTCTTGACCCTTTTTTCCTCATTGAGCTAAAAACATTTGCAAAATTACAAAAAAACTGCGAAACTATAATATCACATCAAAAAGTACGAAATTACAAAACTATATTTGCTAAATTAACATACCACATCTCATCATAAAACATTCATGTAATATACCTGAAATTTTGGAAGAAAAACAAAAAGAAAAGACTTAGCAAAAATTTGTTTTTGTCTTTGTCTTTTGCATTTATTTTTGGAGTTGTTGGATTTTCCATACATCTCATAATGCATTTGCATGCATTGAATATAAATAAATGGGTGAAGAGGATTAAAAAATATAAATAATTTGTTTGATAAACATTAGACACCTTGAATAATGTTTTGGAAAGTTTTAAATTTATAACTCAGTGTTGCAGGTAAATTAAAAATGTGAAAACATTCAAAATTAATTCAAATTCAAATAAAAACAGAGAACTTGTTTCAATTTTCAAAATAAACTGCACATGGGAAAAATCCTCAAAATTTACCAAATGGAGTACATAACCATACTAACTTCCGGTTAAATTGGCACAAGTGTTTGAGCAATGTAGCATATACTCAACATTCGATAAAACTCTCAGCTTTCTCCAAAAATTTCAGGAAAATCACCTCTTCTCTCACTCTTCTCCTCGTCTCTGATCAGTGGGACCAGGAGCCAAGGACCCCACCTGCCAGCCACCATCCCCATCTCCCTGCTCTCCCTGTCTTGCTCTCTTCTCTCCCTCTCCCTCTGTTCCCTTGTGGGCATTCCATCGAGCACCTGGCATGTGAGATTGTGGTAGTTGACACCGAGCCGCCATAGCTGCCTCTACCCGCGAATCCCACTAGCAAAGCTGCGCAAAGCTGATGCCGCCCTTGCCCGATGCCCTGCCTCTACGCCACGCCTGGCAAAGCTGACTTCGCCGCTCGCCTCGCCCAACCCAGAGCCACCGCTCCTCGCCACCAATCCAGCACCCGTGCTCTCTCTCTCTGCTCGTGGAAGGACGCAACGACGTGACTCCAGCTGACCAAGTCTGCAAAGCCAACGCCATCCTGCCCGAGGCCCTGCTACGCCGCTCTGCTAACCATCGTCTCTCCTCTGCTTGAAGCAACGACACGATGAGGCGAGCCCGACCGCCCCTGGCTTCCCTCTGCCTCCTCTGCAAAGCCGACACCACGCCAGCCTTCCATGATTCCCGCCAAGGCCACCCACGCTGTGTCCCCTGTTGGCCTCGCCCGTGTGCGGAAACGGCTGCCCGAGTCATGACAACTCCCGCACCCGCCTCTTGCTCCTCTCATGCCTATACCCCTCTGGTTCCCCTTGGAATGCCGCACCATTACCATGGCCTCATACCGGCCAGAGCACGCCGCCACCACCTACACCACTGAGTCGTCGCCTCGGTGAGCTCTCTTCGCTCTCCTTGCCCCAGCACGCTCGTAGGGAACCCCTAACCCCATTACCGCATTCAATTATAGGACCCCTTCGCCAGAGAGCCACCGCCGCCATTGTCATCAACCGTCGCCCCGAGACCTCGTCGCCGCACAACTCCAAGCCGCCTCCCAATCGAGCATGGGGTAAGGCTCCCCATAGTTCCTAGGCCCTCTCCTCTTTTTTAATTGAGCTGCCATTCGCTGTAGCACGCAGTACGCCTCCAACCCGAACCGCCGCCACCAACGGCCAAGGTGCCCGCCGTTGGCGGCCACCCTAGGCTTCACTGCTGCCTCTAGAAGGTGTGCATGGACACCCTCTAGCCTCCCTGAGCCCTGCCAAGCCAGCCCCGCTTCCGGTCGCCGCCAGCGAGCCCTCCCCGTGCACTCTCACCTCCCATCTGCTGTTCTATGGAAAAAGACAGGGACCCATTCATAAATAACCGAAACTCTAGGGTTCAAAATACAAAAGCCAACACACTTACATGTGGGACCAAGGACCTAAAAATAAATAATAGTGAGCTTAGCGTTCGAGTTATAAAATGCTGAGGCACCAACATGTGGACCCCACTTTTTAAAATAGATGCACAATATAGGAATATGCCTTCACATTAGGAAAATGTACCCTGGACAGTGAGCTTTAGTTTCTTACATAAAGAATTAATAAATCTGAGAAAATGGTTTCAGTTAATTATTTTTGTACTAAAAATGCTAAAATTTTAGAAAATCATAGAAAGTTCATTTTAACTCCGATTAAGGTGAACCAAACTTTATTAGATTCATAATAATTCTCTTTAATACTGTACACTCAAACTTAGCACCACTGTTGTGTAAAATTTTACTAATTAAAATTTGAGTAGTAACTTTTCATATTTACCATATTTTAAATCTTAGAAATGCGATAACTTGCACATACGACATCGGATGTAGGCGTTTCCTTCTCCTAATTTTAAATTAAATCACCCTCTAAATCATGCATCATATTTTATCTTGGATTTTTTTGGATGTTCATTTGAATGTACGTTTAAATTTAAATAGAGAACAAATTGATTGTTGCTATTGACGAGAGTGTACAGTACCAAAGGTATTTGAGGAACCATCTGAGCAAGGCAAGTCCTATTCAATTCCTCCTTCGATCATGTTGAATCCTATATTTTCGCAAATGCTTTATTATGTTTAAAATTGCATGCGATGTTTGCAAAATCTGGGGCTTTGGTAGAACAACTCTTATTTTCTACATTATCCACCCTGATTATTGTTCACCCTACTATTGATAACCCTAGATCATGGATATGTACTGCCAAGTACCAAATTGGGTTATATGCGAGCTACTAATAAAGCTATTGCTTAGTCATGTTGAGAAAATTTGTGATGGTTACCAATGACAGGATTTTCACTATTTCAAATGGGTTATTTCAAAATGTTGTACAGAGCAGTTGCCTCTGTTGTTTGTGAAAATTGAGAACTGAAAATGACGATTTTAGAGCTGCACGGCAAGTGATGTGCATATGGTGGTAGTTGCACTCTGTTAGGGAGAGTGTTCGCCCGGGTTGATTAAGGACCGAACTATGTGTCATCAAATAAGATTACCGTGCAACCACTCCCATGGGTCGATTAAGGACCAAACTATGTGTCACCAAATAAGATTACTGTGCAACCACATGCGTTGTTTATGGAATGACCTTAGCTTATTAAGTTGCTTAATATCTAAACTTGTATTTTGGTAGGCCGAAGTAGTACGAGTTATGTTGTGTGTATTGATGATGATTGTATTGTGTTGAGTTTAACACAGAGGAGTTATCCATGTATCGGGATATGGCATGGGTGCCTAAGTTTGTCCAATACAATGGTGCCATGCCTCGTGAGGAACAGATGAGTTGTCGCCATGATGTCAGGTTTAAGACGTGGGTCTGCCACCGAACGGCTCTAAGTTATATGCCTAGTGTGGATTTTCACTCGCCGTCGCTGATGCAAGGTTAAGTATTAGGCAATGTAACGGTTTCATTGTGACCTCTATATCACACTCAATGTCTAGAGTATGGTGGTACCGACGAGTACTGGACAAACTAGAGCAAATCACATCTTGTGGGTAATGATTGGCAAACACTGTAGAATCTAAAACTAATCGATTAGCCGTGCTCACGGTCATGAGCGAGTTGGTGAAATGATACATGTATAGAGTTGGTGATTTGTTAAATGAATTGTCAAATGGGTATGGTGAATAATGGTGATGATTTTGCTCGGTGTGGGCTAATAGTAAAATGTTTATTTGTTGCCATGAAGGGCACAAGGATTATACTATCATGATACTTATATTACTATTATTATGGTTTACTCTTTGATTTAAAAATTTCGTTGCAATCTACTATTATTTTCTATTGCAAAACAAAATTTGATTTTATGCTGAGAATGAGCCACAAATATAGCCACCCATGGTCTTAGCTTACAATAGTCCTAGATTTCTCAAGGTTTGGATAGGACTTGCCAATACCTCGTGTATTGACCCACCTCTTGTTGTTGTTTTTAGTCATGTTTGCAAGAAGCGGGTGTTTGTGCCAGTTACCAAAGTTTCCAAGTATGGTTCTTTCTAGGGTGATTCCTAATCTGTTGCCTGTGTGGTTTGGTAGATGGGCACACCGAAGAACTTATTTATTTTTTCGCTATGTTTTAAACTCCTTTTTTTTGGCTAGTTGGCCTAACAATCTTTTATGACTTTTGCATCGTTAAGTTATAAAAACCACTCTATCAATTTATATGTCGTGTATATTGTATAGACGTGATAACAATGTTGTGGATGCGTGTACTAGTCACTGTTCATAGGACTAGTATAATGTACGCTCTAGGTATTCAGGAATTCAATTCCGGGTGTCGACAATTCATCAATCCCAAATTATATCAAATTAACATACTACATCATCTCTAAATTTAACCTTTTCACGTCTCATCAACTAAGACCCAAAATTAACACAAAAATTAAAATATCACATCTCATCTCGAAATTAATTTACCACATTTCATCTCAAATTATCACGCATCTCAAACTATCACATCTCATCTCAAAATTAATTCACCACATCTCATCTCAAAATTATCGCACATCTGAAATTATCACATCCCATCTCACAATTAATTTACCACATCTCAAATTAATTTCAACTTTTCGTAAAATTATCACTTGCTACGGGATCAATATGGAGAGAGACCGGTAAATGACGGCGGCCACCACTCATGCGTGCCTCCCGCACGTTACGAGCTGAAATCGCTAATTAGTGATTGGTCAAACACCTCTCTTGTGTGCGAGATCATGTTTTGGGCCGGCAAAATTTTTTACTTTTGTACATATTCGTACAAAGTTTGTTAACGCATGAATAAACTTTTTTACTTATTCAAAGTATATATGTATATAAAGTTTTTATATATATATAATGATTTTTATAGGTGTATATGTAAAGTTATAAACTTTATAGAAAGTATATACATTCGTATAGGGTGGGGAGGCCACGGTGAGCTCGCACTGACGTGTAGCCGGATGTGCATTAGCGCCACGTTGCGCTCATCTCCCACCATTTTGTTTTGTTTGATCGGATCATTTTTTAAAGCATATGTTTTCTTAAAAGAACCCAGCAGCCCAACAAGTCAACATGTTCCCCATATGCCCAGCTTGTTGGATCTGGGCTTGCTACCCGTTTTGTTTGGCTGAAAATAAAAGACCAACACAAGATATTTCTGTATATATTGTTGTGCTGAAAAAAAAAACTTAAACAACTCGGCCTGCTTTGAAAGGCCCATGACAACACACAGAAAAAAAAAACACAACTTAGAACTGGTCAGGCGTATATATCTGGAAGATACTGTTTGAGCAGAAGAACATAAACAATTCCTGCCTCTACAGTCTATACAATGTAAAGGAGCACGTCGAAATTACTCCTGACAGGTATTGTTGGCCTGGCCCCTAGGCTCCTCTTGCTCTCAACTACAGCAGACTGCATGCAGTGCAGCACGGTGTCCGACTGTCCATTGCTCCCACTGGGATGAAGATGTGCGATACTTACCCCCCCGTGACACTGAGCAGCAACTGTATGACTCCCAGCGTCCTCAGATCTGCACATGTAAACCTCCATCCAATTCAGCCTCACCCGGAGATGACAAGACTCCGATTGATTAAAAAAATAATAAAAATTTATGGAAAAAAAGCCCCAATGTACCAGATTTAAGGGCCGGACTCCTCTGCTCCTCACCATTTTTGTCACGCCCCGAACTAGCCCCGAACGGAGGCCAATATAAGACGATCCAAATTAACCTGTATGCCTGTACCAGTCCCAGGAAATAGCGCTGGTACGACAGGAAGACAGAATATCACAACAACAGCAGTCTCTTTATTAAGAGTAGGATTACAACCAAGGTTGGAACTGCGGACAGAACCCGAGTTCACAACAGCATTACAAAAGGCGGAAGCAAAAAAAGGCGGAGGCTGGCCCTTAGCCACAAGCAAAGTCTTGGGGAAAGGTCGAAACCCTACTACTGCTCGAAGTCTGCCTGCTCCTGGAAGAACTCTTCATCAGCAGGGTCCATCTCTTCGTCTTCGAGAACTGGGGGGGTTTAATTATATAGAGCAAGGGTGAGTACGGGAGTACTCAGCCAGTCAGGGGAATTAAGTGTTTAATGCAAGCTTTAAGGTAAATCAGTTGTTTTTCATAATTGATTTTAGTTTAAGACTTTCAGAAACATCTAAGTGAGTGCTTCTCAACGGCACGGACAAGAAAGTGCGTCTCATCCGACCGGAGCAGTGAAAATGTATCGATTGTTTCTTGTAGGCACGAGAGGCTCCCTGCCAATCGTTCACCGACCCCAGCTGCACCAACAACCACAACTCACACACGCCAGTACGAGAGGCTCCCTGCCAATCGTCACCGACTCCGGCTGCTCCAACAACCACAAGTCAAACACGTCGGAACGAGAGGCTCCCTGCCAATCGTTCACCGACACCGGCTGCTCCAACAGCCTTAAACCAAGCACAGAAGGGAAAACTCACACACCAACAGCAGTTCACAAGGATCCCATTTAAAACTACGCTAAGGAATCACCTCACATCCGCCCATGACCGTGGGCACGGCTGTTCGAACAGTTATTAACCTCTGCAGAGGGGGTACACTTTACCCACACGACGTTACTAACCCCGAGTCACCCAGCCCGCGACTCTCAGCCACGTCTGGCGACCTTGAGGCTTTCACGACAAGGCATTTCGAAAGCCGACTCAGGGTCATCTTATGCCAACGGGAGGGGTCCCACGGACCAACACCAGGTTAGGTCCCAGACCATACTGTGCCAGGAAGCCCAGGGGTCCTCCCCGACACCACCCCGGCGAATCCACTTGTCCCTTGACATCAAGATTTCCCTAGCCTAGCTAATTACTCAGCCAGGGGCATCCCATATCACCCATGTGGTCGTACTTGACATATGCTCGGATGTAATTCCCAAGGAAACGGTCCTTAGAGCGAGAACGGGCAGACCGTACCTCCAGTACGTCTCCCGTACCGCGAGTTTTAGAAACTCACTTTAGTTTTCAAGACACCGACCCAAGTGTCGGGTTTTTCAAGCATTTTGTAAACTCAAGTTTTACCCAGGTGATCATTTTAAATCTTGAGGGGAGTCTCGATATTCGTACGTGAGGTACGGATACTGAGGCTTCACCTGAGGGGTGACAAGGGTGTTAAGGTATTCAATAATCAAGGAAGGTAGATGCAGCAAATGGGTAGGGCCTGGCGGTTATCTTGCAAACCGAGGCCAAGTGTCAAATGTAACCTAATTAATGCATAGTTTGCGGAATCAAAATACTTAATTTAAATTATGGGTTCAATTGATCAAAGGTGACTTGCCTTGCTCGAGATCTTGAGCTTCTTCCTCAAAATCCGCGCACTGCGGGTCTTCGGGCTCCGAGACTACACGCGAAACGAGACGACTCAACAAAGCGATAAAAAGAAGCCCTATTAAAGACCACTAAGCGTGCCATTGGATAGATCTCGATTTTTGAGGAATTTTGGAAGTGGAACGGAGTCAAACGGACGAACGGTTGAGAAGATATGAATTTCCGAAGATTTAAAGATTTTCTGTCTAAAGGAAAAGGAATTATTAATTCCCTGGAAAAAGAAAAAGAAAAGGGGGACTGGACTTTATTTCGAGGGGATCGGCCTAGGCCGAGCAAGGGAGGCCGATGGGCCGAGGAGACCGATGGACCGACCGACGGCCCAAAAGAATTGGCCCACGGCCGATCGGCGCGCGAGGGGTGGCCGATGGGCCTAGCGGCCGATGGGCCGGAGAGAAAGGGAGGCCGATGGCCGAGCGGCCGAGTGGCCTGGTCCGGCCTCCCGAGTGACTCGGGGCCGACTGGGCTCCCGAGTGACTCGAGGCTGACTGGCCGAACCGAGTGACTCGGGACGACTGGCCGGAGGCCGAGTAGGCCAAGGAGGGGCGAGAGACCGAGTGGCCGAGGGGGCCGATGGCCGACTGGGCCGATTGGACCGAGTCCGATCGGGGCGCACTGGCTGGCGCTCACGTGGCGCCTACGTGGTAGCCACGGAGGCCGGCGGGTGGAAGGGGACGCGCCGGCTAGCGCTCACGTGGCACCTACGTGGCAGCCACGGAGGCCGGCGAACGGAAGGGAAGGGGGACGCCGGGATCAACGGCGTGCGGCAGCGGCGGAGCCATCGGGCGGCGCGGCGCGAGATCGGAAGGGGAACGACACCGGAGTGAGAGGGGAGAGAGGGGAATCGAGCCACCGGCTCGCATTTGAGAGATGAGGCGCGACTGCGGCCGGCGACGACGCGAGGTGGCGGTGGCAGCGGTGGCGCGGGAAGGGAACGGAGGAGAGGGGCAGCGGCCTCGGCGGTGCTCCGGGAGGAAGCCTACGGTGCTACCCAACGCTCTACGCCGAGAAAGAAGGGAAAAAGGTGGAGGGGGAGGTGTTTACCATGGCGGAGCGGCTTGCCGGGAGGAAGACGACGGCGCGGGTGCGGCGCGGCTCGGCTCCGGGCCGAGGAAGAGGGCGAGGGAGACGACGCCCGGAGCTCCTTCGGGAGCCCTCGGCTGCGGCGGCAGCGGAGAGGAGAGTGGAGCTCGGTAGGGGAGGCAATGGTGGCCGGGGAGAAGGATTTAAAGAGGGGAGTGAAGTCGGTTCGCGGAGGTCGGTTTGGGGGCTCGGAGAGGCGGTTCGAGGGCGCGGGGAGGGGACCGGCGCACTCCGACGCTAGCGGCCAACGGCGCTGTCGGGTGACGTCGGCCGTGGTCGGGGAAAAGAATAAAAGGGGAAAGGAAAGGGCACGGCCTCCTTGCCGCTTCGGGCAAGGGCGCGCACAGGGAGAGAGAGAGGGAGAGGGGGCGCACGCTCGGCTTCTTGGCGGCACGCGCGCAAGCAGCGGGGCCGGGGGAGAATGGCGCCGGCGACGGAACGGGACGAGAGAGAGAGAGGAGAACGGCGGGGCAGAGAGAGAAGAGAGCGGGGCTCTCTCTCTCAGTTCGGGGCGGCAGGCCTCGCGGACCGGGCCAGGCGGCGCGCGGCCCAGCAAGGAGAGGAGGCCGAGCGAGCGGCCTGAGAAGGGAGGGCAGGGGAAATGGGCCGGGCGGCCCGAGAAGGAAGGAAGGGAGAGGGCAGGCCGAGAAAGATTCGGCCCGAGGAAGGAGGGAGGTAATGTGGACTTTACCAGAGAAAAAGAAAGAGGGAGTTTGAGGGCTCGGATTCGAAATCCGATTTCGCGGCTTTCTCCGGGATTGAACTGAGAGGGGAAACACGAGACCTTGGCACACGACAAGACTCAACCGAAGAGCAAACTTTCGCAAATAGGGTTTTTAGCAAATTAGTTTTCCCGCTAACACCGCGACAAAACGGGCGTTACAATTTTGCTCTCCTCTCCCCCACCCCCACCTTTCTCTCTCTTTCCCACTCCTCTCCACCACTACCACGTCTCGTCTCACTCACATTCCCGGTTGGCATCCTCGCCTCTCCGAGTGGCAACGGCGGGCTTCGGGCGGGTGGCACAACTTGCTATGGAGAGCGGCCGCGATGGGAGCGGTGGCCATGGGCTAGGTGGATTCGGCTCCTACGCGCACCGGAGTGGTGGATCCACCGTTGAGGAAGTCGGGGATGGAGGGAGCAGTGGCCTCAGCCTTTGTGCGGTGGCGAGGATCACGACAACGTCAGATCAACCGGCTACAGGCTTGGGATCGGCGGATCAGGTATTTTTGAAAATCGGTTTTCGAAGATAGCCTCCTTAAGAGCGAGGCCTACAAAAATTGGATTTCGTGTGCAGTTGTGTGCAGTTGTGAGCTAGGTGGTGCTCTACTTGCCTGCAACAAAGAGTTTTGGCTGTTTGCGAAAATTATTTCTGTAGTAGCGTATTTTCCCCATCATGATCCACCCATTAGAAAGCCCTTGCACTCGCCTTGGCCACCGTCGCCTCGACCTTTGGTGGGAGACAATGAGGTGGATGTCACGTCCTGATAAATTCATCCCAAATTATAATCCACTTTCTAAAATAAATAATTGAAATGATTAAAACCTTAAATTAAATCTCAAACAGTAAAATACGGGCAAGAAAAAATCGAAAGTGGCTTGTACTATTTTTCTTAAATTCTCCATGATCTAAATTGGTCCTTCAATTTTTACTTGAATTTTAATAGCGACCTAAATAATTTTAAAGCAACAACAATTAATTTTAGACTTAATTAAAATAAAAAACCTAAAAATAATCCCCTCTCTCTTTGGGCCATTTCCAGCCCAAAGCTCTCTCTTTCTCGCTTGGCCCGCTGCCGAAATCCCCTCCGCCCACCTCTCGGGCCTCCACTTCCTCTCACTCTCTCTGCCTCTTGGGGAATAAGTCTCAACTCCCTCAACTCTAGCCCCTTGTTGAATCACGTCCCTCAACCGAAAAATCAAGTATAGCGCCTCCTTCAGCTCTGAAAACTAGTGCAAATCACGTCCCTCAGTGGTTTAGCTAGCGGTTTCATCCGATGTGGCGTCGTTGACCCTGTTGACGATCTGACTCAGCATGGCGGTTGGAGATAAATGCCCACGTTATCTTGGTGAGCCAAATCCCCATCTATCCCACAAAACCCTAGCTCCCTAAACAGCGACGACAGCGAAGGCGGAATTTGCGGTGGCGGCAAAGGCAGGAGCAACTGCAGCATGAGTAGAGGTGGCTTGGTGATGGCTAGTTCACAAAGCGACGGGTCATCGGCGTATTCTCATCGTTCATCGGTCTCTCCCATCCCGTATGGGGTTGGTCCTTTTGTTTTCCAGCCAGCCGTGCTATGCAAGTGCCCCAAGGCAAGACTGCGCGGTGGATCTCATGGAGCGTGGACAACCCCAGCCGTTGGTACTTCAAATGTCGCAATGCTCGGGTAAGTTTCTTGTTTGGTTAGATTGAGTAGGTTGATTTTGGATTGGGGACAAGTATATGGTTGGGGATTGCAGGATGGTGGATGCGGTTTTTTTTGTTTGGTATGATGGGCCGACGAACACCTTTATGCGAGATCTGTTGAATGATTTGTGAGATTCGGTTTGGTTAGCAAGGAGGGAGAAGAAAGAACTTGTTTTGACTCTTCAAGAAGAGAGGTCCAAGGCTGAGGAGAAAAGAATAGAGCTTGATGCTGCTCGGAAAGAGTTGGACGCAGCAAGAAATGTGTCCTATGACAATGCTGAAAAAATTGTTGTACTGAAGGACAGAAACTAGTAGACTAGAGAAGGAGAGATGTTTTCTTTTGGTTGTTATTATGGCACGTGTGTTTCTTCTGTTTGTGCTGGTGTTAACAATGAGAAATGTAGGCTGAAGTATTTGCAGCAAGATATGTATTGTGGTGTTATGAAATGAACCCTGTATTAATGAATGAAATATTCATGTTAAATTTTGTGCATGATAGTTTGGTGCACATAGCAGGCTGGAGCATGTTATGCTGAAGGAATAATGTCAGAGATTAACAGGAATTAACACATGAACTATAATTGGGTTATTTGAGCACACAAAATAGTTCACATAATGTTTCAAATAGCACACATTATAGTTGACATAGCACAACAAGGCATAAAACAGGGTTCACGTAGCACACATAATAGTTCACATAATATTGCATTCAGATAGCTCAATAAGTCATATGATTCAGTTCATGAAACACACATTGCAACAAATGGCCATAGTGTGTGGCAATATAGGCCTACACACTGCAATTGGTCCACTACAAAAACATCAGACATCACAGCAACCAGACACAAAAGTCATTACATCACATTCATTGTTCTAATATTTGATAGCTTGAGCTGTCGCTACTTGAAAGCTTTGCAGACTTCCAAGGAGGAAGAAGTAGTGGGCCAGGGGTCGCTTTCTTTGGCTTCATCTTTCCTGGTCCTTGAGCTGAAACATTCACAATAGCTTTGCCAGAGTTCAGCCTCACTGAAGCACTGGAAGAACCCTGTGAATATGGCACAATAGCATGCAAGTCTACAGTAGCTAAACCACCTTGATTTGGTGAAACCTTTGCTGTGGCACTCACCTTCACCATCTGGGTTGACTGGATTGGTGTCTAAAAATAAAAACTGCAGTTAGCAACAGATTATTGAAAAAATTGGATTGAAGGAATAGGTTACAATTTATGTTGCTAATCTTTTGCTTTGAAGGAACAGTTCTTCCTGACTGGTTTGCAGAGCTAGTGCTAGTAATTGTGAGTGACTTCCGTTTCCTACCCTGTGTAGAGTTTGATAACACTAAACCCCCCATGTGGGCTGCCTGTAGGGTGAGAAGCAACTGTGCTG
>BDMV01000007.1:18374682-18440446 GCA_008326285.1 Oryza officinalis
CCCACATTTTGCTTGTGACAGGTAGAAATCTTGTGGACAACCTGTTTGAAGTTCTTACATCTTATTTTTGTGTCCATCTTTGACATCTTGGTTGCCTTTGCTGCTTCACTTGGTTTTCTTCAACTCTCAGTCCTTGCCCTACCTGGCATCTTGATATAGCCAGGTGCATTGAGAGGTTGTCTGTCATCATGTGACTAGCTATCCATGCCCTCCAATGGTTCCAGACAATGGCTATAAGTTTTCTTGAAATCATTCACTAAGTAGTAGTCACTAATGTATCCGTCTAGTGAGTTTATCCTAAAAAGGTGCATGACATTGCATGAGGACATGAGAGTGCTGACAACTGCCAATATCTGCAAGAACACTTACTTTTGTCTAGATGCACTATGAACCTATAACTTCATAGCTAGATGCACCATTGCATATCGCATGTCAAAAGACTGACTCACTGATATATGCATTCAACTTTTTAAGAATACCAGGGAAATAGCAGTGTTCCATCTAGCTGAGATAGTTATCTGATCATGGATCCTAACCATAACTTTCCTTCTAATTGTTTCAAGCATACTAATGTATTGTAGCCTTCATGTAAGCTACGTTCTTAGAGGGGTTTGCAACTATAAATTTGCCATACTTCTGAGCAATCCTAGTTGCAGTCATCAACTTGTTATCTATTTTAGAAGGACATTGATGAAAGTTCTTAAAAGTGACTATCTGCCAACTATCACTTTTACTGTTCTTGGACAACAAACACCCAAGGATAGCTATGCCACTCACATGTCGCCCTCACCTTCTTAGGATCATCCTTCACAAAGTTTGTCACCTTCCTCTTAGCCAAAACATATGTTGTAACTGCTTTTCTTGAATTGCTTCTTGCATCCTTCTTCTTGAATCTTGCATACTTGCTTAGTCTCACACTTGACTCCCATAATAACCCTCTTCCACTGACTCTTCATCATCACTGTCATGGCCATCTTCTTCAACACCAGCAGCTGTAATAGTAGCATGAGATTTCTGCCCCTCAAAAATCACATCATCCAAGCTAGCCACTTTGTCTGTCTTCAACTTCTTCAGATCTTTGTAATGTTTTTGTATAGCTGCACCTTCTTCATCATCATCTGAAGCGCAATCATCACCAGGAAGATAATCAATGTCACATTCTGATTCTTCCTCATAGCCAAGAGGTTCTTCTGCCTTATAAACCACCATTGCTTGAGGTGTATGAATGTGTAGCAAACCCTCATTAATTTGATCAGTCTCTTTATTTCCATTCACTGGCTCATCTTCTTTAGAGTCTTCAGCTCATAATCATCGTGATCATCATCTTCCCTTTGAGACATCAATCACAATTGGCTCCTCTACATACACTCTTCAAGCACACCAACTTCAACAATACAATTTGGCATATAATGAAAAACCTTGTTATCCAGCAAAACACGTAGACCTGATGCTTGATCTTTGCCTGGAAAAAGCCAGTGTAGAATGGTGCCTTCCTTAACTTTGCAGTGTTCACGCAAACCTCCAAGTAACTTAGAAAGTGACACACTATCTCAACTAATGTAAGACATCACCTCCCTTCCACCACAATAGTTGTTCTGCCTCCCTGACCTAACAAATTCGCCTTTGAAACGAAACCTTACTGTTAGAGTACCAAGGATGTCCAAGACCGTGGATGTGTTAACCTACATGCAAATCTCAATAAATTTAAACTTTGCACCTAAACCAAGTACGAGAAATCTAGATCCCAACAAACTTTCAAATATTTACATACAAGAATACTACCCACTTGAGCTAGCACCCCTTCTAGCCTACCTAAAAAATTATTCAAGCACACTGAACCCGAGAGCACAAACAAATCTATGGGCATTATAAAATACAAAAATAGACAAGGGAAGTGTTGAACAAGGGAAAGAGGATGAACCACGGCCACTGATTCAACTTCCGCAGTCCAGGTGAACCCCCATGCTGTGCTTCAGGACTAGCCAGCCGCACTGCACTCTGCAGTCGCCGCCGCCGCCATCGCAATCCGCGTCGCCCTCCTTGGTCTAGGTTTTTGGGGATAGAGAGAGGTGTGAGCCACGCGCCATTATTTTTACCGTCCATGCTAACTCAGCACATGTGAGTTTCTACTTACTAGATACTGACATGGGTCCTAACATGCTGACTCAAATCGTCAATAGGGTCAACGATGCCACGTGGATGAAACTGCCAGCCAAACCAACGAGGGAAGTGACTTGCACTGGTTTTTAAAGCTAAATGAGGAACTATACCCGGTTTTTTGGTTGAGGGACGTGATTCAACCAGAGGCTAGAGTTGAGGGACGTAATATAGACTTATTCCACCTCTTGGACCACTGCATCGCCAGGCCATGCTGCCCACCCTTCATAGCCTAGATGGTGCAGGTGGACGACGCCCCACAAACATCGTTGTGTTCCTCCTGCCACCGACCGCTCCTCTTCTTGACCACATAACCCCAGCGCCGCCACCGAGTTGATCTACCTCCCCGGCCATTTCCCCTCCCTTTTATTGCAAAAATCGGTTCCTGTCATCCTCCTCTTTATTTCCGCCATATTTTCCCCTTTCAATTCGGCTTTAATTCGCTGAATTTAATCTCCGTTGAACCGCTGTCAATGATGGCCAACTGACCAGCTCCCCCGGCCGTTCCCCTCCTCCTCCTTGGCTGTTCCGCCCCTCTGGGCTAATAAAATGGCTCCCCTTCCTTCCCTTCCTCTCCTTTTGCCTCTTCCTCGTGCCTCCGCACGCCATGCGCCTTCTGCTCATGTGCCACCACCCTTGCATCACCTCCAATTGCCCTCTGCCATCGAGCCAGGCGTCACAAGACCCTGGCGACGCCTTTATTAGCCTCGCAACCACCTCTTCTTCCCTGGCCTCACCTCTGTTTTGCCCAAAGCTCACCGGAAGCTCAACCTCGTCGGTGAACAGTGAAGAACATTGTTGTCCTTCTCCTTCTCCTCCAGCAGCCCCTCCCTCCTCACCAGTGCATTGTCCCATTGCACCATCGTTGTCATCGACCTTGCCTTGTCGTCCTCTTCCTCGGCCATGCCTCCTCGTGAAGCAAAGACTTCAGGAAAGCCACCCCTGCCATTGACCCGAAGAAAGTCGCCGTCATCTCCCTTCGACTGTCGTTCCCATCTTGTCGAGGTGCCGCCTGTCGCCCTTGTCGTCAAGTCCGCAACGTCAAGCCCATCATCGTCCGCCTCTTTGCCAAGCCTTAAGATGGCCAGAGCCATCCCCTCGTCATCAAACCATTTGTCTCCGTCACCCTACTCCGTTCATCATCGGTGCGCCATGCTCATCACCTACTGTCATCGTTGTTCCCTCGCCATGTCCTGCCCGTGCTGATAACCCTCCTCTCGTCGTCCTCTCCTCGTCCTCCCCGAGTTATCACCGTGCCCGTTGCATCATTGTCGGCCTCGTTCCGCATACTTTGGCATCGGCTATCGCCCATGTCGTTGTGGCGTGCACGTGTGGTGGCTGCGTGTTCGCATGCTCTTGTGGCCGCCACTTGGTTGCACATGTGTGCAATCCACGTGGCAATCGCGTGAGGCCCGTTTGTCAGCCACTTGTTTCAGTTGACACATAAGGTCTCACTTCGTCCTTCTTGTGGATCATCTCTGTGAACCCGGTCCACAATGAACGAGCCGTCTAACCCATGGGTCTTGGTAGTCAGTCGCTCGATCCTTTCTCTCCTTAAGTGCTGTTGCATTGCACATAATTACCATGGAAAATTAATCAAACAATTCAGAAATCTCCATTTAAATTACACTTAAAATTCTGATGGCCGTATCTCAACCATACGAGCTCCAAATTGACCCATTTAATTTGCTTAATTTTTGTTATAACTTAAAGAACCCCAGTATATTTTTTATGTACCTTCATCATTTCTTTCTTAAGAGTTATAGTCTTGCTCTTGTTGTTCGTGTAGTTGCTGTCATTTCGGAGGTTCCCATGGTGCAGTTCGAGTTTGTCGCCGAAGCGTCTGAAGATACTTTTTTCTGAGCAAGGCAAGTCATGCTTCTTGAGCATATTAAATCCCATTATTGTGAAAACTATACCGTTTTAAATTATTGCATTATTTTAATTAAATTTATCACATTATAACTGTTACCGCGTTATAACTGTTATAGTTAGAATTTCCTATATTCTTGTTATGGTTTTATTTATTGAATATTGTGTAATTACCATTGATAACCCTAGGTAACAAAAAACAGCTAGTAAGAACTCTTAATGTGGTGCTTATTATAAATTTTAGGATTATGCTTAGCAATGCTCTATTAGAAACAAATAGAAATTTGATGTTTTAAAATATCTATACTTTAGGAATAACAATACAATTTTGATTAATGATGGATTAGAGGGTTATTAGCCTGTACATGTTGGACCCTCCTCTTCAAAATTCCTAAACTTGTTTTCGGTTGGGCTCAAGTCGCATGGTTTTTTTAGTCACACCTCAGTCGTCATAAGGACCGGTCTTCAGGTCTAATGAATAAGGCTTAACGCATAGTTTAGTACGGTCATGAACAAGGAAGATATAGATAGGGATGGAGGAGGTGCTAGTTAGGGCTGATGTCTTTGACAGGTGAAGGCTCTGAATGAGTCGAGATGCCCGGGGGCATGGATTGTCTGCTCGACCTAGGGCACCTAGCGGGGGATGTCTATATCGGTCTTCTTTGTTTAGGGCAGTAATAAGCGGTCGGTTATGTCGTGATTTTGACTCCTCGGGTACCTTTTCGGTATCGTGATGCACGACTGACGTATAGTCAAGACTGCGTCTTATGGGTAAAGATGTACACCTATGACTAAAGGATAAACTATTCGAATAGCCGCGTCCTCGGTTATGGGCAAACCTAGCAATGACCCAAAGTTGGAGGTTTTACTCTAATAAACTAGAATGACTGGGTTTATCACTTGTGGGCCTGAGTTAAGGCAAGATCGCGTGAGCACACGACTTGATAATAATTTGACTAAAGATAGGTCGTAGTTTTATTAAAATGCTTTTAAAGAATTAAACATTTTTAAATGCTTGTTTACTATAAAATAACCTTGTAAACAAATTTCTTTTACTCCCTTGCATTTAGTGCATTTTTCGATGTGGCTTGCTGAGTGCGGTGGTTATACTCGTACTTGCTTAATCTTTTCCCCTCCAGTGAGAGAAGCTCTTGAAGGAGAAGACTTAGGTGGAGTCCTGGCTTATACCCCAGTTGAGCATCTGTGAAGATAGAGTCTTAGGCCAACTAGCCCGCTGTTGTTTTTCTTTTGTTGTAAGGCCTAACATTCCTTTGTAACAATCTAAATATTATCATGATAATTAATAAAGATGTGTTTTTTATTAAGTTTATGTGGTGTACCCAGCTTTTCCTTGACAGGGATTAATACATTAGCATCCGGAAAAGATAGTTTCCGATCATGACAGTAGATCAGCACAAGCTCTCCAACAAGAGAACGACCACCATGTAAGCTACCGCGAGCGCCTTGCAGGAGTTGCTCAAGTGCCAGCGAGCCTTCGCCATGGCCGTGACCAACAATGACGGCAAAACCGTTCATTGGTGAGCACAAGATGGAGAGCCGAGATCGCCTCCATGTCCTCATCGTCTGCCCTGAGGCCGTAGACTTCTCTCGGGAGGAGAAGCAAATCCAGTACCCCTTCTTCAGCGAGGGCATGTAGGAGCTGCTCAAGGAACACATCGAGATTGCGAAACACACTCGCTAACCCACTCCAAGGCCAGGATCTGTTAGCATATCTCCTCTGTATTAGGCATGTATAGTTTGTTTCCTTTGTTAGCCGATCCTCCCGATATCTCTTCATGTTTTATTTTCATAAATCGAAATAGCCTGAGTAGAATACTAGATAGGGGAGATTTCGTGCCTAGATGTACTCCGTACCTGATATCAATCTAATCATTGTGTTTAGTCTGTCACGCTCTCAGGATCGAGCGGCCCAACCAAATGCTGTCATGACGATCCCAACGAAGCTGACCTTGAGCTGGTGGAGGTCAACCTTGTCGTGATTCCTGAATATCGAAGCACACGCCATGTACTCCCTGTGGCGCGCGCATATTTTGAGTCGCTACCTGAAGATTGCCACAAGCGCTACAGTAGTCTGAACTTTTCTGAAGAACAGAATGGAACTTACCAGAGTTCGAGACAGTGTTTGTGCTGCACAATGCCATGTAGATTTTCAGTTTTATCTTCCATTTATTCTCCTCCACAACTGGAGTTTGTTGCGTCCACAACTGAAACAACGATTTTGCCTGATCGGCTACGGACAGAGCCATCCCACGATCTGAAACAGGTCATCGCAACTAAAAAAACAGGAAACGTGCTGCCTGAGAGACCTATATATTCTACTGGCCGAATCCAAAGTGTCTTCAGCCAGCTACTACATGCCATGCAACAAAACAAATAAAATACTGAAGATTACAAGTCTAACTTCAACAATTCACTCCCTAATCTTGAACCATCAAACTGGGACCAAAACCAGCTTCCCTCTCAGTTCCAGCAAGCGGATTCTACCGAGAGGCTTTGTGAGAATGCCTACAAGTTTGACACGGATGCTCTCATTTACGGTTAAATATTCTTTCAGTGCTAGGCCATGTACCCGTCGATAGCAAGACGTTCGTCATGACTTTATCAATCTCAACATATGACGACCCAGTCTTTTAGAAATGCTCATAGTGATAGGGTGTACGTGTCTGCATTAATAGGGGTGAGTGTGCGCGCGTTGTGAACGGCTGCATTTGTAATGTATTTCTCAAAAAAAACCTGCAAGTTTGCTCTTTAGTTCTGATATATTCCATTTCAACCTGTTTTTTATCACACAATATCATATGAGCTGAAACCTTTTGTTAATATGCATACTGCGATCATGGAGCAGTGCATTCTTGCAGAGACTGATTGCATATTTGTTGTCAACCTTGAGAAGGGGACAACCAGGTTCCTTAGCGTGCAGTTCACCTATCATTTGTGCCAGCCAAACTCCCTGGCCCAGCAGCTGTTGCAGCGGCTATGTACTCAGTATCACATAAAGACAATGCCACCACTTTCTGCTGCTTTTATGACTGCATACTAATCACACTTCCTCCAAATTTGAATTACTTCCCAGTTGTACTCTTCCAATCATTTATATCTCAGGCCATATCACTCTATAGACATTTAACCGAGGAATCTGCACTTGCTTCCTTCTGAATTGACTGACGTAACCCACTCAGTAGCACAAGTCAGGTCTTGTCTAGACCAAATATCTGAGCTCCTGGTGAAAGTTATCTTGGGAATATCTTCTTTGCAAATCCACAGCTGATGATACCCTGATGGGAGCCAATCTACGTTGAAGCCAGTATCAATGTTGAAGCAACTGCTCCAATTCAGGAGGGTGCTGACACTTGTACTGTAAAACAAACATGCTCTGAAGCCATCTGCAGTTCCTAACATAAAAGCAATTTTTTAATTCTTTCCACAGGGTTTTGTCAGAGGGGGTGAAGCGAAACCATTTATGTGCTGTATTTTCGAAAATGGCTATTGGAGATCTAATGTACTATATCAGGTTTCTGAGTTTTTAATAGAGAATACCCGTTGTAGTAATGTTGTTGGAATAGATGAATTTGATTGGTTATGGTCTTGCTTATGCCTAGTTGCCGATGCTTTGTCAAAAGATAAATTAATAGTCTGTGTGATTGTAAATGAATAGTGATTAATTGATTACATTACATGTCAATTTAATCTAGATTATGAATGTTATGCTCAGAACAACTACTTCCTCGTGTTCTATAAGCACACTTCCCAAACTCCTAAATAGTGTGTTTGGTGTAAAAGTTTTCTATATTTAAGGTTTCCAAAAATCAAATAAATTATTTTTCAAGTTTATACTAATTAATACTTGATTAATCATGCTTGTGTTGTTTCATGTGCCACCGAAAACCTTAGACAAATTTATGTTCCAAACTCAGCCTTAGTATTTCTTACATGGACCATTGGTGATGCAGTTGGATAAGTTTGTTGACAACGTTAAATGCATGTATCGATTGGAGAGGAGCGCGATTACCACTCGAGTATGTACTCAATTGTTTGTTCTCACTACTATTTTCACATGTGGCCAAAATGGCTCTATGCAGGTGGCCAAATACGCCGCCTGCAAGCAAAGGCTTGCAAAAATACTCTATCTTCCCAGGCGGCCACCACTACTACAATTGGCCGCCTAGGAAAACATATGACACCACTGTCATTTAGTAGGAAAGGCTGCCTACAAAAATGTTGGTTTCAAAGCCAAATTTGTTATTATGTTTTTCTAATTAATGATATTGCAATTAATTATTGAATTAATACATATATATAGCTAGCAGCTAATAGACATATTTTGGATATAATACACATATATTGCATACATGAAATAATAAAAAGTGTACTATATATAATACACATGATCAATGGTCCCATCGGCGGTTATTAATATTTAGAATAATAGCAGTCCATACCGTAAGATTGTTAATTATATAAGCACTCGACACCACTCCCGAAGAAACTTGTATTCTTCATTCATCAGTATGTAGCCTTCCGGGTCAAAAAACAATCCATGTTTATGGTAGCACTCGCGGTAGATGAAATGGGAAAAGGTCCCGTTGTATGTTTTTAATGCATTGATCGTCAAAGTTAGTTCGATGTTTGATTCTAAGCAACTGCACAATAGCATGAGAATAGAGCAACATCAATTACATGTGCGTTCGATGATTATATTTGAAATAGCAAGAATGACTTGAGAAACTTACATCCTCTGGGTTGATCTTTTACCTCCCATTAACCCTAAGGAACTCGCAAACGTGATATCACTGCCCCTAGGTTTATTGTGACTCTTCATTCTTACATACAAATAGAAAGAATTAGTTATACATGCATGCAATATAATTTAATTATATAAGTGTGCACAATATGTTTATTATATTACCAACTAGTATGTATGCACAAGCAACTTCTCCCTCGTTGCCAGATGTTCCCCAACATTTGCTTTGTACAAGTTGTAGGCACTATGTAACAAGATATTAAAGATCGTATTAATGGATGGAATTTAATTATGAAGACTTGTGTGGAGGTTATGGGAACCGGATACCCTCACGGCTAGCTTATCCGACTTACCATAGGGGATAGGTTATGACTCATGATTATAAAAACCGGCTTATGACTTGGGTGTTACGTTACAATTGTAATAAGGTAACGGCTCATAGTCCATAGTTGGTAAGGTTGAGAAGCCCAACATAGAGTATGATAGGGTCTCCAACTTGTAAACCCATCCTCCGGGACTATATAAGGAGGGTAGGGCATCCCTTGAGGGATATAGGAGAATCATATAGCGAAAATACACAAACTCACGAGAGCACATATTGAAAGAGATCAAGAGATCAATAAAATCACTCGGCGGATCGAATCCCCAAAATAGGAGTAGGGTATTACCTCTCGTAAGAGAGGGCCTGAACCTGTCTAAACCTCTTTGCATACTAACCCATCGTGTTTGGCGCTTGACTGCTACCCCCAGTTTCTTATTGCCGAAACCAAGTTTCGACAGTTGGTATGCTAGGTAGGGGCAGTGCGTCAAGTTTTCTTCTTCATCTTGCCGACAAGCGCGATGGGATCTACATCAGGCATCGATGACATCGCTTTCCCGCCGGGACAGGCATTCCACTTCAGCAGCCTCAACTTCATCGCCGACAATCTCGGTAGCTTTCTCTTCTCGACTCGGATTCAAACCAGTCGGGAAGGGAAAATTGCTTGGTGCCGTTCGGGATACCGGATGACGCTAAGATCTACCACAATCTGCTGTCTTCTGAGTTGGATTCAATCCACTCGGGAAAACCTTCCCCATCATCTTCATGTTGCGAGCTGGGCGCGAGGGAAGTTGCTGTCATACTCGAACGACTCGGGTCATACTCATCTATGGAACTCGACGAATACCTCAGCTTCACCGACTTCGACGACCTCTACGACATCTCCACGGACGACATCAACAGCACCGACTTAGACAAAGATTACTATGATTCGGCGCTCCTCGACGTCCTCATGGCCGAAGTAGCCGAGACCGACTCAGCCATGGCCCGGAGGATTGCGGAGGCAGAACGAGCCAAGCTTGAGCAAGAGCGCAAGCGTATGCAGGAGGAGAACAAGCGCAAGGAGGAGGAGCTCAAAAAGAAAGAAGAAGCCGACAAGAAGAAACGAGACCTGAGGGCAACTGGGCGCTCTGCCCGCGAGGCCATATTGCAGACACGAGTCGACAATGCCAACATCTTCCAGACGCCTCAACAAAACGCCGTCGCTGCCCTCACCCTCATTGACACTGTCATCGAAGCAGCACCCGCTTCGGTAACACCGCTTTTGGACAAGATCAAGACCATCGTCGCGGCTACGGCCAATGGCCCTCCCTCTAGCTCCGCGTGGAGACCTACTGAGTCCATCGCCGAGACACCTGATAGAAGCCGCCTACCGCCACTACGATCCAAAGACTACAAGAGGACCGAACAGAGCAAGACACCCGCTAAGTCTAAAAACCCTCGCCACGACGCAGCATGGAAGCATCGAGAACAATCGGCCGACTCTCATGAGAGAGGTCACAGTCGACCACCCGTCCACGATCGGATTCGTCGCAGCAACAACTTCAACCATCAAAGCAGCTCTCGAAGGCCCCGGCCGAGTGACTTGAGAGAGGTCGTTGACCGGCGCCATCGGGAGCGTGACCGACGCTCTTATGAAGACCGAAGGAGATCACCCGACTATGACGACGATGGAGTACCCGCGTTCACTCGGGACCTGCGTCGAGTGGATTGGCCGAGTTGCTTCAAGCCCACTGGGATGGACAAGTACGACGGAAAGACCGACCCCGAGTCATGGTTGACCGTGTACACCCTCGCCATCCGCGCAGCGGGAGGAAACAGCAAGGCCATGGCCAACTACCTGCCCGTTGCTCTCACCGACTCAGCTAGGAACTGGCTCACGAGTTTGCCAAGAGGCTCGATTGACTCGTGGAGCGAGCTGTGGGACCACTTCATCGCCAACTTCCAAGGTACCTTCGAAAGACCCGGAACACACTTTGATCTATACAATGTAATTTAAAAGCCAGACGAGTCGTTGAAGGACTACATCCGGCGCTTCTCGGAGAAGCGGAACAAGATCCCCAACATCACCGATGACGTCATTATAGCTGCGTTCCAGAAAGGCGTCCGTGACGAGTTGCTGATCGGCAAATTTGGGCGCAAGCCACCGAAGACGGTCAAGCAGATGTTCGAGAAAGCCAACTCCTACGCCAAATCCGATGATGCAATCAAGGCTTCACGACAAGACAGGCATGACCAGAAGGACGACAAGCAATCCGGGAGCTGGCGCCCTAAGAAGGACAATGGCAACAACGACAACAACGGCCAAAAAGATCACAAGCGTAAGCTTGAGGATCTAGTGGCCACGATGTCGAACTACCAACAGCGTCCCCGAGTCGCCGCCTACGACAAGATCATGAATGCTCAGTGCACGCACCACCCAAATCACAAGCACACAGCCAAGGATTGTTTCATCTACAAGCAATTCGCTGAGCAGTACGTAGCCCAACTACGCAAGAAGCCGGCGGAGGAAGCCGGCACATCGGGACCCAAGAAGAACGACCCGGTCGGCAGCCCAGAATCTTTCCAAGATCCCAAGGGAGAGCTAAACCACAACTTCGGGGGACCGCTAGCGTACGAGTCCAAGAGGAAGCAAAAGCTGACCGATAGAGAAGTCAACGCGGTACAACCCGAAGTCCCACACTACCTACGATGGTCGGAGGTGGCTATCACTTTCAACCGCTCGGATCACCCTGACCGAGTGGTTCACCTGGGGCGGTATCCTCTGGTACTAGACCCGGTGGTTCACAACATCAAGCTCAAGCGCGTCCTCATCGACGGCGGCAGCGCTCTCAACATCCTCTTCGCCAAGACGTTGGACGAGATGCAGATCTCGAGAACAGAGTTGAAGCCAAGACGTCGGGAGAACTTCCGAACGGAGAACATCAGCTTTGAGGTTGCCGACTTCGAAGCGGCTTACCATGCAATCATCAGAAGACCCGTGCTCGCCAAGTTCATGGCGGTACCACACTATACTTATCTCATCATGAAGATGCCCGATCCCAACGGAGTTATCGTCCTACGCAGCGACATGAGGCAAGCCTTCACCTGCGACAAGGAAAGCTGCGACATGGCCCAAACTCGTGAGAGATTACGCGGCCAACAAGAAATCCGACTGGCTGCATCAACATCTGGAGAAGGCGAGATCCCCGCGAAGAAGGTAGCTAAGTCAGGAGAAGGCGATGCCAAGATGAAGAAAATCCTCCTTGACCCCTCTGATCCTTCTAAAACTACTGTAATAGGCGCGGAGTTAGTTCCCAAATAGGAAAGCGCGCTCGTCACCTTCCTCCAGAATAATAAAGATATTTTTGCTTGGAAACCGTCTGATATGCCGGGTATTCCTAGGGAGGTGATCGAGCACTCATTAAACGTCAAAGATGACGCCAAACCTATCAAACAACGACTCTGTCGCTTCGCTCAAGATCGAAAAGATGCCATCAAGGAGGAACTCGCCAAGCTCTTGGCTACTGGGTTTATCAGGGAGATTTACCATCCCGACTGGCTAGCCAACCCAGTCCTGGTTCGGAAGAAGACAGGACAATGGCGTATGTGCGTGGACTACACTGACCTGAACAAAGCCTGTCCGACAGATCCTTTTGGATTGCCCCGTATTGATCAAGTCATTGATTCAATAGTCGGCTGCGAGCTTTTGAGCTTCCTGGATTGTTACTCGGGCTACCATCAGATCAGCTTGAAAGAGTCCGACTACCTGAAGACATCATTTATTACACCATTTGGAGCTTATTGCTACATCACAATGCCCTTTGGCCTGAAGAACATCGGAGCCAGCTATCAGCGTATGATCCAGAGATGCCTTCAGAACTAGCTTAGGAGGAACGTGGAAGCTTACGTCGACGATGTCATCATCAAGACCAAGCAGAAGGAAGACCTACTCGCCGACTTAGAAGAGACCTTCGCAAGTATTCGGGCCTTCAGAATGAAGTTGAACCCGGAGAAGTGCACCTTTGGTGTGCCGTCAGGCAAGCTGCTCGGCTTTATGGTGTCTCATCGCGGCATTGAAGCAAATCCAGAAAAGATCAACGCTATCCAGAACATGAAGCCCCCGAGTACCCAAATGGATGTCCAGAAGCTCACTGGTTGCATGGCGGCGCTAAGCCGATTTGTTTCCAGACTCGGTGAACGAGGTATGCCTTTTTTCAGGTTGTTGAAGAAGACGGACGAGTTTCAATGGACCGCCGAGGCCCACAAAGCTTCTGAAGACTTCAAGGAGTTCCTCACAACGCCACCCGTGTTGGCTTCGCCTCACCCTCAAGAACCTCTATTGCTCAATGTTTCCGCAACTCACCAGGTGGTCAGCACGGTCTTGGTCATCGAACGCGAGGAGGAAGGACGAGCTCAGAAGGTTCAAAGGCCGATCTACTTTGTCAGCGAGGTGCTGGCAGGAGCCAAAACCCGCTACCCTCAGGTACAAAAACTGTTATATGGAGTTCTAATTACTGCTAGGAAGCTAGCCCATTATTTTCAGGGTCACTCGGTTATCGTAGTCACGTCCTTTCCACTCGGCAATGTCATCCATAACCGGGAGGTTACTGGGCGCATTGCGAAGTGGGCTCTGGAGCTAATGCCGCTGGAGATTACTTTCAAGGCGAGGACATCTATAAAGTCTCAAGTCATGGTGGATTTTGTGGCTGAGTGGACCGAGCAACAAGAAGATGTACCTAGGGAGGAGCTGCAATACTGGACCATGCACTTTGACGGATCTAAAAGAGTCACCGTCTTGGGAGCGGGAGTTGTGTTGATTTTCCCAACTGGGAAGAGGCTACGGTATGTTCTTCATATTCACTTGCCTGCCTCACATAATGTCACCGAGTACGAAGCTTTACTTCATGGCCTACGGATCGCCGTGTCGCTTGGCATACGACGGATGATTGTGCGAGGAGACTCCCAGCTCGTAGTTAACCAAGTAATGAAGGATTGGTCCTGCTTGAACGACAACATGGAGGCCTACCGACAAGAGGTTCACAAACTTGAGGACAAGTTTGATGGACTGGAATTATCCCACATCTTGAGACACAATAATGAAGCGGCAGACGAGTTGGCGCAGTTTGGGTCCAAGCGAGAAGCAGCCCCGACTAACGTTTTTGTGGAGCATCTTTACGAGCCGACTATTGATAAGAAATCAACCCCCAACGAAGAAGCTACAAGCCAAGTCGCCATGCTCGACGTCGACTGGAGGACACCGTTCATCAAGTTTTTAACTTAGCAAGAGCTGCCGGAAGACCGGGATGATGCGGAACGAGTCCGACGTCGCAGTCAAGGCTATGTCATGGTCGATTCGGAATTATATAAGAGAAGCTCTTCTGGAGTTTTGATGAGATGTGTCACGCCTAAGGAGGGGCGAGAATTATTGCAGGATATTCACTCTGGTATTTGCGGTAGTCATGCTGCGGCGCGCACTTTGGTGGGCAAGGCTTACAGACAAGGTTTTTTCTGGCTCACGGCGGTCTCCGACGCCGACAAGGTGGTCCGCACGTGTGAAGGTTATTAGTTCTTTGCTCGGCAAAGCCATGTTCCAGCCCAAGATCTACAAACAATCCCTTTATCATGGCCTTTCGCCGTATGGGATTTGGACATGGTTGGTCCCTTCAAGAAGGCTCCGGGAGGATTTACACATCTGTTCGTTGCGATTGACAAGTTCTCCAAGTGGATTGAGGCTAAGCCGGTTGCTACGATAACTGCGGATAAAGCGCGAGATTTTATTTTAAACATTGTGCATCGGTTTGGTGTCCCAAACAGAATTATAACCGATAATGGGACTCAGTTTACTGGAGGCATTTTGCTATCCATCGGTGGCACACCCTAGAAGCAACGGACAAGTTGAATGCGCCAATGGTATGGTTCTTCAAGGCATCAAGGCCCGAGTGTTTGATAGGCTACAACCGTATGCTGGAAGATGGGTTCAAGAGTTGCCTTCGGTATTATGGTCACTGCGGACTACACCCTGTCGGGCTACTGGCCAATCTCCTTTTTTCTTGGTTTATGGGGCCGAAGCAATGTTGCTGAATGAGATGGAGTACGAGTCTCTTCGAGTACGAACGTTATGATCAAGACAGAGTTGACGACCTAACTCGACTAGAGGAAGCTTGTGAGGTTGCATTAGTTCAGTCGGCAAGGTATCTTCAAGGACTTCGGTGTTATCATAATCGCAATGTTCGGTCTCGAGCTTTTATTGTTGGTGATATGGTTCTACGCAAGATTTAGACAACAAAGGATCGACACAAGTTATCTCCGCTATGGGAAGGCCCTTATATAATTGCCGAGGTCACTCGGCTAGGAGCATATCACTTAAAGCGTGAAGATGGAACCTTGGTGGAGAATTCCTGGAATATTGAGCACCTTCGACGATATTATCCTTAAATTTTTGTATCATGCTCTTCTCGACTGCCGACTTCAAGCAAGATGACTTCTTGAGTTGTTAGTCAGGGGCTATACACATCAATAAAGTATGATGTTCTTTTTATCAGTAATGACTTGTTCATACTTAGTTTATCATTGTTTATTGTTCTGATTTGGGTTTAGAAAGTAAGGACTGAAAATTTCAGTGGCTTAATCGAGCTTAGGCTTGGTGACAGTCGGCCGAAAAATTTTTAAGAATTTACTTGCGAAGACTCAGATCAGGGCATAAGCATAAATAAACTAAGCAATTACAATGTTTCTACAATGTTTATAAGTCATGTTTCTACAATGTTTATAAGTCTACCCTTGGAAGTTTTCTACCATGTCAGCAGCAATCTTTTTGGCCGTCTCTTGTGCTTCATTAATCAGCTCTAAGGCTTGCTCATCGGTGGTACCATCGGTGAAGCCTTCTCCTATAGAGTTTATATCTACCCGAGGATAGAGCGACTTCGTCATGGCCAAGGTTTGACTAGCACTCATAACAGCAACATCCGTAATATTTTCTATATATTTCTTCGGTGCTGTTCTGAGCTAATCGAAGACTTCAACCGCGTCTAAAGAACTTATCCCAAGGCCGTTTTCGTAGAGCGCCGACAGTATTGGCGTGGCTGCATTGGCGATGTCATCTCTAGCTCTTTCGGCCCTTCGGACTTTTTCGGCGAAGACTTCAAATTGAGCTTGGGATTTTATTCTATTAGCTGCAAGTTCGATATGATTCAGGATGCATGAATGACCAAGATCAGATGGAGAAGTACAAGTTTCAAAAGTTACCTTCAATTTCTTCTTCAACCTTGTTCTTGTCAGACTCAAGCTTGGCGTTGTCAGTTTCTGCCTTCTTCAATCGAGCCTTGAGGGAGTCGATCTCAGTTGCATTGGCTATAGCATGAAGACTTGGGGTAATTAGAGTCGAGCAGATTACACAAGAACAAGATAAGTTGTTTTCTTTTACCTCCGATTGAACCACGAAGCTCTAGGTTCATATCTTGAAGCTTATTAATTTCCTCCCTCAAGACGACCTCCCGAGTTGCTGCTTCTTCTCTGGCATTCTTAAGATCTTGTTGGATATTCTCCAGAGAATTGATATGAGGCACCAGTTTTTCGAGGGTGTCTGACTTGGCCATTGAGCGATAGTGAATTCTCTGCATTACGAAGATGGAGTCAGTCAATTACGTAAGGATACATGGTCAAGATACAAGAAGAGTCATGCATACATTCAATAGACGAGACGCCTCAGTAAGGCTGGCAACGAGCATGTCGTGTTCTTCGGCTTCTTTCTGTTTATTTATGATGATGCCCTGCCTCTTGCCCTCAGCATCTCGCCATTCAATCTTTATTGGGGTCACCGAGTCTTCCGAAGACATTGGAAAATCTCTTCTTCTTCGGTCGTTTGCTCTAAGGATGACAGACAGAATGGATATTGGAAAATATGTTCAAGACAAGAGTCTGAGGGTTATTCGAAGCTTACCTGTCCTTGGAGCTAGGATTTCGACCAGCGCCCCTTGATCATGTGAGCCCTGTGTGTCCTCATCCGGCTGGTTTCCAGTCGGGACCTCCTGGCTGGCAGTCGTGGGCTCTTCTACAAAGGTGTCCTCACTTGGGAGAGGGTCCTGAGACCCTTCTTCAGCAGATTTTGGCTTTTCAGGCGTTGCAGATTGGTTTGTCTTTTCTGTCTGCCCGGTGGGATCTATATCTTGGGGTTTTCTACATAGGAAAATGAGGATAATGAAGACAAGTATATTTTCAGCAAAGAGATGAATTTAAATAAGCAAAGAGATACCTGTTGGACTTCCTAATCTTTGGAGCAGATCGCATAGATGGCCTCGGAGAAGTTATGTTCGTCTTGGGAGTTTGGACTTCTTCGGTGTCTTCGTCCGAGTCATTTACGACCAGCCTTCTCTTGCTGGCCCGTTTGCTGGTCTCCTTGTCGGCTGCGGTTCTCTTAGTTTTGGTCAATGGTTTGATATTTGGGCCGCCTGCTGGTTTCTTAGTCGGCTGAGCTGGTGCATCTTCATGGAAGACTTTGTACGGTCTGGAGATGATCAGAGCGTTTGCCTGCAAGTAGTATTATTAAGACACATTGGAGAATAGAGACAAAGTAAAGGATGATACGAGTTGCAGAGTCTACTTACCGGAGGAGGTGGTTGAAGAAGACTAAAGGGAGCAACCGGGAGCTTATGGCTGTAATCCACTGCAATTCCAGAAGAGAAGATCTTGTACATACGAGCGCACAGGACTTGAAAATTCAGAGACTCGCGGTCTTCCCGGTTGGGGTTACTCTGGCCTTCATACTCGAAAGCTGGCTTAGACCTTTCCTTGATAGGAGCCAATCGGCACTTGATGAAATGTCGAGTGATTTGCTCTCCTTGGAGGCCTTTATTTTTCAGCTAGAGGATTTTAGCCAAGAGGTTGTTCGAGTCGATCCAGTCTTGCCCTTCTGGCATGGTGTTCCAGTATGCTTGTTGGATAGGAGGGAGGCCGATGAAGTCGGGCAAGCTGGGGGCTGGTTTCGAGATATAGAACCAATTTGTGTGCCAGCCCTTGTTGGAAGATTTTAGAGGAAGAGAGAAATAATCTTTGCGGAGAGTCCCGCGAAGTTGAAAGCCGGCGCCACCAACAACGCAGGGATTGTCCTTAGTTGGGTATGCCTTGAGAGAGAACATGCGGCAAAAAAGATTGAAGTGTGGAAGGATTCCCAAGAAGGCTTCGCACACATGAATAAAGATGGCGATGTGTAGAATCGAGTTTGGGTTCAGATGATAGATTTGGAGACCATAATAATCTAAGACGCCGCGGAAGAAATTAGAAGTTCAGAGTGTTGGATAATGTGATGATCTTGGTGATGAACAATTGTCAAAGGTAAGTGTTTGTGAAAATACGGAGTTGTGTTTTCAGACGGTGAATAGTACTGACAGGTTATTACTGGTCAGACCGGGCTAAGGCGGCCGGTCAGACCGGAGGTGTGCGAGCGGTTAGACCGGCCGTCACGCGGTCTGACCGACAGAGTGAGCCGACTTCTTGTCGGATTCGGATTTGGATGTTTCCTTCGTGGATTTGACTTTGAGTTGATTTCTACACGTGTGGATACTGGTGTTATGCTAATGTGAGTCAAGTTGGGGATAACTTGCACTCGGATATGGAGTTTCTTTGTTGTTCACGTGCAGGTGTTGCTTGAGGCCATGGAAGTATAGCCGGTGATGGATCGGGACTAGGCTTGGGAGAAGTTGAGGCCCAGACGGTCAAGGATATCACGCGGGATGCTCAGGCTAGAGAACAATGCATGTGGAGGTGAAGGTTTCCATATGGTGTACACGTAGTGTTGTATGCGTATGGAAAGCGGAGTCAAATTTGGTAGGAGTCCAAATTTGGATAGTGTTGAGTTTGTTGCTTGTATGGGAGGTTTCCTATGGGATTAGGACTTCTTGTATGAGTAGGATTCGTGGCTAGGGGCAGCCATGATGAGGATATAAATAGAGGGGCATGGTGTTGTCTCTTGGGGGAGTAATATCAAGTTTTAGATCAAGCTTTTAGAGCTTTGAGTTTGGGTTTTGATATTAGTCGAAGTTGCGGAGAGGAGTGCTGTGGTTGCACTTTGTAAACATTTGTTGATGCAATAAAGTCAAGAGATTTGATCTACATCTTCGTGTGTTTTTTTACCAGCGTTGTTCTGGATCTCAACGGTCAGACCGAAGTACTACGGGCGGTCTAACCGGCGAGAGGCAGCGATTCAACCGGCGACACTACACCGGTCAGACCGGAGGCTTAGGCTCGGTCAGACCGGCGGCGTTTTGACAACAGCGGCGGCGACGGCGATCTACATCGAAAAAAGGGTAACCTTAATTTCCGCTTAAAGTTTTTGGTTTTTGGTGTTACAACCATTCACACCCCCCTCTGGTTGGCTTGGTATTTGGGATTCGATCTTACAAGTGGTATCAGAGCCTTGTTTTTCTTCTTTGGATTTTTACCGATCTAAAGTTTTTTAAGTCATGGCTGACAAGTTTTCAACCAAGCCACATATTTTTAATGGTGTCGATTTTCCTTATTGGTGTGACAAGATGCAATCTTATATTATGGCTCAAGATTATGACATTTGGGTTATGGTTGCTCAACCCTATGAAATTCCAGATCAAATTAACACTACTGCTTTGAAAACTAAGTTTGCAAATAATTGCAAAGCTAGAAATATTTTATTGAGTGGAATTTCTCGCTCGGATTTTGATCGAGTGTCACATCTAAAAACTGGCAATGAAATTTGGAATGCTTTATGTAATTTTCATCAAGGTACTTCCAACATTAAAGAATTACGTAAAGATCTTTTCAAAAAGGATTACATAAAATTTGAGATGAAACCTAAAGAAGCTTTCGATGACTATCTTGCTAGATTCAACAAAATTTTAAGTAATCTTCGATCTGTTGATTCTGTTTTGTAAGTTAACTACTCTCAATCCGAAGTTCTCGCCACTTTTTGAATGGTCTTGACATGTCTATTTGGGAGATGAAAGTTAGATCAATTCAAGAATCTATTGATATGTCTTGTTTGACTTTGGATTCTCTTTACACTAAACTCAAAACTCATGAGATGAACATTCTTTCTCGAAAAATTGATCCTAAGTCTAGTGCTTTGGTTTCTTCTTCCTCTTCATTGGATCTTGGTGTTTCTTCGTCAACTTCTATTGCTCTTGCTTCCATTAATGCCACATCCGATAATCAACTCGAACTACTCGAGGAGGAGGATTTGGCTTTGGCTATTAACAAGTTGTCTCGAGCTATGAATAATGTCAAGAACAGGAAGCGTGGAGGACCCGTTCGATGCCTTGAATGCGGAGAGTTGAATCATATCAAGTTCAATTGTTCTAACCGCAAGAAGGCGAACAAGGAGAAAGAAGAAGACAAGAAGGAGTTTAAGAATTTCAAATCGGAGAAAAAGAGAAGTTGCGTGTAGATGCTAATTCGAGAACTTTTAGAAGCTTGTGCAAACGAATCAGACTCAGAAAAAGAGAGCAATGGCAAAGGTAAGCATGTTGTTGATTTAGCCTTTGTTGCTCGCAATGCAAGTTCTGATGTGGATGAATCTAATAGTGATACTGAAGAAAAACTTAGCTATGATCAATTAGAACATGCTGCTTTCAAATTTGCGGAGAAACTTAAAACATATTCTAATATGCTTGATAAGAGGGATCACACTATTGAGATTCTAAATGCTGAAATTGGTAGATTAAAATCTCTAATTCCTAATGATGATGATTGTAAATCTTGTGAAGTTTTATTTTCTGAAGTTAATGCTTTACGAGATGTTAATTCTGTTAATTGCTTGAAATTGGAATCTGAGATTGAAAATACCAAAAAGCTTGAGTCTTCTTTTGCACTTGGATTTGCTTTGCATGCTCATGTTGTTGATGAGTTGATTTTGACAAAGAACGTTTTGAAAAAATATAAAACTGCTTTTTGTGCAAGTGCTTTGTTCAATATTTTGAGTGCAAAAAGGGTTAAACAACACAAGAATATTTTGATTTCACAAAATTGCTCAAAGTGCTTTTTGAATGAAATAAAATTGAAAGATGCTTTAGGACGTGTTGAATACATGGAAAATATTGTAAAACAAGATGAAGTGCTTTCTTGTTCTAAGTGTCTCAAGAATAAAGGTGTTTTGGTAGATTGTGAAAATTGTGCTAATTTGGAAAAAGAAGTTTCTTATTTAAAAAGTTCTTTGGAAAAGTTTTCAGATGGTGAAAAGAAACTTAACATGATTTTGGATTAATCAAAAGTGAGCACTTTCAATCGTGGTGTAGGTTTTAATACTAATGCCTATTTTACAAATCACCAACCTGCTGTTTTGAGCATAACTGAAAAAGGTGATGTTTTAACAAAACCTGAACAAAAGAAAACGATTTTGAAATCCGGTGAAATTTTGGCTTCTCTTCCTTCAATGATTCAAGAGAAAAAGTCTTTTGCAAAACCATCAATTTCAAAACCATCTACTTCAAAAACTTCTTGTCGTGAGAAGTATACTTGTTCTTTTTGTGGAAAAGATGGACATTTGGTTGGCTTTTGTTTTAGATTTGCTCATAAACAAAAAAAAGAAAGAGAAATTGCTTTTGCTAAACAACGGTGGCAAAAATCGGGTTTTGGATCGAGGATCTCGGTTAGATCGACACTGACTAGTCGGTCAGAGCGGCCTCGAACAGCGGTCAGACCGCAGTTGTACCGGCGGTCAGACCGGCAGCCAGGTCCGGTTAGACCGCAGGGACAGCGATGGTCAGACCGGCCACAGGGCAATTTTGCGCGTAATTTAAATCGGACTTTTGTGAAGCATCAAGGTAAGTTTTCAGGTAAGTCTGATTCTGATTTTGTTCGTGCATATGTACCTACTGGTTCTATTGGTCGTTTGACTCAGTGTTGGATTCCAAAATTTCTTATTTCTAACCCCAACACGGAGGCCTCGACATTTTCTCGTTCGTAGGTATTTTTACGGCGTACTCCTCATGTGCATTAAATTCTGAGACGACGGTTGCTTTTCAAGGTAACATCAAGGTAATTTTGGATTGACACAATTTTGTTCTACTTTCTCAATTATTAGCTTTTCATGTGCTAGTTTGTGAGATAGTAGTTTTGGTTAATTCAAATGAATATATGTCAATTCATGAGAACCTTGGTGATATCATTGGCAATTGGATGTCTTTTTCAAATCTTTGATTTCTTTTTTATTTTTCTTCGAGGGAAATTGGAGGTTAATTTGAGGGGGAGTTTGTGCTTTTTCATGCATTCATGTTTATTTTTTGTGCATTTGTTTATAAATATGAAAATAAATATAATGATAAAAAGAGAGCTTTGTCTTATACCTTTAGTATATTCTTGTACATGCTAGCAAAATAATTGAGATTTATTTGTTGCTATGTTAGCTTGTATGCATTTTAGTCCTTTCATGAAGCTTAAATATTATTTTTAAGTGAGATGATGCATGACACTAATTCTTTTACTTGAATTAAGAAAATATGCAATATTGATGCGAGCATATTGATTGAATGATGAATGTTTATATATATGTGCTTTATTGATTTGTTATTCCTCAAATAGCTTTTAAATACTCATTATACAAGAGAATAAAAAATATCTATGAGAGAAAATAATGAATACCGAATCCTTGGAAACAGTCTTGACGACAAGGACGTATTCGATGTGAGCAAAAATAATGGGTGCCGAATCCTTGGAAACAGTCTTGACGACAAGGACGTACCCGGAATAATTGAGAGGAAAAAATATGAGCAAAAAGAGGCTCAAATAAAAGTTAAAATCTTCTCTTGGTTGTTTTGTGCTAAAGCTTATTTGAGAAAAAGTGATAAATGCAATAGGTGTATATGTATAGATGTTTATTTTTCAACCTATGTGCTTGTGAATATGTTGCATTACAAATTGTTTGAAATCATGAATTTTTATTGCTAAGTTGAGCTTAATTGTAATATCTTTGATTCATGTTTATACTATAGTGTATGCTTGTTAACTAGTTAATAAATTTATCTCCTTGTCTTGCAAAACATGATCATGAATTGCTTTTGGTATACTTTAAAGCTCTCGATGAAAAAATAGAAAATAGAAAATAAAAAATTCATGTTGGTTATGACAAGAGTAATTCATGATATCCTTGCATTTGTGCTACATTTGTTATTATTTCTCTTTTACGTTCATGATGAAATCATTGTCAAAGGGGGAGAAATATACAAAATGCATGCTTCTTGAAAGGGGGAGAATTGATTTGCTTGAAATTCTTTCTTTTAAAAAGGGGGAGAATTGATTTGCTTGAAATTCTTTCTTTTAAAAAGGGGGAGAATTGATTTGCTTGAAATTCTTTCTTTTAAAAAGGGGGAGAGTTTTTTTTGTCACTTTTGTGATTTTTGAGCCATCTGAGCTTTTTGATTCGTTTTTGTTTTTCGTTTTTCAAAAACACTCAATTGCATTTTGGAGATGTTGCCAATGTGTTCATCAAGGGGGAGATTGTTGGATCATGTGATGATCTTGGTGATGAACAATTGTCAAAGGTAAGTGTTTGTGAAAATACGGAATTGTGTTTTCAGACAGTGAATAGTGCTGACAGGTTATTACCGGTCAGACCTGGCTAAGGCGGCCGGTCAGACCGGAGGTGTGCGAGCGGTTAGACCAGCCGTCACGCGGTCTGACCAACAGAGTGAGCCGACTTCTTGTCGGATTCGGATTTGGATGTTTCCTTCGTGGATTTGACTTTGAGTTGATTTCTATACGTGTGGATACTGGTGTTATGCTAATGTGAGTCAAGTTGGGGATAACTTGCACTCGGATATGGAGTTTCTTTGTTGTTCATGTACAGGTGTTGCTTGAGGCTATGGAAGTATAGCCAGTGATGGATTGGGACTAGGCTTGGGAGAAGTTGAGGTCCAGACGGTCGAGGATATCACACGGGATGCTCAGGCTAGAGAACAATGCATGTGGAGGTGAAGGTTTCCATATGGTGTACACATGGTGTTGTATGCGTATGGAAAGCGGAGTCAAATTTGGTAGGAGTCCAAATTTGGATAGTGTTGAGTTTGTTGCTTGTATGGGAGGTTTCCTATGGGATTAGGACTTCTTGTATGAGTAGGATTCGTGGCTAGGGGCAGCCATGATGAGGGTATAAATAGAGGGGCATGGTGTTGTCTCTTGGGGGAGTAATATCGAGTTTTAGATCATGCTTTTAGAGCTTTGATTTAGGGTTTTGATATTAGTCGAAGTTTTGGAGAGGAGTGCTGTGGTTGCACTTTGTAAACACTAGTTGATGCAATAAAGTCAAGAGATTTGATCTACATCTTCGTGTGTTTTTTTACCGGCGTTTTTCTAGATCTCAACGGTCAGACCGAAGTACTATGGGCGGTCTAACCGACGAGAGGCAGCGGTTCAACCGGCGACACTACATCGGTCAGACCGGCGTGCTTGGGCGGTCAGACCAGAGGCTTAGGCTCGGTCAGACCGGCGGTGTTTTGACAGCAGCGGCGGCGACGGCGATCTACATCGAAAAGAGGGTAACTTTAATTTCCGCTTAAAGTTTTTGGTTTTTGGTGTTACAACCATTCACCCCCCCTCTGGTTGGCTTGGTATTTCGGATTCGATCTTACAGGGAGACCAAACCCGCAGTAGAAGAAATGGGTAAAAACAACGATCTCACCGGTGTTTGGGGTCAGGAATTCTTCGCCGAACGCCGGATGCCAACCGATGATCTCCTTGGCCAGAAGAACTTTGTTCTTCACCATCTCCCGCAGGGTTGATTCCTTCACGTCAGAGATAGCCCATTGGTGGAAAGAGATTTCTCTCTCCTCAGCCATGGATGCGGATCGGAGAAGATGAATCTGGTGTTGGGATTGGGGATTTTTTGGGGGAAATGCCGGGAGGGGGTTGTGCACGAGGGATCCTGATGGGGCTTGAGCTTCCGGATGGATGGATTTGGATGTGCACGTGTTCTAGGTTTCTGCGAAGAACATGTGAACAGGAGCGTGGAAGGGGAAATTTTTGGAAAGATGAAGCGGCGGGGAAGACGACGGCGCTTCAGAAGAATTTAGGGTACCGCTAGGTTTTCTCGTGATTGGGCCAAGACCCATGAGAAGCTTACGGCCCATTTTACAAGTGTGGCTTGACACGTGTCTCTAGGGACTTAAGCAGATTTGCTCTGGCAATATGCGCGTGTCTCACTGCCCAATACCTTTAAAAATCCTTTCATAACGTAGTTACACAACTTGTTGAAGGTTGGTACGATGCAACTTGGAAGGTGACAAACAGTAAAGTTTTTTATAACTGTCCTGGTAACTTTTATAGGTTGCAGGAGCTGTTCGTTTTTTACAAAGCATTTGATTTAATGATTATGACAATGCTTTTCTGCCACCTTGGTGTGTTTTTCTGATTAAGACCAATATTATGGCAAGAGCTATTTAATATTTTGGTCATATTTTTCAGACGATTGAAGAATTTATTTTAAGTTATTCGCTCAGATTTTCTATTGATGAGAATTGGCTGAATTGTATGTTTCGAGATGACTCGGGCAAAATGACTCGGATAAGCATGAGCTTGCCGAGTACTTGGATTCATTATACACTATGCCTTGACTATAAGGTTATGTGTTATATGATTTTATATGAGTTTGATTATTATAGTTCTTGACTATATGCTTAGTTTGTTTTAACTATCCACATACTCGGGGGCTACACCTAATTAGGTGCATCAGTCGATGCACCTAAATGTTTAATTTTTGAAATTTTTGAGATGCTTTCAGCCCTTCACAGCCTTTTTTGGATGATAAAGCACTCGAGAGACTCAGGCAGAGGTGATGGAGGTACGCGGCGATAGAAGCACTGGGCTAAGGAGTCACTCGGCTGTGTGTTATTCTAGTTCAAAACAAGATTATATCGTCGACTGTGAAGGTCTTGGGGGCTACTGTGGAGGTTATGGGAACCGGATACCCTCACAGCTAGCTTATCCGACTTACCATAGGGGATAGGTTATGACTCATGATTATGTAAACCGGCTTATGACTTGGGTGTTACGTTACCATTGTAATAATGTAATGGCTCATAGTCCATAGTTGGTAAGGTTGAGGAGCCCAACATATAGTATGATAGGGTCTCCAACTTGTAAACCCACCCTCTGGGACTATATAAGGAGGGTAGGGCGTCCTTGAGGGATATAGGAGAATCATATAGCGAAGATACACAAACTCACAAGAGCACATATTGAAAGTGATCAAGAGATCAAAAAATCACTCGGCGGATCGAATCCCCGAAACAAGAGTAGGGTATTACCTCTCGTAAGAGAGGGCCTGAACCTGTCTAAACCTCTTTGCATACTAACCCATCGTGTTTGGCGCTTGACTCCTACCCCCAGTTTCTTATTGCCGAAACCAAGTTTCGACAACTTGCATCGATAAGAATCTATATGCCATGTAAAATATATTCTCTATATGCCATGTGATTGTCATATATAATAAACATGCATGGATAAGAATCTCTTACTATTGTAAAATACTCAAGAATTCTCTATATGCCATGTGATTGTCATCGAGCAGGTCAAGGATTGTACCGGTCTGGTACTTCGGATAGAGGAAGAAGCAAATGTAATGATTGCTACAAAGTAATGATGGTTAAGTTAGTTACACACAGATTAATTAATTAATTGTGGTAATTAGTATGTAAGGGAAGTAGACACAGAGAAGACTTATTTAAGGTTTGTATGCGCCATTATGACTCTTGGCCACAGACAGCTTCTTAGTGTTGTGAAGGTTCTTCTTGTATTCATGGATCTCTTTAGGACTCTTGCCCTTAAGCTGCTCAGAATTATCGTTTAGAGCGACGCTATGTTGGGTTTGACATATCTTTGTTATGTCCAGGTATCCGATGGATTCACCTACCTTCTCAGCATCCATATATTACATCGTACAAAAGAAAAAACTTATTAATCTGCTCAAAATTATAGTCTTTATTTATTTCTTTGTATAACTGTGTGGTAAATACCCACACGCACCATGCAGCCACGATTGTGACTTTTCACGGTGGTACGAGACGTGAAGGTCACCGAAATCTATTCACAAAAAACCTTCACTGCTCATGAAAGCAAGGGACGGTGTTCTAGCTGTTATGGACATAAGGCCTTTTTTGCTGGCATCCATGTATCGTTGATCTAATCTTCTCATCTCTCATAGCCCTTCTTGAAGCGTCTAATTGGGCCAAAAGTCTTTGCCATTCTGTTCGCCAGCAAGGTGAATAGTCTTCTTCTGTTCACTTGAGCATCCCTTGGCACGGGTTTTCCCACCTCAGAAGAGGTTACGATCCACTTTTTTGTTTCTTTAGACTTTACTCTTTGCTTTAGTGTTGTGGCTTCGTAGCACTCTAGGCACTGCCGACTTATCCTTATCTTGGCGATCCTTGGGTTTGTCTTCATTGCCTTTGGCAGGGAAGGATCTTTATACACATAGGGTTCTATTTCTCCCCATTCCATACCAACGTGCCTTCTGGTTTGTGTTGATAGACGACTGTACAGCTGTTTCTAGTTTTGGTGCATCCTCTGGCACAGGTGGTTTAGGTGCCTCTATCACAATCTGGACTATTGTCAATTCAGGTGATTCCACTAGGCTCTTTGCTTGTTCACTTGCAACCAGTGCATCATGAGGTGCCTCATCATGCCACTAGCTATCTATGTCATCTTGATCGAGTTAAAGTTTCTTACGTGGATGTGGATGTCTTGGCACTTTCAGCAGAGCATCGATGCACGTCCGAAAGATTATAACTTTTTGTGCCATAATATTATATTGTCCACTGCATCCCAAAGTACTTGTGCACTATCAGGTGTTGGGATGTCTAAATCGTACATCTTGAACACTCGATTCACAATCTGCACCTGCAATTTCGCGTAATCTTTAGGAATATCATGCTCATGATAAGTGTTGCCTGGAATAGTCATTTCTCCCGGGGCCTCATGGGTTCTACCAGTGGCTCGCGTTTGGGGCTTATCAAAGTCACCACGTATCATGAGGAATATCTTCCTGATGATAAGCGTGGCCTGGGATAGTCATTCTCCTGGGGTATCATGGATTCTACTAGCGGCTCCTCTTTGGGGCTTATCAAAGTCACCACGTATAACTCGTCGATGAATTTGTTCACGCTTCACTCTCCCCGTCTCTTTTTGGGAATCGTGGCTTTGTTGAGAGGCCAAGGTAGCTGGGGTATATTTAGGTTCTATAGCATTTTTAGTCTGATGTCGAGACCTTCATGGAGGTGTTTGTAGGATCAAACAAGACCAAACAAACCTACCAGAGGGAGGGGGTGAATGGTAGAAAAAACCAAAACCCAAAACTTTTAGCGAAAATAGAAGTTACCATCAAACCTGATGAAGTTACGCCAATCAAATCGTCGGAATCCAAAAAACACGTATTGACAAAACTCTCTTAAGAGTAGGTCAACTTTATTGCATCAACATGTGTATACAAAGTGCATCTAAATCACTCCTTCTCAACTCTCGAACTAGATTGAAACCTCGAAGCAAACACTAGCTTTTCTCTCCCAAAATGTATACATATTTCTAGCCTCAACCTCTTATCTATTTATACCCAAAAATCTCCTACGCAAAGTAGGGGTAGCCTAGTTCCACTAGGATTAAATCTCTCAATTACCAAAATAAATTATAATTTCCAAAACAACTCTTCCAAACTGGAAACAACACAACCAGTGTCGGACTCCCAGAACGCTTGTACCTGTTTCCTGCCGCGTGGACGCCAACCATGCACGGCTTCTGCTTGGGCTGACCAGGCCACCACATCGTGCAGCCCACATGCTCGGGCTGCATGCTCCAGTACCGCATGCTACAGTACTCCGTGTACTGTAGCACTGCATACACTTTCTTTCCTTCTTCAATTTTCTTCCTCCAATTTCCTTCGGGAGCATCAACGCTTGCACGCACACCTTGTGAAAGCCCATTGCGAAGAATTTTTCACATGGTGTGATGCATCATTTCACTTAGTGTCATGCATCATCTCACTTAAAAACAAAAGCTAAAGCTTATATAAATACTAAAATACATATAAGCTAACATAACAACAAATAGACCTTAATTATTTTGCTAGCATACAGAAAAATATACTAAAGATATAAAACAAAACTCTTTTTTTCTAATTTTTATTTATTTTTAGAATTAGGGCAAATACATAAAAATAAACATGAATGCATCTAAAAGAATAAACTCCCCCACGAATAAACCTCTAATTATGTCAATTCAAAAATAAATTGACGTTATCATGAAAAGCAATCGCCGTCTCAACGTTGCATGCACAAGAGAAGTATGCCACCCAAATACCTACAAACAATAGGATGTCGAGGCCTCCGTGTTGGGGTTAGATAAAAAATTTTTTGAAATCCAACACTGAGTCACACGATCAATAGAACCAGTAGGTACATATGCATGAACAAAATCAGAACCAGATTTACCTGAAAACATACCTTGTCGTTTCACAAAAGTCCGATTTGAATTCCACGTGAAATTTGCCCGAGGCCGGTCTGACTGCTGTTGTACGTGCGGTCTGACTGCCACCAGGTCTGACCGACTGGTTAGTGTCGTTCTAACCATGCTCCTCGACCAAAACCCGATTTTTGCCACCTTCGTTTCGCTAAAGCAATTTCTCTTTCTTTTTTCTGTTTATGGGCAAGTCTAAAACAAAAACCAACCAAATGTCCATTGTTGTCACAAAAAGAACAAGTATATTTGTCACGACAAGTTTGTGAAGTAGATGGTTTTGAGCTTGATGGTTTTGCAATGGAAGACATTGTTTCTTGAATACTAGAAGAAAGAGAAGGGAAAATTCTAGCAGATTTAAAAACCGTTTTCTTTGGTTCAAGTTTTATCAAAACTTTACCTTTTTCAATTATGCTCATAATAGCAGGTTGGTAATTTGTAAAATAGACATTAGTATCAAAATCTACAAAGATTATAAGTGCTCAATTTTGATTGATCCAAAATCATGTTAAGTTTCTTTTTGCCAGTAGAAAACATTTCCAAACAACTTTTCAAATAAGAAACTTCTTTTGTTAAATTTGCACAATTTTTACAATCAACCAAAACACATTTGTTCTTGGAACATGTAGAACAAGAAAGCACCTCATCAGATTTCATAATGTTTTCCATGTACTCAACATGCTCTAAAGCATCTTTTAATTTCTTCTCATTCAAAAAACACTTTGAGCAATTTTAAGAAACCAAAGCATCTTTATGTTGTTTAATTCTTTTTACACTCAAAATATTAAACAAAGAACATGAACAAAAACAGTTTTATATTTTTTCAAAATGTTTTTTGTCAACATCAATTCATCAACAACACGAGCATGGAAAGAAGACTCAAGATTTTTAGATTTTTCAATCTCAGATTCCAATCTCAAGCAATTAACAAAATTGAAAAGCAACACTGTGTTCAATCTATCAATTTCAGAAAATAAAACTTCACAAGATTTGCAATTATCATCATTAGGAATCATAGATTTCAATCTATCAATTTCAGCTTTTAGAATCTCAATACTGTGTTCACTCTCATTAAGAATATTAGAACATGTTTTAAGTTTCTCATCAAATTGAAAAGCAACACGTTGTAATTGATCATAACTAAGTTTTTCTTTACTATCAGATTCATCAACATCAAAGTCTGCATCGCGTGCAATAAAAGCTAATTTAACAACATGCTAACCTTTGTCATTGCTCTTTTTGTCTGACTCTGATTCATCGCTCTCACAAGCTTCTATGAGTTCTCAAATTAGCCGTTGCATGCAACTTTTCTTCTTGTCCTTCTTGTTGTTCTTCTTGTCCACTTCTTCCACCATGATCGCCTTCTTGTGGTTTGGACAATTGAACTTGATGTGATTCAACTCGCCACACTCAAAGCATCGTACAGATCCACCTCGTTTCTTGTTCTTTACTTTTTCAAAAGCTCGAGAAACTCTGTTAGCAACAAAAACCAAATCCTTGTCACTGAATTCCTTTAGTTATTCATCGGACAATACATTAAAAGCAGAAAGAGTTGCCATAAGAGAAGTATCTAGAGAAGATCCAAATGAAGACACCAAATCAGTAGATTTAGAATCAGTTCTTTTGGAAAAAATATTCATCTTATAAGTCTTTAATTTGGTATAAAGAATATCCAAAGTCAAAGTGTTCATGTGAACTAACTCCTGAATAGAAGTAACTCTAACATCCCAAATCTTCCTATCAAGACCATTCATAAAGAGACGAGCAATCTCAGATTGAGAATAATTAATCTCATCAGAAGCATCAACAGATCTAAGATTATTCAAAATCTTGACAAAACGTTCCAAATAGTCATCCAAAGATTCATCAAGATTCATCTCAAATCTAATATACTCTTTTTTGAAAAAAATCTTTTCTCAATTCTTTAATATTGGAAGAACCAGTATGAAAAACATTTAAAGCTTTTTAAATTTCATTAGTAGTAGCAAGATGCGAAACTCGATCAAAATTGGAGGAAATTCTAATAAGAATAATATTGTGCGCTTTGCAATTATTTTCAAAATCCAGTTTACGAGAGAGGGTGTCAATACGAGCGGGAATCTCGTAATGTTGAGCAACTTTTAACTAAACATCATAACCTTCAGATGTAATGTAAAATTCCATCTTCTTCTTCCCAAAATCAAAATCAACTCCATTGAAGACATGAGGTTTGTTTCAAAATTTTTCAGCCATGGCCACAGATCTAAAGAGCGGTAAAGACCAAATAGAAAAACGTGACTCTGATACCATTTGTAGGATCGAACAAGATCAAACAAACCTACCAGATGGGGGTGAATGCTAGGAAAAACCAAAACTCAAAACTTTTAGCGGAAATAAAAGTTACCCTCAAACTTGATGAAGTTATGCTAGTTAAATCGTCGGAATCTAAAAACACGTATTGACAAAACTCTCTTAAAAATAGATCAACTTTATTGCATCAACATGTGTTTACAAAGTGCATCTAAAGCACTTCTCTCTCAACTCTCGAATTATATTGAAGCCTCGAAGAAAACCCTAACATTTCTCTCCCAAAAAGTAGATATATTTCTAGTGTCAATCCCTCATCTATTTATACCCAAAAACTTCCTACACAAAGTATGAGTAGAACTCCTAGGTTCACTAGGACTCAATCTCTCAATTACCAAAACAAATTATAATTTCCAAAACAAGTCCTCCAAAACCGAAAACAATCCAACCAGTGTCGGACTCCTAGAAAGCTTGTACCTGTTCGCTGTCGCATGGACCCTACACACGCATGGCTTCTGCCTGGCAGACCAGGCCATCACATCATGCAGCCCATATGCACGGGCTGCATGCCACAGTACCGCATGCTATAGTACTCCATGTACTGTAGCACTGCATACATTTTCTTTTCTTCTTCAATCTTCTTCCTCCAATTTCCTTCGGGAGCATCAACGCTTGCACGCACACCTTGTGAAAGCCCATTGCGAAGATCTTTTCACATGGTGTTCATCCATCATGTGTCATCTTTTATCCAGTTTCGTCACTCAGCATCCTTGATCATCTGGACCTCAACTTCTCCTTGAGTCTAGTCCCAATCCCACCGTTGACCAAAGTTGACCTTCAAGAATCCTGACTTTAGTCACCTTCTCACATGGTATATCTTGATCGTACCAGACCTTTGCTCCTCTCTAAGCATAGTCCCGGTCCTTACATTAACCAAGGCTGACCTCAAATCACCTGCACACAATTAGACTAAACAACCATTTTTGGGTATAGATATCACAACCTGACCCACATTAGTCACACGCACTCACACCAACATCCACATATCTTTTCAAATCAATTTCATTGAATAAATCATTAGCAAAACCAATTGTTCATCATAAAATATTAATCATGATAATGATTTCAGAATAATGCCTTCTGGTTCATGTTGATAGACAACTGTACTGCTGGTTCTGGTTGAGGTGCAATCTCTGGCAGAGGCAGTTTAGGTGCCTCTATCACAATCCGGACTATTGTCGATTCAAGTGATTCCACTAGGCTCGTTGCTTGTTCACTTGCATGTTGTTGAGCTGCAACCGGTGCATCATGAGGTGCCTCATCATGCCACTAGCTATCTTTGTCATTTTGATCGAGTTCAATTTCTTATGTGGATGTCTTGGCAGTTTCAGCGGAGCGTCGATGCACGTCTGAAAGATTATATACTTTTTGTGCCATAATATTATATTGTCCACTGCATCCCCATGTACTTGTACACTATGAGGTGTTGGGATGTCTAAATCGTACATCTCGAACCCTTGATTCACAATTTTCACCTGCACTTTCACGTAGTCTTTAGGAATATCTTCCTCATGATAAGTGTGGCCTGGGATAGTCATTCCTCTCAGGGCCTCACGGGTTCTACCAGCGGCTTCCCTTTGGGGCGTATCAAACTCACCACGTATCATGAGGAATATCTTCCTCATGATAAGCGTTGCCTGGTATAGTCATTCGTCCTAGGGCCTCACGGGTTCTACCAGCGGCTCCTCTTTGGGGCTTATGAAAGTTACCACGTATAAGTCGTTGATGAGTTTGTTCACGCTTCGCTCTCCCTGTCTTTTTTTAGGATGCGGGAATCATGGCTTTGTTGTGAGGCCGAGGTAGCTGGGACATATTTAGGTTGTCCGGCATTTTTAGTCTGATGTCGAGACCTTCGTGAAGTCATTTCCTATGAAATAAACACAATATTGATTTACTACGAAATAAACACAGAAATGACACAATTTACACAACATCGTTTAGGTTAGAACGTATTGCTTTCTCGCGGAATTTGCATCACCTTCATTCCCGTCTACGTCTTTCTTTCTCCTTTTAAGGCTTGGGTATGGGTCACTTAGCAACGAGTACGAGTCGCTGCCTCGCCATCATCGCGATTCGAACCCTACGAGGCCTCCATGATGGTATGTGGAGCCACCTCGTCAGATATGGGTTGTTCCTAGATTCTCTTTGTTGCTATCGGCCATCATTATGCACTAGCGCCCAAAATTCAATAATTAAAGAGTTAAATCAAAATTATGCAAACGAAAATATTATTGCCATCGAAAATATTATTAACAAATATACAATATTTCTACAAATTAAATTCACCCAAGATCACCAAAAATAATTCAATAATTAAAAATAATCCAGCAAATAATTTACACAATACTTTCACCCCACATACATAATATTGCCATCAAAAATTAAATTCACGGATATACATTATTTCCACTCAATATTCGTTGACATATATCGATCACCCACACATATCACCCCATATATATATATATATATATATATATATTACTACATGGCAGCCTACGTGCTACGTAGCACCCAACATACACGTCACACCCCTGCCAAACAATCCCACGTGTTATTTTCTCCACTGACCACACACCTCGCCCCAAGTTTGGTTAAGTAATTTTTTTACCGTCGTTCACGACCAAACCCCTTCCTCTCTGCGCCATCCAAAACAATAGTAATCTTTTTACCAAGCAATCCTCCTGTGCATGTCCTGCCCAACACGCACACTATATATATAGTTTTTACTTCCTATTAATAGTTGTTCTTATTTTTTTTGCAGCCTCATATATATATATATATATATATATATATATTCACCAACATATACATGCATTTCCAATAGAACAGCCACAACATGACCCACATATACACATTCACTTCGATCGACGGTCGCGGTTGCGGTGAGGCCAAGAGGAGGCACTGAGGATGACGATCATGAGGTCCACTCGGGTGGGTTGAGGAGGACAATCGCGAGGTCGACTCGGGTCGGGGATGTCCACGAGCGATCGATGAAGTCACTCGCCGTGTCGGCGTCGGGGACGGGATGATGAGGTCGTCGGCCGGGTCGGGGTAGGGGAGGAAGCAGCGGCGCCAGTAAGGCTGATGAGGAGGTCACTGGCTGGGCCAAGGAAGAGACGAGGAGGTCGTCGGTCGGGGTCAGGGTTGGGAAGGAAGCGGCCAAAGTCGACGAGGCCAATGTCTCGTGGATGAGGCAGCTCAGGCGGTGGTTGGAAATGGGGAAGAGGCTGTGGCAGCGGAGGCGGCAGCCGGAGTCGGGAGGAAGCGGTGGCGGTGCAGCAAAAATTTTTGGTTGCCTGATGGCGCCAAATTTATGAGGTTCCCGCCTATACTTAAGAAGTTTTTGCACCGGGGCTAGCGACCTTATATAGGCCAACCATTTTTACAGGCAGCTGGGTTGGCTGCCTGCGTAAAGAGTTGTCCTACATAGGTGAAATGATTTTCGCAGGTGGATCATCTGCCTGCGAAGATAGTAAAGAACCCACATGTTAGTAAGTGGGTTAGCCTCTAAAAATTTTGGAAAATTGATAACTTGTTAAAAAATTACCGAAATGAGTGAAATTATCCTATAAAAATTGGGAAATCCACATTGTGCTCAAATAAATTACAATAAGAGGGGATTAGCGTCTAAAAAAATTGGAAAATCTGTAACTTGTTAAAAAATTATCAAAATGAGTGAAATTAGCCTATAAAAGTTGGGAAATCCATATTGTGTTAAAATAAATTACAACAAGAGTGAATTAGCTTCTAAAAATTTATGAAAATCCATAACTTGTTAAAAAATTACCAAAATGAGTGAAATTAGCCTCTAAAAATTGGGAAATCCTTATTGTATTCAAATAAATAACAATAAGAGTGAATTAGCCTCTAAAGTTTAAGAAATTCCATAATTTGTTCAAAAAAAACCAAAATGAGTGAAAATAGCCTTCAAAAATGTGGGAAATCCATAACTTGTTCAAATAAATTACAAAATGAGTGAAGTTAGCCCCTAAATATTACCATTACAAAAACATTCCATAAGAACATTACATAGCAATACTAATACGATGATCATTGGAACCATATACATACGTTATCTTTTAACAATCTTTCACACTCTATCTTCCCACATATAGGGCTTCGTGGAATTCCCAATGGTTGCTTCTATAAGCTTGATATCTTTAAAAATTGAGTATGTAGAAGCCTGCTATCATACTGTGGTAATTTTCAACATCGTCGACCCATCAACTCCCACGATATTTTGGTTTCCGGGTAGATCTATTTTTTTCACATCCACATGGTCCACTGCGTAGAAAACCTATACCACGCGATCAGTGAGTACCCACAAGTCATCCTTGTAACCTGCCTTTATGAGGTTAACAACAAGAAGCCCGCATTTGTCAACGGACACACCATTTGTGTGTTTGACCCACCGGCACATAAACACTTGGATTTGAATTATGAGGCAATAGTCGAGTTCCCAGATGTCTTAAATGAACCCAAAGTATGTATTTTTTTGTCCTGTTGTATCTGTTGCCTCTTCTCAAATGCCGCTGTTTTGATATATGGTTTTCTTGTCATTTGGTTTCGTATAAAACATTGTTGGTGATACGGGCCTGGGGGTATCGAGACTAAAGGGATGGGCGGCCCCATGCGCCCACGTGGCACGTCCCCCAGAGGGGTCGGGACTGGGGGTGACGTGGTGGTTGCCCTCCCTGTTTTCCCCAAGGGTCGGGCCACTCCCAGACCTTCCCCAAGGCCTGGGCCGTCCCGGACCCCTGGCGCTGGTGCCGCGAGTGCGTGGTTTGGTGAGCGTGGCCAGAGCTCACCTAACCGCATTAATGGTGGTTCAGACGAGCGCACCACGTCGCATTTAATGCGGCATGGCGCGTGCGTGGCTAGTCTGTGACCGGTCACGACAATTGACCGGTCGTAGACCGGTCATATCGCGGGTGAGACGGTGGCAGGGCGCCTATGCGCTACCCGCGTGTCAGGCGGCGCATAGCACGCCTTGCCCTATCCCATGAGAATGATGAGAGCCTTTTGCCTCTCATCCCTCAGCGGGAGTTGGCATACCAACTCCGGCCAGATGGCATTCGTTTCTCGATGCGAACGAAGCAAAGAAGTGTTCTTCCATTTAATGGAGCTTGACACAGGTGCCCCCCGGTGTCAACGACCTGACCGAGCGAAGGCCCTGCTGCAATGCCTGTGCGTGTGGCTTTCGAGTCAAGCAACCAGACAACCATTAAATGTAAAAGAATGTTTTCCTTCTATTTTAGGCAGCTTGTCGCCCATGTGGTAGCCCCTTGACATATAAAAGGAGGCCCAGGCCTGAGTAGAAGGGGGGACGAAAAACACATAAACGAGGGAGAAGGGGAGAGCAAACACTTGTATTCCCTGATTTTCCAGTCACAGATCCACCACACACAGGAGTAGGGTATTACGCTTCCTAGCGGCCCGAACCTGTATAAACGCTTGTGTCCCTGTCTCTTTCTGGCTCTCTCGCCCGATCCAAGGAGGAACGGGTTGCGCTCTGCGCCCCTGGCCGAACCAAAAAGGGGGGTCCTCTCTGTCCCCCGTTGAGGAGTTAACACTCCGTCAGCTGGCGCGCCAGGTAGGGGATGCGTGCGCGTTTCCCTGACTCTCCACTCTTTTTCGTATGTGCCAAGTATCGCCTACTAGGCCCCATGGCTAAAGAGGCAGTGGCATACAACCCCACTCCGAGTGCCAGCGACGACGACGGGGAGCCGAACCCTCGTCACCAAGCGCGCACTCCATCGCCTCCCGCCCGCCAAAGCCCTAGGCGAGAGAAGGCGCCTCAGAAACCAGAGGGATCCGCGCGCGTCTTCACCGCCGGCTGGTGGCGGAGACGGACGAAGTGGCGGAGTACGTCGCCGCCTCACCTACGGTGATGGCGGCATGCCTGTAACACCCTGAAAATACCCGACAATAAGAATCACTAAAATTTTGAACTTTTTAAAACTTTTGCATCATGCTGGATGTTATGGTTGCTATTGTTTGCCAAAATGTAAATTGTCACAATGGAAAATCAAATTAAAGATGCACATCTAAATAAAAACAATTTACAAGAATACATTATTATTTATTTATGCAGGGGATAACAAGCCAAATATACAACAGGTTAATTATTAAGTTCATGTAATATAAGTTACAGATCCAGTACTAGATTGTTGAACCATGTCGATAGCTCGGTCTCATGGGAATGCCAGGATTAAGCTCTGAGAACCTAGACGTAAACACACTACATGCAATGCTGGTCATCTGGACTGTGCCACATGAAATGACAAGCCTTTTGGAATACCTCATGAAATGTAAGTACACATGAAATGATAATCATTCAAAGGATATAGATTAAAATTGTTCGTGTAAAATACATTGCCATAAGTCCACCAATGTACTATTACATTAACAAAGGTCACCTTAGAATATTTTGATTAGTTTTGGAAATATCTAGAGCCTCCAAATTATCTAGACTAATTTTGGGATTTAACCTCATTCGAATAATGCAATAAAAATATATTGGTGCCATCACAACTTTTGGGTAGAATTTAGACTTATGGACACTAAATATTAAATTTGGTTGCCTAGAAAATTTACGAATTAAACTCTCCTCTTTTTCCTATTTAAAATTTCTCCCTAAACCCTAAAAAGGAAAATCGGCTAGATAAACAATTAAAGATATAAAGTAAACTAAAATATGTTTTGGGAAAAATTGTAGTAAAGAAAATACTCTACCTAAATATCATAAAAAAATAATTGGGAGATATAAATTTAAATGGAAATTTTATATATATATATATATATCCTATATATATATATCCCACATATATATATATACATATATTAATAAATATATATAATGTATATCAATATAAATTATGGAAACATGAAAATCTTGGCTGAAATCTTTAGGGATAATACAAATATTGAACCTAATTCATTTGTGTGAAATTACAAAATTTTGGGAGAATTTTAAATTGAAAATCAACTCAAAATCGGAAAAATATAAAAAGTCACTATTCATTGCCCACCACCTGTCCGACCTAGAACCCTAGCCCATCCCGTTGCCGCGCCTAGCCGCGCCCTCACGCCCCGCGCCACTGCTGGCCGTCGCCGTCGCGTCCCGTCGCCGCTGCCGCGCCGTACCCTCGCGCCCCGCGCCGCTGCTGGCTGTCGCCGTCGCGTCCCGTCGCCGCTGCCGTCGCGTCCCGTCGCCGCGCCGTCTCGTCGCATCGCCGTCGCCATCGTCGTGCCCTCGCGCCCCGCGCCCCTCTTTGCCACGTCGCGTCGTCCCATCGCCGTTGCCATCGCCGCTGCCTCGCGCCTCGCGCCCCCTTGCCGCGCCGCACCGTCCCGTCGCCGTCGCGTCGCCGTCCCGTCTGCCCCCCCTGCCGCGCGCCGCGCTCGGCCGCCTTGCGCCCCACGTCGGCCGTGCGACGCCACCCCGCGCCCCCCGGCCCTATAAAAACCCCCCCGGCTCCACTTTCCTCCCCGCCCCAATCCCCCGCCATTTCCCCCTTTTCCCCCTCTTCTCTGCGAGCGCCGCCGCCGCGTGAAGTCGCCGCCGCCCTACTCCGTGCGCCGCTGTTGCCGGGTTGTGCCGCCGCCGCCGGTAAGCGCCGTCCCCCTCCTTTTCCTTTCCCTCCCGCCGGCGCCGGCTGCTAGTGAAGCCGGGAGAGAGAGGGAGAAGAAACAGAAGGGAAGAAGGAAGAAGAAGGAGCAGGAGAGAGAGAGTAGGAGGAAAAGAAAAATAGAGAAAAAGAGAAAAAAAAGGGAAAATTAGAAAAATAGAAAATATGAAAAAAAAGAAAATAGAGGGAAAGAGGATTTAGAAAATCGGATTATTTAAATGCGATTATTTACTTAATTAGATTATTCATTTAATTGATTATTTCTTTAGCGGGTTGTTTCGTCGATTATTTAGACTTTATTTAGGTTTCGCGAACTCGCGTATATAATAATCGGAGGATTTATTCGTCGGTTATTTCTAAACTTTCAAAAATAATCGTTGCCTTTCGTTACGTATTTAAATATCTATTTAGTCATTTAATTAGTTAGTTTTACTCATTTATTAGGGTATTCACTTAATTAGCCATCGCGATTATTTAGTCGATCACTTATCGTCTAGGGTTAATTGTTATTATCGGATCTAATTTATTCGGAATCGTTTAAATTGAATCGGATTAATACTCTAATCGGCTGACGCTAATATATTAGGACAAAGTGGATTAAAAATAAATGAATTATAAATAGTACCTTTTTACAATTTCTCAAATTAATTCAAATTTGAATCTTTGAACAATCATAACCTATTCATTTTAACTCCGATTTGAGTGAGAGTTAAACCTAAATTCATCTAAATTCATGAACTTTCCAATAGTATATAATTCACTATTTAACAAAATATATTTATATTTATAATATCAAATGACTATATAAAAGTTAACCTAAATAATGTGCTAATAAATAAAATTAATATTATACAGTAAAATAATTATCTTTAACCTGTTTTATCACTGTAGCAACCACATAAATTAAATCATAACTAATGTTTCAAATTAATGGGAGTATAGAAAAATACTAGTACTATTCGATGATCGTATAATTAAGTTCATGATTTAGTCATAATCCTCCTATAGCCTAGTAGCTAGCCTAAACCACATATTAGCAAGGGTATATCTCATATATTATACTAGTTATTACCATTGGAGCCATCGTGGCAATAGAAACAATAAGAGACCTTAGACCTTAGCATGTTCGAATCCATTAGCAAGCCGGAATAGTATGAGCAACCCTAGGTGCGACCCCATCAATTACATTCTGTTTGTGCGTATGTGATTGTTGTTTGAATACTGGTTTTTCTCGTGTATTATAGTATTGGTGTATCGATTAGTCGTGAGGCAACGTGTGCAGCTTCCAGGAGGAGAAGGTTGATCAAGATTATAGAGTAAGGACTATCTTGAGCAGGCAAGTCATCACAAATCCTTGAACATATTGATCCCAATTGCGAACTTACTTTGTTTACAAATAAAATTGCATGCAATGGTGAACATCCTACTTGTTATTACGCCATACCTTTGACTATTGTTTACCTTATTCCCTTGTACCCATAAATGCGTGTGATGTTCCTAGTCACTTATGAAAAATGCTTAGCAATGCTAATTTAGATTCATGCATTCTCATATTTATCAAAGGCTATATGCTTGGGCAATTACCTTAGGGAAGGTAATTGATATGCGGCATGTGGAGACATGAGCGCCACATTGCCATGATAATGATTACATGATTTTTGAAAAGAAAATAAAACTAAACAACTATTTTCGACTGGGGCGGTTGGATGATTTGGGTGGTGTCCAGGAAAGGCTAGTGCCGTTCCTGGTCAGTTAAGGACCGAGCCATGAAGCTAAACATGAAACGACCCTCGTACAACCGTACTTCTCGAATGGGTATAGACCTAGCGGAGTAAATGGCCGAGTGGAGGCAGTATCCCTGCATAGTGGTTTTCTTGATGTGTGTGAGTAGCGGGACCTACAGTGGAGTAGCCACTGGTAGGACCGCCATGTGTAAACCTAAACTTAATTATAACTTAATGCATGTGTGAGTCTTCCCTCCCGGGAGCGCCAGAACTCCTCTCACTGCTAGAAACCGTGTACGCCTAGAGTGCATGAGGATGTAAGTTCATGGAGCGGGTACTGCCAAAGTGAGGTTATTGAAAGGCTTTGCCGTGACGCGTCTCATTCGTTGGGACTTCGGCTCATGTGTTGGGCAAGTCACGGAGTACGGGTAAAGTGTACATCCACTGCAGTGTGAGTAAATCAAATCTATTCGAATAGCCGTGCTCGCGGTTATTGAGCACCGGGACATGTATTACACTTGGCTAGACTCTAAATTCTTAAACTGATGGGGATGGGTGTGCATAATGACTTTTATGTGCTGGTGGTTTAACTTCTCGAGAAGCGAGAAGGGGTAGGCCCCAGAAAACCATGACGACACAATGGCGGGAAGCTATCCTTGGATCACAATGGATGGTGGTCAGAACCGTCGTTGCTTAATGAACTATGGTATTAAAACTTGATCAGTCTATGCTAGGTCTTAGCCTTGTGAAAAGATTTACAAAACTTGCTTTACGCAAAAGAACCGGAAGCCACTCCTTGAAATACCCTCTATCATATGCATTCTTTGTGTGGTGGCTTGCTGAGTGCTTTTGTTCTCATTGTTGCTCTATATATATATCTTTAGCAGAGTGTTTAAAGAGAAGCCCTTGTTAGTACGCTTGCGTACCTAACAAGATGATCGGAGTGCGGTCTCGTTCTAGGTCTCGTTCCCCAGTCGACTGCTTGTGGCATGTCAACCGGGCCCTCGTATTGCTTTGTCTTCCGCTGTTGTTCTCTGATAGATGTTGGCCTGCCTGGCCCTAATGTAAGCGCTTAACCCCTTTAGCCTGAAGTCATCCGTGATATGTTGTGATTCGGCTATATATGTGTGTACCAACTACTGATCCAGGGATTGGTACTGATGAACACATAGGATTTCCGATTTTCAAAATCGGGGGTCTACAATGCCCTAGGGCACAGTCCAGGCTGCAGGTGCGCTCCTGCATCACCCACCGTCATCCCCGAACCAAAGACTCCAATCCGGCGCTGGCTGAACGACGTGGCTGACTTGGTCATGATGGGCGATCGTCCACCGCCGGGGCGTCTGGCGCTGCCACTGCCGGCTCTTTGTCGTCAGGGCGAAGGGCTCGACGAGCGACGGCCAACACACGCCGCTGGTCCGTAGCCCTCTCGCGACGCCTTCGGCTAGCCGCGGGCATCACGAGAGCATGCATGGGAGGCCAGATACCCAGCTCGATATCGAGCGTCGGCGCGACGCTCGTCGCGCCACCCATGCAGGGGAAGGCACCTCTTTCTCTGGAGCGCCGCCCCACCCTAGTCACGGGAGCAGACCCCCCGTGTCCCCAGTCGGTGGTGCTAGCTGTGGAGGCTTCATGGCGAGTCTGCGGAATGTCCGATGGCCCCCGAGGTTCCAGCCCAGCATCACCGAGAAGTATGATGGCAATGTCAACCCCGTTGAGTTCCTCCAGATCTATACGATTGGGATAGAGACCGCGGGGGGGGGGGGGGGGGCNGGTGACGCCAGGGTCATGGCGAATTTTTTTCCCATGGCCCTGGAGGGCCAGGCATGGGGTTGGCTTATGAATCGGCCACCCACGTTGGTCCACTCCTGGGAGGATCGGTGCCAACAGTTCACCACGAACTTTTGAGGCACAAATCCACGCCCAGGCGAAGAGGCTGACTTGCACGCAGTGCAACGGAGGGACGACGAGTCTCTCCGCTCGTACATCCAGCGATTCTGCCATGTCCACAACACCATCCCCTGCATCCCAGCACATGCAGTTATCTACGCATTCAGGGGGTGTGCGGCACAACTGCATGCTCGAAAAGATAGCCTCCAAGGAGCCCCAGACCACCGCGTAGCCCTTCGAGCTCGTGGACCGCGTGGCCCGGAAGGAGGAGGAAGAAAAGGTCGGCCCGTTCCGACGATGAGGGTCATATCCTCGCCGTCGAGGGCGCTTTGCGAGCCCCGTGCAAGGGCAGGGCTGTGGGCGACAAAAAGAAGGAAGCCGATGCTCCCAGCAGAGAACGCCCGGCAGGCAAGTGGTGCACGGTGCACAACGCCTCCCTCCACGACCACACTGACTGTCGCGCGGTCAAGAACTTGGCCGAGCGGACGAGGAAGTGGGAGGAGGAGAAGAGGCAGGAACGCCACGAGGGCAAGGTCCCGGCGACCTCTGCCGGCAACCGGTGAAGTGAGGCCAAGCAGAAGGCCCCGGCCGAGAATGTTGATGACGACGACAAGGACTTGGGTTTCCAGGAACCCGAGGCTATTGTCGCCACCATTGATGGGGGAGCGTGTGCTCATGCTTCCCGTTGCAGCTTCAAGGCCATGAAGCGGGAGCTTCTGGCCGTTGTCCCCACCCACGAGGCGACGCGGCAGGTGCGCTGGTCGGAAGTCACCCTCACCTTTGACCAGACCAACCATCCGCCATGAGTTCCTTGGGGAGGGCAGCTCGTGATGGTGGTCAACCCCACTGTCTGCAATGTCAAGTTGGGGCGCGTCCTGATAGACGGCGGCACAGCCCTCAACATCCTCTCCCCCGCAGCCTTTGACATCATCAAGGCCCCGGGGATGAAGCTCCAGCCATCCCAGCCGATCATTGGCGTGACGCTAGGGCACACGTGGCTGCTAGGTCACATCGACCTCCCGGTCACCTTTGGTGGCCTCACCAACTTCCGCACCGAGCTGTTGGACTTCAATGTGGCGGATCTCAATCTACCCAACAACGTGGTCCTGGGAAGGCCCACGTTGGTGAAGTTCATGGCGGCCGCCCACTACGCCTACCTCCAGATGAAGATGCCAGGCCCCAGTGGCCCCATCACCGTCCATGGCGACCTCAAGATTGCACTGGCTTGCATGGAGCAGCGCGTGAACAACCTCGCCGCGGTGTCCAAGCCTGTGGGCGGCAACGAGGGGCCCAACGCCTCCACCTTGCACGCCCCGAGGTAGCGGATGACCTCAGGCGACAAGGTCCCTGTGAAGGAGGTCGCGTTGGGCGACGACCCGTCCAAGACAGCCAAGATTGGTGGTCACTTGGACGACAAATAGGAGGAGGCGCTCATCTCCTTCCTACGGGCAAACGCCGACATGTTCGCATGGAGACCGGCAGATATGCCCGAGGTCCCCAAGGAGGTGATCGAGCATCATCTCGCCATGCGGCTAGACGCAAGGCCCGTCCGGCAGAAGGTGCGGCGGCAGACCCTGGAGCACCAAGCCTTCATCCGTGAAGAGGTGGCGTGACTCCTAGAGGCCGGACTCATCCGTGAGGTCATCCATTCGGAGTGGCTCGCGAACCCAGTCGTCGTCCCCAAGGCGAACGGCAAGCTCCGGATGTGCATTGATTACACCGACCTCAACAAGGCATGTCCTAAGGACCCTTATCCCCTACCACGCATAGATCAGATTATCGACTCCACTGCGGGGTGCGACCTTTTGTGCTTTCTAGATGCATACTCAGGGTATCATCAGATTCGCATGGCTAGGGAGGATGAGAAGAAAACTGCATTCATTACTCCTGTAGGTACTTATTGTTATACAACCATGCCTTTCGGAATAAAGAATGCAGGTCCTACTTTTCAGCGTACTACTCTCATTTCTTTGGGTAGTCAGATAGGGCGTAATGTTGAGGCATATGTCGATGACTTGGTTATGAAAACGCACAACCAAGAGACCTTGCTCTCGGATTTAGCGGCGACTTTCAAAAGTCTCCGCTCCACGCGCATGAAACTGAACCCCGAAAAGTGTATGTTCGGTGTACCCGCGGGCAAACTTCTCGGGTTTTTGGTCTCTGCACGAGGCATGGAGGCCAACCCCAAGAAAATACGAGCAATAGAGCAGATGTGCCCCCCAGCAAGCTTAAGGATGTGCAATGTGTCGCAGGATGCAAGGGCGCCTCAGCCTTTCGGCAATCAGCCTCCCATTGCCGGGCCTCCTCGGCCGTCGTTTCCGCGGGCCCGCCACTTGTGGGCTGATTGGCCTTGGATTGGTGGGAAGGGTCACCGCCCCGGGTGCCGCGGGATGGGATTTCACTGAGATACAAAAAAACAAATAAAAACAAATTGAGGGGCCAGGGGGAATAGAGGATTGACCGTCTCGAGTGTGAGATCGTACCTGCGGGGTGGGCGGTTGAAAGACCACTCAGGGGACTTGATGAGGCTCCCCCTGCACGGTTCGATCCCCCCCATCTTGCGGAGCCGGTTCTACTTCCTCTCACCCTCGGGCAGAGACGTCGGTGCAGCACACGCCGAGCACCTACTGCCAGCACACTCCGCCTCGCCCCCGTGGGGAGGAGACGGAGGAGGGGTCCCCCCTGCTTCCTCTTTCCCTTGCCATCGGTAGGGCGGCTGCCCCACAAACTCCCACCGCGGGGCCCCACTACCCATCCAGGGGAAGATCGCTCCCCTCCACCTCCGCGGCTGCCACCTGCGCTGTCGCTGCCACGGTGGGCCCGGTCCCCCGAGGCACCGACTATCTGCATGATTGCCAAAATATTGGCGCGCTCCAGGTCATTGCAGAGTGGGAGGATCCCCTGAGGGATGAGGGACGACTCCACGACGCTAAGGTTTACCACCCGCTGGACCACCTTCCTGAGGACCTCGGGGTCCCAATCCCACTTGCGTCCTTGATGGGTCCTCAGGAGATCCTCGGGGCTGGTGTAGTCCCAAGCACCCTGGGCACGTCGCCGGAGCGGCGCGATCTAGCAAAAGAGGTAGTCACCGAACACCATGGTGCTCGTGAGCCCCTGGGTTCGCAACCCGGCCAGGCAATCCAGGGCAGCATCGTAGGCGTCTCCTAGCTCCACCGTTGCCCGCCAGCTCGGCACCTGCACCAGCGGTCGGCTCGGGAGTCGGAGGCGCGCTTCGTCGGGGAGGGCAGTGTAGAACCAATCACTTTTCCAATCGTCCCACTTCTTGCGTAGGACGCAAGGAATGTAACAGTTCAACACTTGCCCCCGCGATTGGAAGTAGCAGCCACCGACCTCCGTCGATGGCGATACCGGCTGCACAGTGAAAAACCACTGGAATAGCCGAAGGAATGGGTGCACCCCGATGAACATCTCGCACAAGTGCGCGAAGATGGCCAGCATCATGACGGCGTTGGGGGTGAGGTGCGCCATCTGGAGCCCGTAGAACTCTAGGACGTTCATAAAGAATGTGGAGAATGGCGGGATCAGCCCCGCCATGGCAAAAGAAAGAAAAAACATTGACTGCTCCGAGTAGCGCGGCGCCAGGCGCCCCTCGCCCAGCACGGCCACCTCCCGGTTGGTCGATGCCGGCATGAACCGGCGGAGCAGCCCGGCCTACCTCTTGCTCGTAATGTGACAGGGCAGCAGTACGCTGCCGTCCAGCGGCACGGAACTCCGCGTCATGTCGCCGACGAAGGAGGAATGTGAAAACGAGTGCGAGCGGCAAGAAGGAGCAAGGAGGACAAGAGAACTAGGGCGCGGTTGGCTGAGGCTAGGAAAAAGTGGCGAGAGGAAGGAAGCGAATTCCTTCCTCGGCGCCCTTTATACCCTTGCCCCCGCTGCGCTCGTCTCCTCGTTTCCTGCGCCCGCTAACTCACCCCCTCGTTTTTCGCGCCCACTCCTCCACTCGCCCAACTCGCCCACTTCCAGCGCACGCGCCAGTCGTGTGGCCGTTGCGGTCGAGGCGGGGCAGATCGTGTCCGTATTAATTGCGTGCGGTTAACGTGAAAAGCGCCATCATTACGTCCCCTAGCGAAACGGACCAACGTGCCCCGGTCCGTGCGCTGCCCCAAGTAATGCGGCGGTTACAAGGTGGATCACGACCATCGGAGTTTCGCTCCAGGGACCTGGGCCCACGTGTCACTAGACCCAAGGGGTGGCGTCAAACCTGGGCGCCCCTTGAGAAGGCCTGACCAGGCATAACGCCAGGGGCTACTGTCGGTGAAATGGGCCTAGGCTATCGAGACTAAAGGGACGAGCGGCCACGTGCACCCACATGGCACGTCCCCTAGAGGGGTCAGGCCCAGGGGTGACGTGGCGACTGCCCTCCCTGTTTCCCCCGAGGGTCGGGCCGCTCCCAGACCTTCCCCGAGGCCTGGGTCGCCCCGACCCCCTCGGCGCTGGTGCCGCGAGCGCGAGGTTAGGTGAGCTTGGCCAGAGCTCACCTAACCGCATTAATAACGGTTCAGGCGAGCGTACCACACCGTATTTAATGTGGCATGGCGCGTCCCTGGCCAGTTTGCGACCGGTCATGACGATTGATCGCCCGTAGACCGGTTAGATCGCGGGTGAGATGGTGGCAGGGCGCCTGTGTGCTACCCGCACATCAGGCGGCGCATAGCGCGCCTTGCCCCGTCCCATCAGAATGATGAGAGCATTTTGCTTCTCATCCCAACTTCGACCAGATGGCATCCGTTTCTCGATGCGAACAAAGCACAAAAGTGTTCTTCCATTTAATGGAGCTTGACACGGGCGCCCCCCGGTGTCAGCGACCTGACCGAGCGAAGGCCCTGCTGGAGCGCCTATGCGTGTGGCTTCCGAGTCAAGCAACAAGACAACCATTAAATGTAAAAGAATGTTTTCCTTCTATCTTAGGCAGCTTGTCGCTCATGTGGTAGCCCCTTGACATATAAAAGGAGGCCTAGGACTGAGTAGAAGGGGGGACAAAAAACAGATAGATGGGGGAGAAGGAGAGAGCAAACACTTGTATTCCCTGATTTTCCAGTCACAGATCCACCACACACAAGAGTAGGGTATTATGCTTCCTAGTGGCCGAACCTGAATAATCGTTTGTGTCCCTGTCTCTTTCTGGCTCTCTCGCCCGATCCAGGGACGAATGGGTTGTGCCCTGTGCCCCTGGCCGAACCAAAAAGGGGGTCCTCTCAGTCCCCCATTGAGGAGCTAACACTCTGTCAAACATGTATCCTGTCAAGGTTATGGATATACCTCCTACCCTATGGGTCATGAAGTGTACAGATACGGAATATCCTTAGTATATGGGAAGGTTACCTTAACATTGTGGAATTCGGCTAACAAGCAGGGAAGTTGTATCCCGAGTATAAGGTGTTAGAGTCCTATTCGGGGAGGATATAATCTCCGTGATCTCGTAGGCTAAAAGTACTCTCTGAGTTCTACTTGGAGAACAAGGCAGTCTGAGGTATAAGTACAAAACCCCCTAGGGGGTACGGGATCATCGAATCATAGCGCAAGCTACCGCCATAGCAAAAGCAATCCAGAGGACTTGAAGACAATCATCGCCTAGATCTCGTCGAGTCATTCTTGATAGTGATATCGTCGGTACTTTACGTTTCTGTTGTCCTCTATTGTAATCTCTGTGGTTCTCATCATAATCTCATATAAACTGGAGTAGGGCTATTACCTTTCGAGGGGCCTAAACCAGTATAATCCTTGTCTTTTGTGTGCTTGAACTTGTTTCATGTAAATCGTTGTACCAGCGCCCCCATACTTTACAAATACCTAGTCGCGGTGTACACCGTTGACATATCCATTAATGCCATATCCTTGCCATGAAATGAATGTACTTGAAAGACCACATGCCAACCTATCCTAGGTTATTTCATCCATTGTTTCTCCATCCGGTAAATTAAGTTCTCCCAACCACTCTGTGAAGCAACGTTTGTGTTCTTTCATGATCCACTCATCTTTGTGTCCATTACTCTTAGCTCTTCTGATTTACAAGTGTTGCGTGACGTATGACTCTACTATTGCTAGCTATTGCAGAACACTGTAATGTGCTTTTTGAACAGCTTTGATTCTAGGTCGACAAATCTCTTCTTTCCCTTTGTCTCCCTCCTAGCCAATCTAACCTAGTGTCGAGGTACTGGTACTCCAATTGCCTTCCTATCTTTTAGGTAATCAGTACAAAACTCAATGAACTCTTCTGTAGTCTATCCCTCGATCATCAATCACTCTGGGTGCGCACGATTCCGTATGTAGCCCTTAAAAACGGCCATGTATCGCTCATATGACCACATTTGATGTAGATAGAATAGGCCAAGTACAATTATTGAAGGCACTATATGAAACATGAGGTGCTCCATTATATTAAAATATGTTGGAGGTAAGCACATCTCAAGTTCACACTTGGTCTTATGCGAGAATGAATGAAGAATTACTAACTCTTCTGGATTGATGACCTTCTGTGATACTACATTAAAAAAGTAACACATCTTGTCATTGCAACCTTTACATGTTCGGTTTAATGGCCCTGTTGTAGAAATGGGAACTAGGGTCCCCATTCCTCCAGGGTCCTAGGAAAACAATTGTCACATCATCACTTTCTGCTATAAGCAAAATTCATTGCCAGGGCAAAAACAGGAAGTTGACAACTGGTACGGCGTGGGAATCGAGGCCCACACCGGGCGGGGAACCCATGCACTTCATGGTTACACACTCTGTGTGTTAAGAGGAGTGTGGAAACGTACAAGATTTATATCTACAAGGTATGATCGGGGCCTGTCCCGGCTGGGCCCTCGGGGCACCCATGGCTTTCATGGTTACACACTCTGCGTGTTAAAAGCAGTGTGAAAACCTACAAGATTTATATCTACAAGGTGCAATCGGGGCCCGCTCTGGCTGGGTCCACGGGGCACCCAAGCTTTTCATGGTTACACACTAGGTACGTTAAGAGGAGTGTAGAGACTTAGAAGATTTACAACTATAAGGTATTAAGAAGAGTGTCGAGACCTACAAGATACAACTATGGGTATTGGGATAGAACTTGTAGAGTTTAGTCCATCATAAACTCTTTCATCAATGGCATCTTCGAGATGCTCATCCACCATAACAAGAACTCTTACTAAAAGCATGGGAGTGCGCATGGGGCCAGGTCTGTCCAGGGGGCCTGGGGACAGTACGTGCACTGGGAGCTAGAATAGCCCAGGAATTTCATAGCGTGGGGAGTTAATACAAATCCAGGATAAATGTAAACCATACGACATCTCTAACGAGGAGCCTATTGGTATTTACTGGCCCGGGCTCCTCATAGCGATCTTCGCCTAGGGATTTCCACCTCGGGGCAAAGACTGTGAGCGTCACTGATGGTCTGAATAGAATGGTGGGCCAAGTGATACGATCGAGGGTAACATCATTATGCTGATTGTAGTGCGGCGCCCAAAAGATTACATATCAAGATTACAGCTCAATCCCATGCAACCAGGTGGTGGCGAGGTTTAAAGCCACTAGTGGTGCCGCGTCGCTCTAAGCAACAGGGTCGGAGCAACGTGTCGTGCGCTGGCAGGCGGTTTCATGACTTTGCCACCAAGCAATGATATAAGCAGTGGCTCTATTATGAGTTGGCTTGGGTCAGCAATTAACACCAAAATTTGGTAAGATTCTTTAGTGGATTCGGTTAAAGGAATAACATAATTAGCCGATGGAAAGTTTATTAAAAAAAGAACGAGTTCAAGAAGGAATCGTGAAGACCACGGTATGGCATCTTAGTTAATCTATTAATTAGGCAAGTTTTCTATTTAGGAAAGTTTATGTTATGTCCGATAAGGACTTTATGTTTTTCCTTTTATATTAAAGAAAGTTTGTGTCGTGTCCGATTAGGACTCGTATTGGCCTACGGGTATAAATATGTACACCCGGAATCTTTCTAACTATCTCTAAGATCAATACATTTTTTGGCACATCACCACCCTCTTTTCCAAGGTTTTTTTACTATCAGAGGAACTTGGCACCTAACACGGGGCTACATCGGCTTCGATCTCCAGCAGAGGGGTAAGTCCTAAGTTTCGCTGGCCTTAGCAATTATATCGGCTATATTAGTGTTGTTCAAGACTGCATCGCTTCGATCTCTTGGATTGCTCTGGTTCAGTCGGTATCATTGCCTACATGATATCTTGATTCTGTCTTTAATTGTATTTTGTTTAGAGACGCAACGGTTTAGTTGGAACTGTCTCGGTTAGGTCTGATCTTCTGTCTTAGTCAATATATTTCTACAATCACAATGTTGTTCTATATAGAATTGTTATATCCATCACATTAGACAGATCGATCGACCCTTTGAGATTTAGATTGTTAAGCCGATAGGTTCATGATAATATAAGTCTTGTTAAGCCGATAGGTTCATGCTAGTGTTTCATCGGAGGGTTAGCCGATATTATCTAATGTGTTAAATTTCTCTTTGATGTTTTCACTGTCTTAGTTAAATTTAATACATAACCACTTTGGTTGGTGTCATATCAGCTTGCTTAAATCTTTCAAGCAACTATCAACCTTATGCTGCATCGGTTAGGTCCTACCTATGAGGTTGTGGTTGTGAGTTAGATTTATTTGAGTCAATAGACATCAATCATTGTTTCATCGGGGTTTCAGCCGATGAGTTATCTAAATGTTGCATCGGCTTATAAGGATTATATACAAGTTGGTTTTAGCCAATTGCAGCAAAGGCTTCATTGATTACGTAATCATTTGGATCTAATAACATCGGTCTTCCAGCCGATGCATGCTTTAATTATCGGATCATCGTCTGTTCTATTATACCGCTACCGGCAGATTGGTTCATTATCTTATTACATTATCATCGGTCAATTGCTTATATATCATTGTTTATCCAAGTGTCAAAATCGATATCGGCTAATATCACTATATCGGCTTATTGACCGATCAGCTCTACGACATCGATAGTATCGCTACATCGGCTTATTGGCTGATAGGTTGTTTGATCAATTTATAAATCTTGTCAGTTATAGGGCAAAACTAACTGGCATGCCTGCATCTCATCAAAGTTTAGGACCTGCACCGCAGCTAAGCAAGTCTCCCAGGCCTTCGTGTGCCACACGCAAGATCTACGTCAACACATCTTTTGGCACGCTTAACGGGATAGATTTTGCGCCAACACTCACTAAGCCCAATTTTGAGTACGTGGCGAGAGAAGCAAGTCCCAGGTGTCCCGGGCCGCTGTGACAAGGTGCTCGGGGCACGGTAAAAGCGGCCATCTGTGGTAATTCTCCCATTAATTCTAGATGTCAGAGGAGACAATGACAAGATTTAGCATAGTTATTCCCTATGTGATAACAGCACTGTAGACTCCCCTTTGGCTATAAAAGAAGGGATTATACCACTGAGAGGGGTGCTGGAAAAAAGGAAGGAAAAAGACTAAATGAAACAAGGCTAGAAACATTAGTTCATCTACTAAGCTTGTATTGTAATCTCTTGCATCCCGATAGTCTAAACCATAGGAGTAGGGTATTACGCTTCTGAGCGTGCTTGATTTCTTTTTCTTCATTCCCACGTGACAAAAACATGATCTCTACTCGCCCCATGGCCGAATCTCCAATGGGGGGAACCACTCTTCCCCATTGTCGGAGTATCGATCTCCGACAGCTAGCGCGCCAAGCAGGGGCGTGTTAAAGTGGTTGAGTTCTTCGCGTTCGTCTGTAGCATCATCTTCAGCTACCTCTTCCACCAGTCTTGATGGCAAGAGGTCACCGGTGCATAGAATCAGATGACAAATAGGTCGAGTTTGAGGTGGCTCCTGTCGCATCAGTAGTGGTAGAGGAGGCTAACGCCCCTCTTTCGACACCCCCCTTGTCTCCTACGATAGCATCAGGCAGCGCAGCTTGCATACACCGCCTCGATCGAGTGGCCTTCGCCCCATTCCTGACAAAGGAAGTGGGTAGAGGCCCCATTGGGACGGCAAAATTATCATCATGGTGAGAGAGGGAGTGTCATGCTCTGGCAGGACTCCACTTAAACCTCACTTATATGTCTCCTAGTGGTGCCCTTGCAGCGGCGAGGTGTTGTTGCGCGACCCACCCAACTTGGGAGAAGGTGGAGACCGTGAGCCCCATTGGTTTGACGAGGTGGCAAAGCATGTTGGTATCGCACACCGATGGATCGCTGCCATTCAGGCTCCCACGAGATTCATGATCGGGTCCCATGTGACCTCCAGGGTTGCGCAGACCCTGGTCCAACGTGGATCACCGCCTCAAGCTGGAGTGCCGCTTCACATGACCCCAGCTAAGGTGGTGAACGAGGACATCTGCGCCCGTCTAAGCGGGTTGAGGTTGAATGGAGATGCTCGAGCTATGCATGAGCGATGGCAGGAGCAGTGTGGGAACATAGAAGGTATGCCCGATGCCTAGGCAAACATGCCCAAGGTCCCCAGGGAAGTGATTGAGCATCGCTTGTCCGTACGCGTGGACTCGCGACCTGTGCACCAGAAGGTACGACAACAAGCCCCAGAGTGCTAAGCCTTTATCCAAGAGGAGGTCGACAAGATGCTCGAGGTTGGCTTCATTCATGAGGTCATACATCCAGAGTGGCTTACCAGCCCATTCGCTATCCCCAAGGCGAACAAAAAGTTGCGCATGTGCATAGACCATACCAATTTAAATAAGGCTTGCCCTAAAGATCATTTCCCCTTGCTAGGTATAGATCAAATTGTCGACTCCACTGTAGGGTGCTATCTTTTGTGTTTTTTAGATGCATACTCAAGTTATCATCATATTCACATGGCAAAAAAGGATGAGGAAAAAACTGCTTTCATTACCCCGTTGGGGCTTACTGTTATATATGCATGCCCTTTGGATTAAAAAATACTGGTCCTACTTTTCAATGCACCATGTGTATGACTTTTAAACTGCAGCTTGGGCGGAATATCAAAGCCTATGTCAATGACCTGGTGGTGAAGTCCCAACACAAGTTCACTTTTCTTGATGACTTGGCCGAAACATTCAGCAATCTCCGGTCAACAAGGATGAAATTGAATCGCACTAAATGTGTGTTCAGGGTCCTGGCCGGTAATCTTCTCAAGTTTTTGGTGTACAACCGGGGTATTGAAGCAAATCCGGAGAAGATTAGAGTCATTGACTTAATGCAACCGCCATCACGTCACAAAGAAGCAGAAACATTGACTGGATGTATAGCAGCACTTGGTCGATTCGTATCCAGACTTGGGGAGTGGGCTTTGCCCTTCTTCAAGCTTCTTAAGAAGACGGGGGTTTTCACCCGGACAAAGGAGGCGAAAGAGGCTTTTTGCCAGCTCAAAAAGTAACCTCCTTCGCTCCCCATCCTTGTGGCCCCGACTCCTGATGAGCCATTGCTATTATACATAGCGGGGATGCCCCAGATGGTAAGCGCGGCCCTCGTTGTCGAGCGGCCGCAACCAAAAGATTTAACTATTGGCAAAGAAGCCAGTGGGGCTAAGGCCTTTGCGGACCCAAAACCCGGCACCAACTAGGGACCGGCCCATGGCGATCCAACCAAATTGGCTCCCAGGTCCCCGGGACCAAGGGAACAAAGTTTTGGGGAAACCAATTTCCCAGGGCACACAGGCGCGGGCGGACCCCAAACACATGCGAGACCCCTCCGTGGTAGTTAAGCTAGACTACAGGCGCACCCAACAGCGCCTGGTCTATTTCATTAGTGAGGTGCTTAGGGATGCCAAATCAAGGTATGCCCAGCCGCAGAAAATGCTCATCGCATCCAAGAAATTGCAGCACTATTTCCAGTCTCACAAGGTGTCTGTAGTTAAATCATACCCTCTCGAGCAAATTTTGCATTATCGTGAGGGCATGAGATGAATTGTGAAATGGGTTGTTGAGCTTGCGGAGTTTGATCTTCATTTTGAAACACGTCACACAATCAAAAGTCAACCCCAAGTGGATTTGGTTGCTAAGTGGACACCGCTGCTTAATGTGGATGATGCGTTTGACGCAACTCCCCAGGGCCCGGCACACTGGGCGACACACTATCCTGCTGGTGTATGAACTTCAGCGGCTCTTTTGCGTATAATGGCGGTGGGGCCAGCGTGGTTCTTACATCACCTACTGAACATGAGTTTGGGTATACGATCCAATTGGATTTTTGGGCCACCAACAACATGGTAGATTATGAGGGCCTGCTTGCCGGGCTCCGGGCTCTTAGTGCCCTTGGTGTTCGTTGTCTGTTGGTGTAGGGCAATTCCCAGCTCGTTGTCAATCAAGTATCCTAAGAATATCAATGCATAGATCTACGGATGATGGCTTATGTGGATGAAGTGCGCAGGTTTGAAAGCCATTTCGATGGCTTCGAACTACACAATGTTCCTCACCGTGATAACATCCTCGCTGACGAGCTCTCGAGGTTAGCATCTTACCGATCTCCTCTTCCCCTAGAAGTGTTTCAAGAAATCCTCATGGGCCTATCAGCGAGCCTTCCCAAGCCATCCGTAGAAGCTACATCAAGCTCGTAGGCAATGGTTCCCAGGCCAGAAGAACCAAATGGCTCACGGGCCCCGGTTGAAGTTATCGGGACCAAAGCCAGTGTGCCTTCTTGGATGGATGAAATCCGAGTGTATTTGCTCCTGTATCATCTCCCTAAAGACGATGCAGAAGCAAAAAGAGTTGCGCGCATCTCCAAGTGTTACGTCATGGTAGAAGGGGACCTCTACCAACATGGCACTAATGTTGTGCTTCTCGAATGAATCAGCCGAGAGGCTGGCATTGAGGATCAGATCCTCTCTGACATACATGAAGGAGAGTGCGGCAGCCATTCCGTGTCCCACGCCCTCGTTGGAAAAACATTCTTGCAAGGGTTTTATTGGCCGACGGCATTACAAGATGCTGTGACACTGGTGCAACATTGTCGGGCATGCCAATTCCACGCCAACCAAGTGCATCATCCCGCGCAAGCACTTCAAGTCATTCCGCTCTTGTCGCCTTTCATGGTCCCGGGACTGGACATCCTCAGGCCATTTGCCTGAGTGGTTGGTGGCTATGAATACTTGTATGTGGCCATCGACAAATTTACCAATTGGCCAAAAGCTTTTCTAGTCACCAAAAATCGACAGAAATTCAGCACTTAGGATCATAAGAGGGATCACGAGCCAGTTCGGGGTACCTAATCACACCATAACCAACAACGACACTCAGTTCACGAGCGTCTTGTTCGGGGACTACTATGAGAACGTCAGAATCAAACTATGCTTTGCCTCACCCGACCACCCCGAGAGCATTGGGCAGGTCGAAAGGTATGGTAGGTACTTAGAATCGAATGCTTCTTCAATAGGCAGTGGGCTCATCATCTGGTTTCTTACGCTTTGTTCCCTTCAAACACTTCTGGCGCCCCATGTCAAACACGGTCTATATTTTCTTTGTCATGGCATAGACTTCTCCGATTGTAGGCTTTGGTGAAGCATCATTCTCTTCGGTACGATCTTCTGACATCATCTTGCTGTAATTGTGATTTGTGCATAAGTAACGCTAATGCCGCATGTAAACTAGTTTGTTGGAACCTAGGATGTACCTGTAGTAGGTTCCATTCAAGCAAATCACACACCTGTTTTCCTTAGATTTGCCCCGAAACTGAAAAGAAGGTGGGGTAACCGTTAATGGTTACGAAAATGATCGCTTTTAGTATGAAGTACTAATGAGAAACTATGTCCCGATCTTTTGAAAGTTATTGATAACTCTCGATTTGGCAGAAACTTGACACACATAATCTAGGTTCCGATCAACACAATCCGAACCATGCAATCGCAGCACCCCATCTCCTTTGGTTATCAAATGTGCCGAAACCCAATTGACCTCACTAAGAAGGCTAATCCCTACATGCAAATCGAAGAACACAAAAACAAGGTAGATTGCAACTCAATTGCAGACGAATAATTCAGAACTAGAAGTTGAGGTTCCACAAACCAAACTAGCGGCAGAACTACAATTGGCACAATAATCTAAGAAAATCTCGGCTCTAAACTGTGATGGCCACTGAATAAATATGATTAGGGATGTCTTATGATTAGCCTAGGGCGTCCATCCGTTGGGCTTAGCCCAAGACGCAATTACAAGACCCGAGGTCCAAATTAGACTCGGACTAGATGAGGTACGTGGCTTGTTTTGAAGACTCCCAAGAGCTTGGTAGTAATTTTGACGTCAGACCATAACCATATGAAAGTAAACTCCATAAACTTTCCAACAAGTACTCATGGGGCCTGAGATTCTATCCCTACCGGTTTTTCATGTACCTTTTTCATATAAAGTCGGATGAATATAAACTTTATATAAAATTTGTAGAGCTCGACGAGATCTACAATTTTTTAGTCAATGACTTTTTGATTTAAGGTCGTTTGGATGTTCGAAAATGTGTTATAATGTCTCAGATCTATTTACATAAGTGAATATTTAAAATTTCTAAACGATCTCGGATGAAGACAAAACATATATAAAAGTTGTAGATCTAGATGAGGTCTATAATTTTGTAGTTGACAAAAATTTCATTTGAGCTCATCTATGGTGTTAAATATGGATTATAATTTCGGATAACAATAGTATCAAAAGAATAGCATTTGTTTTCAAGACAACAAGTGTTTGTAGATGAGATGGTAAGGATGCTTTGGATGGAAAGAGAGATTTTGAGTTCGAATCTTGTTTGAAGCATATATATAAATATGGGTTGAAAAAATCATAGGATTGATGGGCATTGAATTGTGATGGTATAGATACTAAATAAAATATAAATTATATTTTTTTGGGTCTTTTTAGCACCTACAAAAATTAAAAACGGGTCCACCCAAATAGGTGCCGTTTCTAAATTAGATAGATACTAATAGTATCACATAGGTGCCGGTTCGAGAATCGACACCAATGACTTAGGTCATTAGTGCCGACCAATTGGTGCCGGTCTCAAAACCAGCACCTATGTGGCCTTTTGAATCCGCACCTATGAGACTTTATGTACTAGTGTTTGATCATCCAAACACTTCGTGAGCCCGCACTCCTCTCTTTCATCCATGCAAGTATTTCTGCAAACGAAAAGATAAAATATTCATGGTGTAGTAACGTTCGTTGAAAGATATAATAAGTAAATCTAATATAGAACATAGGAACCTTTAGCTTGTTTTTGTGTAACATAAGAATGGTTATATCCGAGCCAATGATGTCCTCATGAAGTTCACTTTTAAATACTTATATCACACCTTCATCCCAGTTTTCCACAAAAATTCCATATTTTCCAATAATGGTTCAGGAAATACATCAATATCAATACCAGACTGTCGCGGGGCCTTGTGTAAGGATACAAAGTAAAATGTATTTTCGCTTCTAACAAATCCATGGTCAGAAGCACTGAGCAAGTTCTATATGAGTTGTCCATGTCTCCAAAAGGCTTCACTCCATCAGTACTCAGTGCAATCCCAATATTTCTTGGATCTTTAGCAAATTCTAGTTACAATGCATCAAAGTTTATCCACTGACGAGTACCTGTTGGATGTCGAAGCATCACGTCTTTCTTGTGCCCCTTTTGGTGTCGTCGCATTAGTTATTTATTCCGAGGGTTTAAGTACAAACGTTTTATGATCTTTCACAGGAAGGTACCATATCACCAGTGGAGGGACTTTTTTTCTTCTTTTCCTCGAATGCGTCAGTCTCTTCTTTGTCAACAACATCAACATTACCTTCTACCACTGTTTGTCGGGATACTCTTTTTTGTATAGGATGCAGTGGTTAACGCATGCATGAATCTTTTGCACATCTAGAGAAATAGGATATATTAGTTTTTTCGCATGATATCTGTTGGTAGGTAATGAGTTAGGTTTCGGTAACATAATTTTCAAAAGCTCCAGCAAGCTATCAAAACTACACTACTGTTAGACCAACCATATATGGCTTTCAACCTTAGAAGTTCAAACACTAAACCTAGTATTGAGAACTCCTGATCACACCCCTTTGACTCATTATACAAAAGTTCCTTCGCTTCCTTCTGTAAGGCTTAAAAATTATTATACCTCTACATGCCATAGCATTTCCTCCAAATCAATATTATTATCACCACAATTATTACCATCGGGTACATCCATTTGATCAAAATCCTTCCAATCTTCTTTATTGTCATCATCCACTTGTTGTTTGCTTCTTTCTGATACATCTTTTATTCTTGCAGTCAGCACAATGATAATATATCGTGTAATTGTTCACAAATCCACACGATAACAAGTGGCCTCTTATTCTCGTTCTATCTTTCCATACTTTTTTATTCTTGTAGTCAGCACAATGAAAATATATTTTCGTTGTACTCTTACTCGAAGCGTGTGCCTTTACAAAATCAATAAATTTAGATACTTCATCCATATATAACGGCATATATCTTGACCTATGATACTTCATACATTCCTTGCATGCCCATGTCTCTATAAATATTTCATATATAATTAAATTAACAAACTAATCTATACATATTTAAATTGCACAAAAATGCCTATTTTTTAATAAAAAAATTAAATTTGCCCGCTATGGGAAAGAGAAATAAAAATAACTAGAGGACGAGAAATAAAAATAAATCGGCACTGTATGGTGTTTTTCTCTTTGGTGACTAGCTACATCTACAAATTTGACATAAAGAAAATACATATTTTTGTCTCTCCTATCTAGATCTACAAATTTAAATGGGAAAAATACATATTTTTGGCTATAAAAGAATCACATTTAATTGCTAGGGGATAAGAGGATAACATGTCATCAAATTGTATATATAGATAGATCACAATTGTAGCATAGAAAAGTAAAAATAACCAAAAATATATATACACACATAGTGCTGTAACAATTTTCCTAAGATAGATACATCACAATCATGGCAAAAAAAAGCAAAAAAAACTTCGTAACAAGAGAAGGAATGCAAGGATTTAATAACTACTGTAGAAAAAATCATCAAAGATTTTCAGTTCAAAACCTCCTCTATATTTTGCTTGTTTTAGGAGAGAAATTTCAACCGAACTGAACAGGGTCGGGTGAGGAAGATGACTATATAAGAGAATTATCGCAGCCGAACAGTTTAAGGCGTCGCCTATGTGTTAACGACGGATTTTGGTAATCGACTTGGAAAGAAAAGAGGAAACCGAAGCAGAGAGGAAGGATTGAGTTGGAGTCGGACCAGGCTTCGTATCGGACCCGGTAACCGTATCGGACTGGGGAGGCGTTGTTATAAAGAGCGTATCGGCCGATACGGATTTGGTTTGGTAGTGGGCCGATACGGGTTGTGAGCTGATAGTGTCAACGTGGGCTTGGTCTGGGCTCAAAATAAGCTTCAAGGAAGTTGCCAAATAGAGATAAAGCTCGGTTTTAGGCAATTGTATCTTGTAAATTAAGTAGTGTAGATTTAATCTGTGGCTTAAGTCTGTCGCAAGGACTTGTTTGTTAGTTGTAGATAAGATCGTGCCCTACAAGGGTTCTGTTGTAACCTCGGGTATAAATATCCCGATAGTTTGTACATGTAAACTCTCTCTGAATCAATCACACAATCAAATCAATCTACTTTCGGCGCATCGCCAATCCTCGCAAGAGGTCTTCTTCGATGAGTTCTTGCTTCCTCGGAGCAGAGGTAAGAACTCGTCCCCGACGATCTGCATCGTCGGGGCTAACGTGTTGCTTTAGACACGTTAAGCCTCGATGATGTGATCGTCGATTATCATGTCTTGAATAGTTTTGATAGGTATCTTAATTAAGCCTTGCCAGCGGTTTACTCGCTTTAGGGTTTATTGCCGACGATGGTTTAATTCTTATGCTTGGCTAGATTGTTCAATGCAGCTGCCATCCCCAAAAGCAATCGACGACTTGATTTTCTTTGTGTTAAGTCTCAATTCACACTTCGAGTTGCCATCGACCTTAGTCCTGTTTTGAGATCTAACACGAAGCCTGTTTTTGGTTGTAATTAAGGATAGTGCCGGGGTTTTAGCCGGTCTTATCTAACATATCTGATTGCTTTATGTTTCTTGCATATGTTTGCCACTTATATGTACAGATCGATAAGTATAGATATGTCGATCGTGAAGTAATCTTAAGATTTCTTTATGGTTGATGTGTTTATATTGGCCGATTGGCTCGTATAAGTTTGCACTAGAGTACTAGCTGGTGTAGTTACCTTTGTTATCCTCATCGGCCGATATTATTAGTTGAGATCTATATATCAATGAAGGCCGATAAGATTAGATTCATGTTTTACTTATTTTCTAAGTGAGCCGATATAGCTTTGCCCTATCGGCTGGGCTATGACAATGTGTCATCGGTCTCTTGGCCGATCGGCCGTTGTTCTCTGACTTGGTTTACTTGTTTCTTGTTGATTGCAGATCAAATCAACTGGCACGCTCTACTTACGATTAGGCAAGCCATTTGGACCTGCACTGGAGTTAAGCAGATCTCCCAGGCCGCCGTGGTAACGCGGAACCCGTTTGGTTGCTGTACGGGTCGAAATTCTGCGCCAACACGCTTTTGGCACGCCCAGTGAGACCACAAGAACACAAGCTTCTCACCAGCAACAAGAACACCTCGAGATGTCGAAGCAGGCCGAGATCGTCGAGGAGAACGTCATTCCCGTGACCGCCGACCAGCTCAGCGCAGAACAAAAAGCTGAGATGGATAGTCTGGTCGAGCAGTTCCAGAATATGTACCTGCAAACATATTTTAGGACTCGGCAGGGCACCTTGATTCAAAAGTCCAAGGTGGTCATGCCGAGTTCCGGAGATGGAGCTGGAACGTCGGCGGCGGCGCACGATCACGCCGTCAAAACTGAAGACACTGCAACGCCGACGTTGCAAGACAGGATTGACTCCGCAGTCCACTCTGCGCTAGTCAACCAATCAGGGATTTTGGTGAACACCTTGACCAATACGGTCAAATCTATCTTAGACGGGTCAATTCACCAGTTCAAGCCTCAGGGGCCGATTTTCTTGCCAGAAAATAAGTTCCCTGCATATCGGACCCTGAGGAATGATCTGAGCACGTCTCAGCCAACACCGCCGATGCCACCCCCATCGGCGCAGCCGACAACAACATTGCCACTGGTACTCACCAGGCAGACTGGGGGCAGCCCTCAGCTCATCACCGAGGAACAATACGCTCAATGGGCCAAGGGGAGGCAACCGGTGATTGAGCCGATGCAGCAAGTTCCCGTCAACCAGCCATCGGCCGGACAACCGCAAGCCCCAGTGCTCAATAGTCCTCCACTTCAAGCTACATACAACGTGCCACAAGGCTATCAGCAGCACCCTGCAGGACAGTATGGCGTACCGAACTCGGATCATCATTACCAGCCATACTCCCCTAGGCAGTATCAAGCAGAAGGTCTGCAACAATCGTTTCAGCAAGACCTCCCACATCGGCCCGCAGGATATTGGGCCGATATGATAGCCGAAGTGATGCGGGACCAATTCGGCTTGAAGCCCAAGGAGAACTCTACAGTGTATCGACACCCGTATCCCGAGGAATTTGACAGGGTACCATTGCCAGGCCGATACAAGATCCCGGATTTCTCCAAGTTTTCGAGACAGGACAACGTCTCGACATATGAACATGTCAGCCGATTCTTAGCACAGTGCGGGGAGGCATCGGCTATCGAGGCGTTGAGGGTGAGGTTTTTCCCTCTCTCCTTATCAGGGTCTGCATTCACATGGTTCTCTTCCTTGCCCTGCAATTCCATCAGAGGATGGATAGATCTGGAGAAACAGTTTCATAGATACTTCTACAATGGCGTACAAGAAATGAAACTGTCAGATCTGACTGCCATCAGGCAACGAGTGGATGAATCGGTCCCTGAGTACATACAAAGGTTCAGAGACATACGGAACAGATGTTATAGCCTCAGTCTAACCGATTCCCAGTTGGCCGATTTGGCATTTCAGGGATTGCTAGGGCCGATACGCGAGAGGTTCTCCTCGCAGGAATTTGACAGCCTCGTTCAGCTGGCACAACGAGTATCGGCCCACGAGCAGCGATTCCAGGAGGCAAAGAAGTTCGCGAAAAAGATTAACACTGTTTATCAGTACGCCTCCGACGATGACGACGATGAAGATGGTGATGTCGACCTAGCCGAGTGGGCCCGGATGAGGAAATCAACAACTTGCCAGTGGGCCAAGAAAGGAGATAAAGAAGATAAATATGATTTCGACATCAACAAGGCCGATAAGATATTTGACCTGCTGTTGCAAGAAAAGAAGATCCAACTGCCAGTAGGTCACGTATTGCCATCGGCCGAAGACATCAAGAAAAGGAGATATTGCAAGTGGCACAATTCCTATTCACACCATACAAATGAATGCAAGATCTTCCGGCAACAAATTCAATCGGCCATCGAGCAGGGCAGAATTAAAATCGATGATGCCAAGCGACCGATGAAGATTGAAGGCCACCCGTTCCCAGTCAACATGGTGCGGGCAGACAGGGCCGATGGCGGCGGCCATCGGACTGGCAAGCGGCCTCATCAGACCTCTGAGGGCCTGATCAGAAAATATCAGCGGAGGCGGGAGGAACAAGCTCAAGACCAGGCCGATCAAGACAACTCCTACGACCCACACTGGGAGTGTGAGTTTTTTCGCTTCTGCTGGAATGAAGGAATGAGGTTGCCATCTATCCAGGAGTGCCCTGCATGCAGTGGTGCAGAAGATTCTTATCAGGGCAGCTCAAGCAAACAAACGTATCGGCCGGCCAAGCAACGGAAATCTGTGCATGAAAGGCTAGGGCCGATGCACCGAGATCAACACGATGAAGATGAGGAGCAAGTCCAGAACCCCCAATGGTGCCCAAGCGATGTATTCACCAAGACACAAAAGCGGCGGGTTCAGAGGTTAAGGAGGAAAGAGCAAATCCAAGAGCAACAGGCTGAAATACCCCATCGGCCAACCAAGACCAAAAAAGAGTGGAGGATAAAATCCACGGTGGCCAAGGCCGATGAGGGCACCTCCAATACAGCTCAGAGCTACTCAGCTTCAAAAGGTAAAAAAATGGCATCGGCGCCTGTTAACATGGTGTTTATATTGCCAGCAGAATACAGTGTGCAGGCGGCCGATGAAGCGATGGCCGATGATGAACACGGTTCAGCCAGGCTACGGTTGTCACCAGACCAAGCCATCTTCGACAAGCCAGTTGACGCCAGCTACAGACATTTACGGCCGTTGTACATCAAAGGATTCATCAACGGGCGGCCGATGACGAAGATGCTGGTCGATGGAGGCGCAGCGGTCAATTTAATGCCATACCCAACCTTCAGGAAGCTTGGAAAAGTACCTGAAGATCTTATCAAGACAAATATGGTATTAAAGGACTTCGGTGGCAACACATCCGAGGCGAAGGGGGTCCTGAACGTGGAACTCACCGTGGGCAACAAAACAATTCCCACCACCTTCTTCGTCTTCGATGGAAAGGGTTCCTACAGCTTGTTATTGGGATGAGATTGGATCCATGCAAATTGCTGTGTCCCTTCAACAATGCACCAATGCCTCATGCAATGGCAAGGGGACCAAGTCGAGATCGTGCAGGCTTATCGGTCAGTACATGTCGCCAATGCTGATCTCGCAGTTTGGGAGATGGAGGGAATCGACTGCTTGTCCGGGCGAGTCTGGGACGCCGATTTCCTCAAGGTAACCGACTGCGACATCGAGACAATTGAAGACCAAGACAAGCGGTTACTTTAGCAAAGATGCACCATCCGCCGTTGACAATGACCCCTACACGGATGACGCGGTGGATGAGTTAGACGGCAAGTTGGGACAAGGTTTTACGTCGGCCGATGAATTGGAAGAAATTGATATAGGAATAGGTGATAGGCCTAGGCCGACGTATGTAAGCGCTAATTTGCCAAAGGGATACAAGAATAATTTGACAGATCTTTTGAAAGAATTCAGAGATTGTTTTGCATGGGAATACCATGAGATGCCAGGATTAAGCCGATCGATTGTAGAACATCGGCTACCAATCAAACAAGGCTATCGGCCTTTTAAGCAAGCTCCTCGGAGGTTTAAGGCCGATATGCACGAAGCCATAAAAGCAGAGATCACAAGACTTTACGACGCCAACTTTATCAGGCCCTGCCGATACGCAGAGTGGGTCTCCAACATAGTTCCGGTATTGAAAAAGAACGGCAAGCTAAGGGTATGCGTCGATTTCAAAGATCTAAATAAGGCGACGCCCAAAGACGAGTACCCTATGTCGTTGGCTGATTTGCTAGTCGACGCTGCTTCTGGGCATAAGATCATTAGTTTCATGGACGGAAACGCGGGTTACAACCAGATCTTTATGGCTAAAGAGGACATTCATAAGACAGCCTTCAGATGCCCAGGGGCAATCGGCCTATATGAATGGGTCGTCATGACATTTGGTTTGAAGAATGCTGGAGCTACGTATCAGAGGGCTATGAATTACATTTTTCATGATCTTATTGGCTCTCTGATTGAAGTTTATATAGACGATGTCGTCGTAAAGTCAAGAGAACATGATATGCACTTGGCCGACTTACGCAAGGTACTAGAAAGGGCAAGGAAATATGGTTTGAAGTTGAACCCTAA
>BDMV01000007.1:18440546-18730116 GCA_008326285.1 Oryza officinalis
GACTTGTTTGTTAGTTGTAGATAAGATCGTGCCCTACAAGGGTTCTGTTGTAACCTCGGGTATAAATATCCCGATAGTTTGTACATGTAAACTCTCTCTCGAATCAATCACACAAAAACCAGTTCAATCTACTTTCGGCGCATCGCCAACCCTCGCAAGAGGTCTTCTTCGACGAGTTCTTGCTTCCTCGGAGCAGAGGTAAGAACTCGTCCCCGACGATCTGCATCGTCGGGGCTAACGTGTCGCTTTAGACACGTTAAGCCTCGATGATGTGATCGTCGATTATCATGTCTTGAATAGTTTTGACAGGTATCTTAATTAAGCCTTGCCAGCGGTTTACTCGCTTTAGGGTTTATTGCCGACGATGGTTTAATTCTTATGCTTGGCTAGATTGTTCAATGCAGCTGCCATCCCCAAAAGCAATCGACGACTTGATTTTCTTTGTGTTAAGTCTCAATTCACACTTCGAGTTGCCATCGACCTTAGTCCTGTTTTGAGATCTAACACGAAGCCTGTTTTTGGTTGTAATTAAGGATAGTGCCGGGGTTTTAGCCGGTCTTATCTAACATATCTGATTGCTTTATGTTTCTTGCATATGTTTGCCACTTATATGTACAGATCGATAAGTATAGATATGTCGATCGTGAAGTAATCTTAAGATTTCTTTATGGTTGATGTGTTTATATTGGTCGATTGGCTCGTATAAGTTTGCACTAGAGTACTAGCTGGTGTAGTTACCTTTATTATCCTCATCGGCCAATATTATTAGTTGAGATCTATATATCAATGAAGGCCGATAAGATTAGATTCATGTTTTACTTATTTTCTAAGTGAGCCGATATAGCTTTGCCCTATCGGCTGGGCTATGACAATGTGTCATCGGTCTCTTGGCCGATCGGCCGTTGTTCTCTGACTTGGTTTACTTGTTTCTTGTTGATTGCAGATCAAATCAACTGGCACGCTCTACTTACGATTAGGCAAGCCATTTGGACCTGCACTGGAGTTAAGCAGATCTCCCAGGCCGCCGTGGTAACGCGGAACCCGTTTGGTTGCTGGACGGGTCGAAATTCTGCGCCAACACTATGAAATACATCTTCGTAGACAGATCACTTAAGCCATCATCAGCATACAATATTTCATATATCTTACTGGTGGATAACTCAAGGTTCCGCCTACAAAAACTTCACAAACAATGTCTTAAGCCTTTCGTCTGAAAGATATATTTTTATAGGCGAACGGCCATCGTACCTCACCCACGACATTGCGCGCGGCCGTTTGGTCCTCGCACGTGAAAGTCATTTTTTCTAAGTACTGTCTCATTGTTAAATCTCCCTTAAGTAGATGATTCTTCGAACTTATCATTTTCTGTTTGTTTACAAATTATGCAACGCCGCTGTAATGATGACATGGTCTTCGTATTCACATCTTTTAAATTGGTGTATATTTTTTTTTCCGATGGCAAAGGCATAGTCACCCTACTAGTAAATTTAATACTCCTTCTGCTTAGACGGGAACAACGGCTGCTTCTCATTGTTAAATCTCCCTTAAGTAGATGATTCTTCGAACTTATCATTTTCTGTTTGTTTACAAATTATGCAACGCCGCTGTAATGATGACATAGTCTTCGTATTCACATCTTTTAAATTGATGTATATTTTTTTTTCTGATGGCAAAGGCATAGTCACCCTACTAGTAAATTAAATACTCCTTCTGCTTAGACGGGAACAACGGCTGCTTCTCTTTCGGATGCGTGTGTGTGTTATACTTCATCGCCGTCCTTTGCCAACTATCTGCTAGTCTGCTAGTAGAAAAACAAATAATATCTTGTGTTATCGGAAACTAATATATAGGACTCATTTCTATGACGACAGGATGGGGATACATAAAGGTCTGTGCCACGCCTTAGATAAAGGTCTATCACACCGGTTGACTGTATGAATAATTGATGGTAAAAGACAACAGATAGCAGAAAATCTTTTTGACTGGATGGATCATGGTATATATATATGTCCACGGTAGAGGTTTGCTTTGAAACCTCGCTGGAAGTAAACTATTGCTAAAGTAAACCATTCGCTTGTTGAGTTTCATACATAGTGCACTTCTTTATCTACACACGAAATATATATACTACCTCTGGGTTTTTATACATATAGTCTGAATGTCATGGTTTAACATACTATGCCATTGACTTTTATACATAGGTTCGACTATTCGACTTATTAAAAAAAATATTTTAATATTTAAAATTTTAAGTATGCTTAAAGTATGTTTAGATAGAACAAACACAACGAAATAAATGATAACTAAGTATTTTTTTTATAAGACGAGTTATGAAACATGTGTAATCCATTACCTCATCAAAATAATGTTAAATCAGCATCCACGTATACAAAATTGTGGGTAGCATGATCGAAACCTTGTTGACTTTATCACCATTCCGAGGTACTTTTTCTATGGCAACAAAAACTATTCTTCCACGTATGACTAAGACCAATTAGATCTTGTTCGCTTATTTCTCATAAAGAAGGATTGGAGGGGATTGAGAAAAAATAATTACACATCACAATAGATATAGAATAAATCTTTTCTAAACCAGCTTAGTTTTTTTGTGAGAGGGATTAACTGAAGGCTTACGGAATTGCCAACGGATGAAACAAAACAGATATTGAAATACCTTTGACTGGATTATTTAGTAGCCGGCCGGTTTTGAGCTCCTATAAAAGACGCCACCTTGGAGTTGCAACTTGCGTCTGTTAATAAAACCAGCAATTTAAAGCACTAGCTAAGGTAGTAGTTAGTTTACCACAGTACAGTCGATCTACACATTGGTTGATCCTACATTTGATCGAAATGAGCCATGTTGCTTGTCTCTCGCTGCCGCCCGTTGCTGCTGCTCCGAGAGTTGCCGCCGCTCGCCTACGGCTGCGACGTCGCAGGTGGGCTCATCCTCCGCCGCCGTCCTCCCACGCCGCGCCCCCCGTGCGCTGCATGTGCACGGCTGCGCCGTCTCCCGACACCAAGACGGCGCCGGCTTTCCACCCAGCGATATTTGGCGACTTCTTCATCAAGAACAACCAACCCTCACGGAAAGTATGTAATATATATACATGGATGCATTCACTGTTACGAAAACTATTTTTACTACGTTTGGCAACTGATTCGTACATGCATTTAGCAACCGCGTGTGATTTAAAGCATATAGAAATCGACGATTTATACAAGCAGATTTCACAACCGTTTAAAATTTTAACTTTCACGAGTGGTTTTCTTAAAGAACTGTCCGGAAAAATAAATTTCTAGCTTTTTAATTTCATTGGCATGAAAAATAAAACCTTAAAAACTAGGGATTTCACATTTACGTAAAATATGCATGCATGCGGCATATAAGGTTTAAAACCGAGATATCATTCCAAGTATAATCTTCTTGTTAACCTACCTGTGAAAGTGATGTCAGTGTTATAGATATGACATACCCTTAATATACCTGCGCTTACTGCCCCCACGATTATCGTAAACATATTATTATACAGAAATATATCTATAAATATGAAAGGTACGTAAAAGAAAGACACTTAAGAAATGACTATGTAGTCTAATTCAGAGGACAATAATGTCTTGTCTGCTTGCATCCTATTTGGGATCATCATGTTTACTCGGACAAATGATCATATTCTGATAAAACTACATGACCTCCCAGAAAAAAAAAGTTCATCAAAAAGCTATGAACTACAAAATTATATAGATCTCATTGAAAGCTATAAATTGCATATAAAATTTATGTGCATCCAACTTCATATGTAAAATTTTGTTTTTTTTCTTGAAATATGGTTTTTTTTAGAAGGAGGTTCATTAGGAGAACCACCTACGGCAATTGATTAGTACGTGCGATTATTTAAGAAATCCATATATGAAAACATTTATTCCTTATTCTTAAAAAAAGACCAAACTTAAAATTTTAAAGCAAATTCATTTTAAGATCAATTTAGATAAACCCAAGTTCTCTATGATCTGGCAATATTTTATTCAGTATGGTATGGTCCATATTTCCTTATTATGTTTCTTTTAATACGATTGTTCTCTCATATCAAGTTCCCTATAGAGTTTACATGCTATGCAACTTGACCATATTAAAGGAAATATTGTAAGAAAATATTGGTTGGGACATATTAAAATAAATATTGTAATTATCTCATAGAACTTTGGTTCAACTTAATCAGACATAAAACAAATTTTATATGAATTTTTAATGCTTGGACTTCCTAAAGATTGGCCAGTAAAAATTACCATAGTTGTAGGAAAAAAAACAGATCTAAAATATTATACCGAATATTTGGGTATCTAAACGATCTCATATGAAAAAAAACTTTCAGCTACAAAGATGCAGATGTTGTCAAGCTCTAATTTTGAAAAGAGCATGTCTCCATCGGAGTTGTAAAGAAAAAGTTCAGCCCCTAAACAATCTCACATGAAAAAACTTTCAACAAATTTACAGTTCGTCGATTGCAAAAATTTGATATAAAATTCGTTGTTATCCAACTTCATAGGAAAGAGTTACAAATTTTTCTTTAAATAGTATTCCTCCCATTTTCAAGGGCACTTTATAGGCATTTTTCTTGAGAGTACCGCCTATAAAAATTACCTCATTTTTTTACCAGCGTTTTTTAGGAAACTGGTTCAAGAAATCATTATTTTCATAACGGTTCATTATAGGCGAAACACCCACGAAAATAGGCTTATTTGCACATATGATTTTCTTGAGGAACCACTAGTCAAAAAAAGTTTCCACAGACGGTCTATTACCTGGAGGGTGCCTCAACCACTTCACCATAGGTGGTTAGAAATTTGAGCCACCTGTGAGAAAGAAAAGTCTATAGCCAGGCAAAATTGTTTTCTAAGCAGCGTATATGTCCGCATTCATGCATGCTAGCTACCTTTGTTCTAAACTAAAGGATTTGTAATATCGTATTGTTACCCTTTTGGTTGTCATGAATATCACATGCGGTAAGCTTCTCAGTGGTTAAAATCTCACGGATTTTCACTGTTACCACATTGTTTTTGCGGTAAACCGCACGGTTGCTGCAGTAATCTTGATACTGCTGGGTAACAGCAATCCCCACCAAAACGGTAGGGGAAACCCTCTTCATACTACTTTTGTAAAATTAAATGTTGTGTTAAGATTGTTTCAGCATGATACTTTTTACAAAATAGTTTGTTATGTGTTTATGAAATTACACTACCCGCCTATATGTCCTTTATCTTGCAGGAGTCAGATAAATGGATGGAAGAGAGAGCAGATCAGTTAGTTAAGGAGGTAAGTAGAATGCTTGAGGTTTGCAAGCATGATGTGGTAGAGCAAATGAAGCTGGTTGATGTGCTCCAACGTTTGGGAATAGATCATCATTTTGAGGAGCAGATTGACATCATTCTAAAAAATATTCATAGAGCTGAGTTCAATAGCTCTGAACTTCACGAGGTTGCCCTTCGGTTTCGCTTACTACGGAAACAAGGGCTTTGGGTCTCGCCAGGTACATACGCTTCGACAATGAAATAACTATCACACAATAGTTAGATTATATGACCTATTTGGAGTGTGAGATTATTTTTACTCTTTTATTGGAAAATTTCAGTGAAAATTTTCTGTTCCATCCGAATCTTGAATTGCCCTTCTTTTTTTATATCTTCTAATATCAACGACTAATGAGAAGTCTATAAACCAGAATATATACAACACATTAGTTACAATAAATTATTTGATCGATCTTTATGGTTATACTGAATTGAATACAGACGAGTTCAACAAATTCAAATCTGAAGATGGGAGCTTTAGTAGTAAGGACATAACTAATGATCCGAAGGGCTTGTTAAGTTTATACAACGCAGCTCACCTTCTAACAAACAACGAGAGAGTACTTGAAGAAGCTATCTTATTTGCGAGGCATCACCTAGAATTATTGAGAGATAGCCTCGAGTATCCACTGGTCCAACAAGTAACACGCGCTCTTCAGATACCGTTACCAAGGACCATGAAGAGAGTAGAGGCACTACATTTTATCTTTGAGTATAGCGCTGAAGAGCAAACGTTCAATCCCTCCATTATGGAGCTAGCCAAGCTTGATTTCAATATTCTACAAAAAGTTCACCAAAATGAACTCAAGGAAATTTGTCAGTAAGTTTTCTCGTTTCCGCTGTCCTCCCCCACTCTCTCAAAACTATACCATGATCTTATTACTAACCATTACAGCGAGAAAATAGAATTAATATATTATATTAAATATATTATAGGTGGTGGGAGAATGTTTCAAGTGACATTAGCCTAGACTACGTCCGTGAACGTGTGGTTGAGTGCTATTTTTGTGCATACGCTGCCTACTATGAGAAAGAGCACGCACGGGCCCGCATGATATTCGCCAAAAGATGTATGCTATTTTCTCTGCTGGATGATACATACGATGTGCATGCAACTTTGGAAGAGGCTCGAAAGTTTAACGATGCTCTGCAAAGGTTTGGTCCACTTATTCTTTTATTGCCTTTCGTTTCGACAAGTAATAATTAACTAAGCACACATGCGTGCGCGCATATATATATATATATATATATATATATATATATATATATATATATATATATATATATATATATGTATGTATGTATGTATGTATATATATGTATATATGTATGTATGTATGTATATATATGTATATATGTATATATATGTATATATATATGTGTATATATATATATGTATATATATATATATGTATATATGTATATATATATATATATATATGTATATGATACATATATACATACATGTACATATATATGTGTGTATTGTATGTATTATTTAATTATTATATGTGAGAATTATATATGATGCAGATGGGACATAAATGCCGTTTCACATCTATCAGAGGACCTGAAGAGATTTTTCCTCAGTATAATAAGTAACTTCAGGGAGTTTGAGGATGAGTTGGAACCACATGAGAAATATCGTAATTCTTACAACATTAAAGCGGTAAAACGCTACTGTCTCTAGCATCATAACGGCTTAACAAAATCCTCATGGCCAACTTACTGTTTTCTTGGAATATCATTTTAGTGTACAGCTCACAATCCAACACCCTAATATATTTGCCACTAATTAATAAGTAGTGGAATAATATAATAGCTAATTAATAATTTAGTGGACCAATAGACTTGTTAAAACCTGGGATGGCATTCATGCATTTTACCTATCTGAAGGTAGAAAACACTAATGGTCTTCTTAAGATAATTTAGTAATACATACAAAAATGATGAGCAAGCTAATTTATGAATTAGTACATATATCTTCGATCACTAGTGAATGCTTATCCATTTTTTTTGCGACATGCAGTTTCAAATATTATCGAGCAATTTCCTCCAAGAGGCAGAATGGTTTCATCAAAACTATATTCCAAGCTTTACTGATCATGTGACTGTGTCCCTCCAGACCGGAGGTGCTATAGAGTTACCTGTTAGTTTAATTGTAGGCATGGGTGATATAGCAACTAAGGAGGTGTTCGATTGGGCCTTGGCTAGCCCTGATGCTGGTAGGGCGTTTGCAGAGGTGGCACGATTCATGGATGACTTGGCTGCATCACACGTATGTATCACCCACTAATTAATATGCATGCATGTCTGCACGCAAGGTTCTTACTCGCTTCAGTGTTCGTTTTTATAATTCTTGACGTTTTACACAATGACACAATCTACAAAATATATCTTTAATCTTATTTATTATTGTAATATATATACAATAAATTAATACATGTTTACTTTTATTATATTATTTTGAAAGAAAAAAATATATATGTCATTCTAATTTCTTTAAATTATATATTTTTAAAGTTATTTATAATTAAAGTTAGAAAAATTTGATTTTAACCTGGTTCAAAACATGAAGAATTATAAAATCAGAATGAGTAGGTCATTTAACGATACTATTTAAAAATACATACTACAAAGTAGGTCATTTAATTAATATCACTATCTCCATTTCGCTTGTATCGATCATGTGCATGAGCGTAAACAAATACTCCCTTCGTATTTAATTATATCTCACTTTTAAATTTATTCAGTCAAAATTTTGAACTTGAAGTCATCGAACATAAAAATCGTACATCGTGCAGATAATGTTTTCTTTATAAGCACACTTACAATTTAGTCTGATATTATTATTATAGTCTAATAGAAAATTAGTGGTGAAAATTACACAATAAAAACCAAATGAAATCAATAATATTATATATTTGAATACAGAGAATATATTATATGGCAAGCAGATATCTCAATAAAAGGGCAAATATTTTAACAACTATTTTCCGAGGATGCTGTTTAAGAACTTAACAGTGGACTCCAAGTCCTTATTATAATTATCTTTTTCGATTACACCAGAGATACAAACGACTGGCACGCATATACTACTACTACACATGAACATAACACACGAATGCACACTAACACATGCTTAAAAGAACGAAGGTCAATAGCAAAGTGATGGGCCACTGTACTCCAAATATATTGGATGTATTACTTTTATCGTCAAGAGAAAAAAGTACATTTATCCTATATGTAACTAAGATCAAGAAATATATGTCTCATGTAACCAATGAATATTATTAAGATGACTACTTGGATTTGGATCAACGATTTCATTTATCTATTTATTTAAGTTTTGAATATATGAGAACTACAATACAAAAATGACCTTCTTATTTAGAAAAAATCAGAAAATAAAATAAATCTTAACACTTTTGGATGGAGTATTAATTGGCATATATATTTAGGTAATGATAATATTTATGCACAAATACTAACTTATATATATTTATGTATTAATTGGCATGCAGAGTGGGAGGGACAAGATGGATGTGGCGAGCACTGTGGAGTGTTACATGTACGAGCATGGGGTGACGAGAGAGGTCGCTGAGGCGAAGATCAGTGAAATGGCTGAGGACGGGTGGAAAAGCATGAACCAGATGCGGTTCAAGCACCGCGCGTTCCTCCCCTTCGTGCAGCGCATCGCCAACCTGTGCATGTCCGCCACCCTCCTATACCATGGCAAGAAGAATGGCTTCAGCAATAGCCAGGAGCTCAAGGATATGTTCGAGAGCCATTTCGTTAACCCAATCCCGCTTAATCAATCTACATTACAATTAATTAAAGACGTATAAACTTTGTGGTGATATGTCATGTTCATATGTATGGAACAGCAGCGAATTAGGCTCCAAGAAATTTTTTTGTTCGGTGGTCATACTATTTATTTTCTAAAACTTTCATCACTCACATGTACACGTATAACGTCTCATAGCATCGCAAATCCCTCAAAATCAGCATTTAAGTTCGAAGTTGCGAACCATATAAATATATAATTCAAATATCTACTCTTGGCTAATTTTTGTCAATCACACCAATCTACGCTTATGTTCTTCTTCAATTTGAGCTAGCTTCTTCATCAATAGGATCTGAAGAGGATGCCATTTGCCTTTCTTGCTTCATGTTTCCCGAAGAGATGTAATTTCTCAATTTCTTTTCATGTCTCACTGCATTTTGCACCATAAATTAAAGAGTAAATACTGCAATTTATACTAAAGTGTTTCCTGATTGCTGGTGTGATTGGGTCATGAACATAATCAGACGGGGAAAAGTGGCTGTAAAGGTGAATGATGAAAAAGGTCCATAAAGGCCCGAGACAAGAAGACCCCTGTCTCTGCTGTTTGATCTGGCTGCAGACGCATGCATTAGCTATTTTAACGCACAGGACAGATCAACGCACTATGTGGATCAGGTCAGCTCCGACGGATCCAAACCTTTATCTATGACAGGTAGGTCCCTTACTCTCGTTACAGATGAGTGATCAGTTGATAACTCAACCACTATTGCAGAACCTCCTATCAGTGACGGCTCATGGGTGCCGGTTTAATTGGGAATAGAGCTGTTAACGCAAAATCTATCCTAACCAATCATATCAAAGATGTGTTGACGTAGATCCTGCGTATGACACACGAAGGTCTGGAAGGTTCGCTTAGCTCCAGTGCAAATCCTAAAATTTGATGATATACAGACGTGCCAGTCAGTTTGATCATGCACTGACAAGATGTAAAGCTGATCGGCCAACAAGCCGATGTCGATGAAATATTGCATGGGTGCCGCTGAGCGATCCAAAAAATACGTGTCAACTAGTAGCCAATAGCTTGATGTAGAATCGGCTGAACTAGAAACCTTCAGTTGTTGATGTCAGTCGGTGTTGTTGGAACTCTGTATGATCGGCTATATACCTAAAGTAGTATTTTTTGCAATCAGACAAGTAGTGAGAACTTATAATAATATAGTAATATAATCCAATAGAAACCAATCGACTAATAATGATATGATAAAATAAATGTTGATTTGATAATAAAAGTGTACATCGACTGAAAATCCAATGTAATTAAATCCTGCAATCGGCTAAAACCAACTTGTATAATCCTTATAAGCCAATACAACACTTAAACAATATCCAGATAACTCATCGGATAAAACAATGATTGATGCTTACTGACTTAAATAAATCTAACTTACAACCACAACCCTATAGATCGAACCCAACCGATGCAGCATAAGGTTGATAATTGCTTGATAGATTTAAGCAAGCCGGTATGACACCGATCAAAGTGATCATGTGTTAAATTTAACCAAGACGGTAAAACCATCAAAGAAAAATTTAACACATCAGATAAGATCGGCTAACCATCCGATGAAGCATTAGCATAAATCTATCGGCTTAACAAGACTTTGATTATCAATAACAATCTAGGAGATCGGACCTAACCGAGAAAGTACGAGATTGCATTTAATAATCTAATCGCAATGACACTATAAATCTGTCTAATATGATGGATATAGAAAATATATCTAAAATGACATTATGTTTGAAGAAACATCAACTTGATCAAAATATCGAACCTAATCAGGGAAGTCCTAACTAACCCAATGGGACTATAAACAGTAATGCAAATAAAAATAGAGATGATATATCAGATAGACAATACTTGCGTCGGCCTGATTAGAATATTAGACTCAACCAAAGAAGTTCTAGCCAGGCCAGCGCAAGCGAAGATGACGGAACTCGCCTCTCGCTGAAGGTCGAACTCAATCGATGCAGCCCATGTGCGAAAACAAGAGCTTGTCGAAATAAAACCTCGTAAGAGGGTGGCAATGCATCGAAAGTATACATATTGATCTGTGTAGATAGATTACATAGATCCTGGGTGTACATATTTATACCCTCGGGTTGATACTAGTCCTGATCGAACACGTTACAAGTTTCTTAAAGATAAAAAGAAAGATACGAGTCTATATCGGACACTAGACAAAACTTTTATAGATAAAAGGAAAATTAGTAAATATTGCCTAATTAATAGATAGAATTGTCATGTCTTGGTCTTCACGATTCTTTTCTGAACTTGGTCTCTTCTAAATAAACTTCCATCAGCTGCTTGACTTTTTTCCTTAACCGAATCCACTAAAGAATCTTACCAAAATTTTGACATTAACAGAAACCGACACCTATTTTATTTATAGGTCCTGACCTAAAAAAAAGCCTGCACCTATACCATAAGTTCGGTTCTCAACCTTAAACCAACATGTATAGTTGAGAATAGGTGTCGGTTATTTAGAAAAAAATCGTCACCTATACGGAGGGAAGTATAAGTACCGGTTCTAGTTCAAAAATCGGCACCTATAATATTTTATAGGTACCGGTTTTTTAAAAAACATACACCTATAATATATTATATTATAGGTATCGGTTTTTTGATACCTATAAAAACCGAACCGAGCGCTAGTCCATCCATTAATTCACTCCTTCTCCACTCTCTTGTCCTCTCCTTCCTTCTCCTTCGGCTCCATATCATCTCCCTTCCCTTCCCCACCACCATCGTTGGAGCAAGGTGACGGCACAGCGGCAGCTCACTACCCCTCACAGCAGCCGGAGCGAGGCGGCTGATCTACCCCCTTCCTCCCGGCGCAGATGTGGTGGACCAGGTGGCTGGAGCGGGGCAGCCACACAACGGCACAGCCATGGCGCAGCTGCAGGAGGTGCGGCCAACCGTATCCCATAAAATCTGGCGGACTAATAGAACCCACCTTTTTTCTATCACTCCTATGCGAGCCATACGATCTATCTTAAAAGAACAGGTCCATCCATTTCAAAAACATGGATGAGTCTAACCCATAACCTTGTTCTTAAACCAAAGATATGCTAAATGAGTACAAGACAGTGATGTAAAGCTTGCTTACCATAAATAGCACGACAATAACATCATTTGTAATTGCAAGCGGTGTGTCACCTTGCTTCTGGAGACTGAGCAAAGACGTCGAGAGAGCCTATATGACTTGCTCTTCATCGCCGCCTGATCGCCGACGTTGCTGCTCATCATGTCCGTTTTGATTCAGTCCTTCCGTTCTTGGATGATCTCCTCTATGATGCGCTCCTTGTTCTTGCAGTTCACGAGCACGTATCGTGGTGCCATCGCGACCATCGACGCGAGTTTCGACGACCGGAAGAGGTCGTCCACGCTAAGCCCCGATGTCTGGCGTAGCATGGCGTGCAGGGCGGCCAGGTACTCTTCATGGTACTCGCACCGGTTCCCGACGGAGCACTAGACCACGGTGTCGTTGATCAGCCTGTTGACCATGTCTGTAAGGTTCACGGTGGTGCCACACACAGCGACAGCCGACAAGTAGCCCACGAGTCACGCCACCTCCTCTACACGGATGCACCGGAACGATCACATGTTGGCTTTAGTCCCACATCAGCAATTGATGATGGGGAGCACGATATAAAAGGTGGAGGTAGTCATCATCCATTCAATTAGTATTTTGGGTTGTGTAGGTCCAGGACCTAAACTTGTGGTTAAGGTTGGGCCTGTGGTAGAGCAGGCCCTGTGTGGCCTACGGTTGATGCGCCAAACTACCCACTCTAACAAATAGTATCTAGTGGGAGAGACCAATTCAAGGTCAGGTGGGTGTTGATGTGACTAAGGAGATTATAAGGTTTAGTCCCACATCGATGGGTAGCGATCATCCATCAGACTAGTTTTTTGGGTTGTGTAGGCCCAGAATCTAAAATTGTGTCTCCCAGTTGAACTTGTGGTAGAGATGGCCCAGGGTGACCCATGGTTAGTTCATTGGGCTACGCAATCTAACAGCGCATAGCTACCACGGTCAGCAGCTTGTGTAGCTAGCGCCACCGTTTGCCGTCCCTACCATCGAAGGTGATAGCGCCGGTCTTGGTCCTGGTCAAGTGCCGGATGGCGAACATGAGGTCGTAGTCCCTGAGGATCTCCTGCATCACCTCTGACCACGACTCAACCACCGTGGCCACCTCACCGAGCCATAGCTGCATGACGGGGCCGTGCCTCTAGGCCATCATTCGCGTTACGCCGTGGATGTTCTCACTCTATGAGACAAAGTGGTGGATGCTGCCGATCAGAGGCATACTACCGGAGAACTGATCTTTCATCAATCGATGAAAAATACAAATATCTCGACTTAAATACGAACCGGTAGTAAAGATGATCTTTTCTACCGGATAAATAGTGTGGAATCTTTAGTCCCAGTTGGTGTCACTAACCGTGACTAAAATTGATTTTTAATACCGGTTCCCCTTAATCAGACCCTGTTAGGGGCTCGGGAGATCTTTAGTACCGGTTGGTGTCATTAACTGGTACTAAAGATCAATACTTTAGTACCGGTTAGAGTCACCAACCGCTACTAAAGATCCTGAACACATTAGTACCAGCTGGAGACACCAACCGGTACCTGTATTTATCATTAGTGCCTGTTGGGGACTCCAAACGGTACTAAAGACATCACATGCCTTTTTAGTCTTTCTTCCTCCTCCAGCCCGAACCATTACTGCCAAAGAGGAGGAAGTTAAGAGAGGTGTTGCCAAAATTTTTGGTGAAAGTATTTTGGTGATATTACACAAATTGAAGGGTCTAAAAGGTTATCAACTTCATCCTCTGATGTATGATTAACATACTACATTTCTAGCTATGTTTCTATACGTCATTCTCTCTCAAAAATATATGGAAAGTAAATAAAAAATAATAGAAAATTAAGAAAAAGAATGAAAAAGTGAAGAAAAACAATAAATAATAGAAAATCGAAATATTAGTGTGTGGCATTTTATGTAAAATAGGTAAAAAAACTATGGTAATAGTAAAAAATAAATGAAAACTACACAACGTCTTGGCGAGAGGCAAACAGGCAGCTTGCGGCGCCTCCGCTCTAGTCTCCTCACCTCTCAGCCTCTCCAATTCGGTAGGCGCGCATGTCCACGGGGTAAAGCGGTGAAGCTTGGTGGCCTGAACGCATTATATTACAGAAGTAGCTGGGACTAACGCAACGGCCATTGGGCTTCTTTGTCCGATGGGGGCCCAAAATTTTTTGGTGCCCTGTGCCATCGAGTTGCTCGAACACTCTCGTCGACTAGCAATGGACGTACACCGCGGACTTTTGAGTTTATGATGGACATTGTTCTTCATCCACTCAACTTTTGAGTTTAATTACAATATTTTAAAAATTCTTAAATGCTTATTTAATTATTTTCAATTTTGCCGACTTCCTTTAAATTTCATTATTTGATGTAGATGAACCGGCAATGGATATACACCGCGGACCGACAATCGAAAGAGTTTATTGATGACGTGCATTATTTTTTGAGTGTGGCCGATGCCCACATGCCTAAGGGTTTTATATGTTGTCCATGTAAAAATTGCAAAAATCAGAAACAATATTCTATATCAAGAATTCTTCATACCCACTTGTTGCAATCGAGATTCATGCCTAGCTTCATACGGCGGACCTCGCACAGAGAGTTGGGGGTTGCAATGGAGTTAGATGAAGAAGAAGATGACAATATTCCGGACTGGGCTCAATATGGTGGATTTGCAAATGTTACAACACGCGAGGCAGATGGAGGTGTTGCAGAAAATGACAGTGTAGACGATCTTGGTCAGATGTTGTGCAACGCAAAGAAAGATTGCGAAAGTGAAAAGAAGGTCAAGAAATTGGAGCGTATGTTAACGGACCACAAAACGTCCTTATATCCAGATTGCAAACGGGAGCACAAAAAGTTGGGTACCGTGCTGTATTTCTTGTACCACACAATGGTGAAACATCGACAAAATATTTGAAGACTTCAAAAATGATGCAAGGAACATAAGGTTTGGTTTCAGTAGGGATGACATGAATCCATTTGGAGAGATGAGCAGAGGTCATAGCACTTGGCCTGTGACCCTACGTATCTACAACCTTCTCCCTTGGTTTTGCATGAAGCAAAAGTACATCATAATGTCGATTATTATTGAAGGCCCAAAGCAACCTGGTAATTACATTGATGTGTACCTAAGACCATTGGTTGAAGATCTGCAACTGCTGTGGACGAAAAAAGGTGTTCCGGTGTGGGATGAGGACAAGCAAGAGCAATTTAACCTATGAGCGTTGCTATTCATAACCATTAACGATTGGCTTGCACTTAGCAACCTATCGGGACAATCAAACAAGGGGTATAGGGCCTGCACCCACTATATGGATGAAACTGACAATACATATTTAAAACATTGTAGGAAGGTTGTGTACATGTGCCATTGTCGATTTCTTATTGCAAGCTACCCTGTATGAAAGAAAGGCAAACATTTTGAACAGAAGGCAGACTACCATACTAAGCCTAAACATCATAACGGAAAAACTGTGTTTGTTATGGTGAAATATCTAAAAGTAGTATTTGGAAAGGGACCTGGCAGACAACTTATAGCAATTGAAGATGGTTACGTGGCAATATGAAAGAAGAAGTCTATTTTTTAGGAGCTACCTTATTGGGAAGTCTTAGAGGTCCGCCACGCAATCGACGTGATGCACCTCACTCAGAACCTTTGCGTCAACATGCTAGGCTTCCTAGGTATATATGGGAATCGAAAGATACACTTGAAGCACGTCATGATTTGAAACATATGAAACAACATGACGGCTTTCATCCGAAACCGAAGAAGAAAGGAAGCCATTACTTAAGTCTAGTCAGCTACGCTCCGAGCAAGGCAGAGAAGAAATGTATGTCTGAATGCTTGAACAACAACAAGGTGCCATTTGGATACTCGTCAAATATACAGGGAATAATAAGCATGAAAAAGAAGAAGTTCACAAAGCTGAAGTCTCATGACTGTCACGTGTTGATGACACAGTTGCTTCCTGTTAGAATTAGGGGTATCCTTTTTGATAATGTCCAGACAACAATAACAAAGCTCTGTGCTTTCCTGAATGCAATTTCACAAAAGTTCATCGATCCAGACAAATTAACAACCCTAAAAAATGATGTGGTACACTGTCTTGTCAGCTTTGAGACGATCTTTCCATCATCCTTCTTCAGTATAATGATGCATCTTCTATGTCACCTTGTCAAAGAGATCGGTATTCTCAGTCCTGTGTACCTACACAACATGTTCCTTTTCGAGAGATACATGGGTGTTCTAAAGAAGTACATTCGTAACGGTTCTCATTTGGAAGCATGCATTGCCAAGGGGTATGGAACAAAGGAGGTCATTGAGTTTTGCCTAGAACTTATTGAAGACCTTCATCCAATCGGGGTCCCTAAATCAAACCATGAGGGGAGACTAGGGGAAAAGGGACTCTTAGAAGGAAACCAATAATGACTATAGACAACGATTTATTCCGTAAAGCACATTTCATGGTTTTGCAACAATCTTCGTTGGTGGCTGCTTAGATCGAGGAGTACAAGGCGATTGTTTGCTCCAAAAACATCAGAAAATTCGTTGTTTGAATTACACATCATCACATTGATACTTTGCCCGCTTGGTTGCGACAACAGCTCGTCGGTAACGGGACGATTGACCAACATCTAGCCATGTTGTCGAGGGGAGCATCTTGCTCAATCTCGACATTCCAAGGATATGAAATCTACAGGTATACATTTTATACAAGAGCCCAAGACAAAAAGAGCATGAACTAAAATAGTGTTGTTCATATCGATGCCGTGAGATACAACGGGACAACTAGCACGAATTACGGTGGCATCGAGGAGATATGGGAACTCAAGTATGGACCTTTGAAGGTCCCTCTGTTTCGATGCCAGTGGGTTAGGCTGACTACTAGAGGCGTAGTGATTGATGACTGTGAGATGATAACAGTTGACCTTAACAAGGTTAGGTACTCAAACGAACCATTCGTCCCAGCCAATGATGTAACGCAAGTTTTTTATGTGAAGGACATGTGTAGCAAACCAAAGAAGGGGAAAGGGCTCGGCGAGCCAAAGCGCCACGTGGTTCTCCCAGGAAAAAGGAAAATTGTCGGAGTCGAGGATAAGACTGACGAAGATTATGATCAGTTTGACGAGCAAATTCCATTCGCGGTGACGGTTGACCTAAGCAACCTCCTATCAAATGATAACACCCCTTACCTACGCAACGATCATACCACGTTAATTATATATGATTTTTTAAATCTTATTACAACTTTTAAACTATTCTTATTATTTTTATGATTTATTATTAGTTTTAGTGCACTTAATCGGGCCATGGTTAATTATATATGATTCTTAAAATCTTATTACAATTTTAACCTATTTTTAATGTATTTTTAGTCCCGGTTTTTATCCATAGCCAGGAAAAAAATATTTCGGAAATAGTGGAACTCATCGTTAGTTCTAGTTGGTACTACGAACCGGGACTAAACATATATTTAGTCCCGGTTCAAAACACCAACCGTTGAGATCTTTAGTCAGTCCCAGTTGATATTGCGAACCGGGACTAATAACAACCGACACTAAAGATCATGGTATATATATTGGGGCGTTTCATATTCTCGAGCGCACTAATCACACTTAGCTGTTTTCATCTCACCGAGCTTCTCTCTGACCAAGAGCACCGCGTCGTCATCGCCACTGCCGCATGCCACAAAATGTCATCGCCGTCCGCTGCCGCCGAATGCGCCGCCACCATCGCCACACCATCGTCGTCGATCTCTCGCTGCGTCGGCTCGACCACGCCTGCAGGGACGCCGTTGCCGGTACTGACAGGTCGGGCCCACCTTTTAGTACCCCCTTTAAATCTATTTTAAAAAAATTAAAAATATATTAAAAATTGAAAAAATATATCTAATTAAAAATATGAAAATTTAAATCATTAAAAGTATATCTCATTTAAAATAATAACATTGAAATCATTAAAAATAAATCTAATTAAAAATATGAACATTAAAAATATGAGATGTGATTAAGTCCTTTCAAAAATAATTAAAATCGTTAGAAATAAGAAGAATACATTACAATATTTTTGTGTTATGTTTTAGTTAACCAATGTATATGTTTTAACTAATGATTGCTTTTCTTGTCAGAATTACGTGGTCCAGCTGCTTACGTGGGTGACGCTCTAGCTTTCGTGGTCTCAAGGCCGCCAAGCAACACTAAGGCAAGTTATATGAACTAGACAATTTTTATATTATATATGACATATACCGACTAATGTATGCAACTCTTTTCGTACATACCTAGTTTAATTAATTATTGTGTACACAATGCATAATTGTTCGTGTGTACATACGTAAATGAATTAGTAAGTTAATTCTTGATTACTACATACGTATAGGTTGCATATATCTTAAGCAAGTGAATTTAGAAGTTCTTCATAGTCAAGGTGACTAAAATTTGACTTTAGTCTTGTCCAAAACGACAAGTATGTAAATATACCATGCACCTTTTGTATGTATACTTATTTTCTGTATTATTTAATGATACAAACAGATGGGAGAGTCAGATGAAGAAAGGTTCTTCTTAGACACCATCAATGAGGGTAGCAGCCAGTACTACATGCTGGGTGATCAAGAGGATTGTGGGCAGTACTTTAATGAGGGTGCAAACGAGGAGGAACACGAGGGGGAACAAGAGAAGGGAAACAAGGAGGATTAAGAGGAGGGACAACTGAACGTTGGTTCCTTGAAGAAGGCATGCTGACAACGAGGTATCACAGAAAAGGTAGAGGGGAAGCATATTATAACTGAGGTGAAAGATGATGGCACACCAGTTGCCCCCTCTCCGCCGTGACGAAGTTTGTCTCACAGTGCATTTGGGTTGTGAGGGATCATGTGCTGATCAGCATACAGAATTGAAAGATAGGTCGAACAGTGAACAAACTTATCTCCCACGGTTAGAGAAGGATATGCCATGGACAACCTTGCTTGAGACCTTCTGTCTCCAGATCCCTAAGGCGCAACAGTCCAAACTGAAGGAGTGCGCTCTCAAGAAGATGGCCACACAATTTCATCAAAGATAGCGACGAACAAAGCCAATGCCACCAAGAAAAATAACTTTCACCTGCTAGGGTCAAGTGGCTATAAGAAGGGAATTCCGAAATGGCAGAAGATGGAAGATGCATTAGCTACAAGAGGTATCGTTCCGGCCATAACTGGTTGGCCTGAACAATCAAAGCATTGGTACTATGCTCATTGGGGCACACTAAATGCGGTTGATGCCTCCCTAATCTTCAGCGACAACATACCACAGGCAGCTCACTGTCTCGTCGATGCCCTAGAGGTCTCTACTCAGGGGAGATTCCAGCAAGACAGAGAAAAGGACGAACTAACCCTGGCACTACAGATTCCTGAGCACGCAAGACAAACACGCGGAAAAGGTGTGGTTCCATGGAAATATGTGTTTCACGAGGACATCCACACGTACAGGAGTCACATTAGAAGCAAGACCAAGTAGGAATCCAGGGTTCGGAATCTGGAAGCGATGGTCATGAGCTATGATCAATGATTGGCCAACGAGTTGGAAAGACAGGTCGATATACGACTAAGTCAGCAGAACCAGGAGAACCGACCGTCTGATCCTCACGTCCTACTTAGCCCCTCAGGCAATCGAAGTAGCTGCGATTCTATAGGGCAAATAGCAGAATAAGGTAACAAAGCGGTAGTTGTGCCACTTGTTGACGAACCACGACAACCCCTGGATGAAATCATGCAGTGGACACCGTGTGAGCTGCATATTCCCTTGAAGAACCTATCAATCAAGATATGTTCGTAGATTGCACATCCTACTTTGTAGCTTGCGAAAAGTGGGGCATATTTTACTAACTAACCTCGTTTCTCATGAAGGTGGCGTTTGGCATGGCCATACAAGTGGAGCAAGACCAGACATACCACCGTATGCTGATTCCACCTCGGTACTTAAAGGTCGAGGTGGAGCAGGTCTGCCCAGGCTTTGAGGATCTCAAGCTGGACATCCCCGTAAGAGATGGAGCGACGAAACTAAGAGAGAGCCCACACCATCATACTATGGTGCAAGCACTACGTCGTGCTTCCCGGGCGAGCACCGGCATCCGTTCCTACATCTGCACCTCCGTAGCCTGATCATCGGTCCCCACCGTCTCCTCCATTTGCTTCGCAACCTCGGTCTCCACCGCCACAACCAGCTACACGTAGGCAACAACGGTCTTGCCCACCTCCTCCTGCACCGTCAAAGTACACACAAACGAAGATGCCAAGACTTGACGAGGCAAAGAAATCCGCTGCCAAGAAAAAACCATATGATGTGACTGACGAGGAAATTGACAAGGAAGTAGAAAGGCAGGTGAAGGAGCACTTCAAGCCACGAAGTCCAGAGAAGAAGGCTCCATTAGACTCGACAACGAAGGTCTCTTTTCAGAAGATGAGCAAACCGACGAGATCTCGCATAGTATCTAACTACGACTGCTCAATACGCAACTCTTATCAGAATATTACAAGAAAGCCAAAAGTTGTCCCCCAGCTCAGAATGCAAGCAAAACAAGTGGTTGACCTGATGCAATCCGAACTTGATATTAATTTACAACAATTTATGACATATACAAATCTTAACAAGGAGCAACTGCTGGGGATAGCCCCTATCAAGAAGGCCACAGCAAATGATCTGAAACACCCATATAACATCAGCACACCACTTGTCAAGCCAGAAGTGGTCAAGAACCTATCTACACAGATATACTGAGTCCATCAATGGTACATGGAACAATTAGCTCATGGTAGGGTTATATTCGCTGCAAGGGTTAAAGACAAAGATTTTTTCGTGGGATGTACGATATGTGGATCAACTTCACGGATGTCTACGACGTATACCAACAAAACGCCCTTGACGTCTCTCTTCTCAGTTGCTGGGTTCTGTAAGTGTCATTTAATTTTATTTCTTTCATTAGCCCGTTGTATGTACAATCGAAGATTTACCATCTGCAGATCCATAAAGTCTTTTTTTTGCTGTAGAATAGATATTAAAAATTGCCGTAGGTATGGATATTTCAAGGTTGGTTTCATGGACCCATATATAATTAACAAGAAGACTATAGATGACTTTCCAGGTGAAATCGAGGAAAACATTTACAAATTCTGGGTGCAGCAACATTTTAAGAACTTCATACTCTTGCCTTATAACACAAAGTGTGTTTTTACCATCTTTTGTACCAATTTTCTTCTTGTATTCATACAATGATATGTATACAATGAGATGTACTTTCCTAGAGATGGGTTGTGTTGTATTAAAACACAACCTACCCACCCCTCTCCCGCCGCTGCACCCCATCCCCACTCCTAGCATGTGTCATAGTAATGTTTTTACTACCCCCAAACCTAAACCACTAGTAATCTATTTACTCACCTATGATGCATATATATATTAGGATGCAACCAACCATCCTACCCTATTTTACTGGATCTAGAGACCATCCAGTCCCATGCCAGTTTTCTCGGATTGACCAAGAGGGAGAGGGCGCCCGGCGAAGGCTGGCGGAGGCGTTGGTGGTGGCAGCATCCTCCAGTGGCGGGCGGCGGACGATGGGTGAAAACGATCAACGACGGTTGAAATCGGTCGGAGACGGCAATGCTCGAGGGTCGCCGACGTCCTCTGCGCCACGCCATGGCGAGGTGAGGCAGTTCCGATCATCTTCCTCACCCAATTTGGTCCTCTCTTCCCCACCTCACCTGTGAATCGGCGATGGCACCGACGGGATCTTGAGAGGAGGAGGCGGCGGTTGACAGCGGGATGCGGCGTGCAGCTACTGGCTGCGTCGACCACACCATATAGATGGCCTCCTGATTCCTCCCTCAACGGATCTGGCGGTGGATCAAGCCTCCCATCGCCCCATCGCCCCCCTACTCCAAGCATCCTTCGTGCCCAGCATCCTCGCCAACATTGCGGAGCTATTTTATAGGGCGACCTGTCACAACAGCACCAAATCTAAGCCGAGGCACCTTGCTGCCCCCCNGTCACTGGTCTGCGATGCATGATGGTAACATGGGTAAGTAGTTGAATCCATGGAGTTCTGAACTTTTTACTCTGCAGTTTGCACTTGTCCTCCCACCAACAGGCGCCACCCTTACCCCCTCCCCGTTGTGCCGCCGTCGTCCACTCCTTGTCGCTGGATGGGTGAGGAGCTCGGCGGCGCTGACGCGGATCTCAGCCTCATCAAAACGGGCGATAGCATCGATGTCGACAACAACACGGATTGAGCTCCATCCTCGGCAGCGGATCGAGCGCACATCGATGCAGCCCCTCTCCAGGCGGCAGCGGCGGTGACTAGATTGGGAGGCCTCTCCATCTCCCTGGCTGGCCCTCCACCTTCGGCGTTAGCTTCGTCGAACAGGAAGAACTTCACCGTGTTGGCAATTAGCCTACCTCCATAGACCTGCTCCTGCAAGCAGCAAATCATCCACCGCATCGTCAAGCCAACTGCTCGGGATCCAGAGGCTGACGGCCTGCTGCCACTGTCGACGCCCTCGCTCCTCCACCATGAGCCGTCACCACCGCTCCGGCTTCGGTGCTGCCATCCTCGTCGTCTCCCTGGTATGCAGCCTCGCATGAGCCCTGTTCTTCCTCGACGGTCTCCTCGTCATGCCGCTGGTCGGCCTCCCTGCTGCCGCCGGGAGACAGGGCCATCCTAGCTGCCAGGCCCCTACGTGGATCTGCACCGACCTAACTACTATCCGTCGCCACCAGGAACCCCATTGGCTCGATTATTGAGGCCAACATGGGCGAGCATAGGCCTGGGAACTTTCAGGGTGAGGCGTTTAATCAAATCTTTTTGCAAAGCAATCTCCGTACTAGTGTCACTCGCCTGTGTTGTTTCTTGTTCGGTCAAAGGCTAGCAGATTTACTTAGTGAGAGACGATTCCAATTTTGAATCCAGTCTGCAAATTATGTGTCAGGTTTTAGTTTTATTTAGGGTGATAAAAATCAGACCAGCTCAACTTAGAAGTGATGCTATCGGGCACGCTAAACGGATAATTGACAGATTATGGTCAACTGCTTATAAGTTATAACTAAATGTCATATATCATAAACCTAATAAATAGTTATTTAAGTGATGCCGATGACTAGAAAGTATTTGAAGACATTATAGTTTTTGAATCATGGTATGCATAATCCATATGCCCATAAGTTGATTAGAATGCTGGCATGGGTTGATTTAGGTGTGAATTGGTTGTATACACAACTTTATAGTTATCTATGATAAAATTATACATTGGACATTTTTGTTTGCATTTTCCATTACAAAATCGATCTTGGATAAACAGATAATCTTAAAACGCCATGTTAACTCTAAAGTAATACCATGTACCCGTCTTACATTTCCAATCAAGATTCGGGTCTTTCTTACATAATTGTTGTCTCAGATTCATATTCTTGTTCTGTGGAGTCTGAAACTATATTTTATCAGCAGGATCATAAACTAATTATGGGTTCACTCATTTGGTTTAGCTATGGAAAATGGAGAACTCTGACAGTGTGTTCAAGATTCGTGCTAACTATGATCAGTTCATCAATGTTAGTGATGGTGGACAATTGGTCGCCACTAAGTACATCTCCAGGGCAAGCTGAGGAATACCAGATCATAAGTAGATCACACAACAAAGACCTAATTTGGAGCAAAGCATCAAATGGTAAATTCTTGAAAGTATTCATATAGTACATTTAACCATTTTCTGTTGACTCGCACTTACTGTGTATCACTTGAAACGAAAATAATGTAATTTCGATTGGCATTTCATGGATCTTCAAGCATTTGAAGTGCATTAGTTTAGTTCATAGAAAATATTGGGGAGTGCTTTTTATGTTGGATTGCAGCAAATGGAGTTGCTTTACATGTATGCAGAGTTCAGATGAGGAGTCCACGTAATCTCTCCTCTGGCAAGGACAATTATGATCCAATTTCTCGCCCAAACCTCATCTGCATATCAGTATACGAAACAAGTTTTTTGTCTTTTTGCTACGAATTTTTCTTTGATTAGGGGGATGATTGAAAAAAAATATGCTAAGATTGAAACACATTAGTGAGGTTCACCGGGCAAATACTAGCCAGGATATTGATTCTTACAATAGGTACCATGCAAGAAAATTTGAATACGATGTCTCTTCAATTTGGATTTTTCTCACTTGCAATTTTTTATTATCAATTTCAAAGTGCAAAGAAGTGAGTTTCCACAAGTTCATTGGTATGTACAGGTGGTGCTGAAGATTGTTTTTGTGTTCATACATGTGTGTTCATGTCTAGCCAATGAAAAGACTTCTCTTGGTTTATGCAAATGTGTCCAATGATGATGCTACGAGCATGGTGATTCCAGGAGACATCCAAATGGGGAGGACAGCTCAACGGCGCTAGTGGTGGTGTTCTTCTTTTTTATGGTTCTAGTGGTGATGTTTGGCGATTTGGGATGTTGTATCGACTATATTTTTCTTATTTCATAGAACAAGATGAATGTGTATGTCTCATATGTCTAATTTTTTAATTGGTTGTTTGAAATTCCAAAATAAAATTTATCATGATATCACTTGTTCTTGTTCTTGATGATATTATGACGATTAGTAAAAGAATTATTACTTGCATATAACTAATTATAATTTTTTTACTAAATCATGGCAAAAGCTGAGTAAATTATTTAATAAATGCAAACATGTTTAACAGAGTAAATACATTACTAAAAACAAACATGTCTTGATAATTATACATGAGAGTAAAGATATTACTAAAGATATTAAAATTATGAATCATGAAAATACAAAGGAGTAAAAATGTTACTACCGTAAATGAGTATTATAATCTCCTAATCTATCAATCGGGGAGTAAAACTTTTATCATTACATATCGGTTCATAAAAAATTACTAACGCATATACATGGTCATAAAATAAATTCAAACAAAACAAATCAGGATGAGTAATAGAAGATTAATGTTGTGTGTTTCCTAATTTTTAACTAGGAGAGTAAAAACAATTTTTAACTAGGGAGTAAAAACTTATTACTAGAAGTAAAAATACTATTATCTGTGCACGGGCTGGCTTGGTTAATACTAAAGAGGCTTTAGTAATTATTTTACTAATTGGTTAAAAGCCATAGTATTTCTTTGTGCTAATGGGCCAACGTGGTGAGTAATCTATTTACTAATAGGCCTACAACGGAAGTGCAGAGGCAAAACTACGATCCAATGAGAGGAGTAATAGCAATTTATTTACTAAGAGAAATTTTATGGCAACGTCACTATCTTAATCCTAAGTAATTTATTTATTGGGAGAAGGTATGAGAACCAATTGAGAATAGTACTATTCTATGTAATATATTTACTAAGAGAATAGCTGAGAACAACCTAGGAGTAATTCATTTACTGAGAAAATCAACTGGGAGTAAATCATTTACTGAAAGAAGGACATGGGAAGAAAAATCAGAAGTGAAAAAAATGTGGATGGAAAGGATGGGAAAGGTGCGGATGGGAGGGGTGGGAAAGGTGCAGGATGGTGAGGGGTGGGTGGTGGGGTGGGAGGTTGGGGGTGGGGGAGGGGGTGGGTGGGTTCCTATGAGAAGAGGATTTTAGTTATTGCGCATCCCATGTGTAGTTTAACGTATCCCTGCATATATATATAAACAGCAAACAATAAACAATGAAAAAACAACGACAAACTCTTTAATACCAGTTGGTCGTTTTTAGCCCCTGTTGACGTAACCGGGACTAAAAAATATTCTTTTTTAGTTTTGAATTATACGTATTGGTTACGCAACCGAAACTAAAAGAATTACCAATCGGGACTAACGTCCCTTTTTCAGCAGTGGCAGCGTGCATGGGCAGGTTCAATATTGTGGCATATGATATGCCGATCAGAGGAAGACCAACAGAAGGGGATGCGCCCACATCGAGCAACACTTTGTCCGGCCTCTATGTCCGTATGATGTGCTCTAGTAGCAGCTAGTATACTAGTACTATATAAATAGCGATGTAGGGATTGTGTGCCGAGATTTCTCGAGAGATTCGATCGTCGTGTGGGGTGATTAGAGTTTTCGCGACGTCGTCACTTCTACGCCATATACGATGACCGGTGCCACAAGGGCTATGTGCTAAATTAACCGTCAAACTGTGTCGGTTTTTTTAGTGAAATAATTGAGGATAATCATTGGTGCCAACCGGCACTGATGACACCCTCACATGCGTACACCTGTTTTCTATTTTTACGGGTTTGAAAAAATCAAAAAGAAATATTTTGTATATTATTAGACATCTATGGGCACACTTCTATTTACGCAACTCACAAGATTTAGCACCATTTTCACACGCACATGATTATAAAGGTTTGAACCTGCAACCTCTTTTCATCCAAAGCCTACTTATCATCTCACCTAAAAAAACTGATTATCTTTTAAGAAAATACTATTGTTTTGTGACTATTATCATTGAAAACTTATAATCCATATTTAACATCATATATGAACTTATATGAAAATTTTATCAGCAACAAAATTGTAAATCTCATCAAGATCTACAACTTTCATATAGATTTTGTCTTCATCCTAGTTTGTTTAAAAAAATTTAAATTTTTACTTATCCAAATAGATATGAGAACTTATAACACATTTCCAAACATCCAAACAACCTCAAATAAAAAAATTTATCAACTACAAAGTTAAAGTTACAGATCTCGTTGAGTTCTACAAATTTTAATATGAAGCTTATCTTGATATGACTTCATATGAAAAAAGTTAGGTAAAAACACACATATAAGGACTAGCACATTTGTGATGCATGTCCATATGTGCCGGTTCATGATAAAAACCGCCACCTATAGCACCATACTCAAAGGTGCCGGTTTATTATAAGAACTGACACTCTCGTGATATTTGTTGGTGTCAGTTTATTATAAGAATCTATAGCTCGGTAAAACTATTGATATCTTTTTTATGAATCGGTATCAATGAATAGTTATAAGTGATAGTTGTTAATTTTATCCTGTCAAAAGGTGCAAAACATCTCATAAGTATCGGTTCTGTGCAAACTGGTACCTATAAGGCTGGTCCCTATATGGTGTTCTGAACAAGTGAAAGGATTGTGTAATATTCATGCCAGAATTTTAAAAGTAAGATATTTTTCAAAACATCCTATATCAGCATTTTTGAGGTAATACCTAATTTAATTAGATAGATATATAGAAATAAGACAAAATAGAGGTTTCCAGGATGAAAGCAACGACTGCTTGCTACACATCCATTACAACGGAACCGGCTATCACTTCCGGTTCAAAAAATGCATCACTGTCTGTTTTTCATCCGACAGTAGGCATGAGACAATATTTTTCTTAGTACAACTGGTTTTCTCTAGTACAATCGGTGCTTGTTCAGAAACCAGCACCTAAACCGTCAGTGATACCCATTCTAAAAAAATATCTGAAATGTTTTAATTGTTGCCTAATTCATATATTTATACGATCAGATAACTCCTTATTCAAGTAAAACTCCAAGACTCCATGGAGATACGAGCAGTAATTCGTTATATTACCCGAGTCAAAGTTCGATATCTTTAGTTGTAAAGCAAAGTGTTTTTACCCGGTCGACAATGAAAGGGCAATAAGAGATTCACTTGGACGAGAGAGAGATATTTTTGTGGGGTGAGAGGAGGCTGCCGGTTTCGTGGGGGTTTGGGTATTTCGATTCCCCCACTCCCCCGCCCCTCCCTCATCTTCCGGGTCAAACCATAGTCAACTGTGGTTTTCTGTCCGTTGAAGCAACGAACAGACAGCGATAATATCATGTCCTGTTCAAATTGGTTTGGGGGTGGAAAATCGTGGTAAACCAGCAGTGATAATGTATCGTTGTTGGTTCGCACAAAACTCACATTGATGGACTATTATGTGGTTCTGTGGTAGTGATGTCACTTCCTTCGATGCACTCTGCTATTTCTGTCATAGTAAATGGCGAGGATCACCTGTAGAAAGGCTGGTTATGACCTTGGATCCTTCCATTATCTCAGTTTTATGTTTTAATAAAGAGGTTGATTGACAATTCAATGTATTATAAGAATGAGCTTGTTTTTCATATCTGTTCTGATCTATTTAATATGGGATAGTCTAATTTAAGACAATTTTTTGGATGGTCAAGATTACCTGCAGGTGCGTGCATAAATAGTAAATATTATCGTCTCCTCTTCTTTCCCACCCTCACATGACCGCATGCAGAGGGGCTGGCCCAAAGCTGTTAGCGGTGGTGTCACGGATGCCCTCACACCAATGGAAAAGAGGTTTTTAATCTCGTTTTGTAACATCCTGCAGTCCCAGTTATACAATCGGGACCACAAATCCGACACTAAAGATGTCCATTTTTAGTCCTGGGTGAAATAACCAGGACTAAAGAGTCATCTTTAGTCTCGATTGATAACATCAACTGGGATTATAACACCAACCGGGATTAAAAATAGTAGCGCCGCGTGGCTGTTGCAACCATCTTTAGTCCCGGTTGGTATTACCAACCGGGACTAGACATATTTTTTCTTTTTTTAAAAATAAATTGCTGGTTCTGCCAGCTGCTTGTTTATATATTATGCATATATATATATATATATGTATAAATACATATATATGCATAATATATATATATATATGTATAATATGTGTATGGGTATATATGTAATATATGTATTTATACATACATATATATATATATGCATATTGCATATATATATGTATAAATACATGTTTTACACACATATATATTCCCTTAATATTTGCACTCAAGTAAATATATAATTATATTACCCAAATATACTCACACACGTAAGTACATGTATGCACATCTAAATACATACATATGCTACAATTCTTCGTTAATTCTAATGTTCTATTGTATATTACAAAGAAACCTAAGACATGTTATATAAGACATGTTATATATGAGGATGATGATCAATAGGTCTTTCATCGTAGTGGAATTCTCCCACGGGATCAATTATTTGTTCATTGATAAATCTCATCAATTGTTCTTGAACAGCCTTTATAAATTCTTTTCGTTGGATACTTTTTCCCTCATATAAATAATCTATCATTTGAAAAAAAATTGAGATATAAGTATATGAAGTCAATAAGAAATCGGGACATAATGTATGAATGATTTTTACGTAGTTTCAAATCCTTATCTCTATTGATTTGGTGTACAATGCAATGAGTATATTCGCAGACGTAGTAGCCGCACAAGTTATTCTCCTGCTCCTGTTTTGCACACTTAAGGAGAAACGACGAGAGATTTATGTACTATTTTTTTCTAGAACAAATTAATGATTTAATATGTTTTGGAGCATGTACTCACCGAAAAATTAAAACTCCTATCAAGTTTTTCTTTCCAAACCCCGCGGACCAATGTACGGAACTTTGCCCATGCCCTATGTACAGTTGGAAGCTATAATTAAATATCAGAGATCTGCATAGTAGCAATAGCAGTGTTCATAATTAATGACAGTTGAATAGATGGCATTACCTGTCTATCACTTCAAAAATCTTGACGAAAGTAGACTCTGGTTTATCCATTAAGTCATAGACATAGACTTTGCATAGTTCAAGGTCGAAGAGGAAAAGTACCCAGTGAAATCTGTAAATTGCGTCAGATGATATATATGTGACGGTATGAGTACGAGGAGGAAGTTGGTACAAATTCAAAAGATAGTTAAAACTCACTCTGTGTTGTAGGGCAATAGTATGTAGGTCTTATAGTGCTACTACACTAGGAAATGAACAATATTGTCCTCTGTAGCTTCCTCAATGTCCCATATCATTTCGACATTGACTTTGCAGGGGTCCATGAATCCAATATTCTAAATCCCCTGCCTATGGCACGATTGAATCTCCATTCTACAGAGGATAAAGGAATTTGCATCAATCTTATCAGCACAGTGTAACCATTGAATAGTACATAGAAAGTGATAAGGAACAAAATAAATTTTGCTAAAACGATACTTAGAAAACCCAGTAGCTGAGAATGGAGACGTCGAAAGTGTCTAGTTGGTATACATCGAATACATTCTCGAAGTTGATCCACAGAATATCATCTCCTTGATAGTGATCTGTGTTTTTTATCCTCGGTCCAACCATCGTTATACCCTTGGATGAATGTTCCATGTACCATTGATGGAATCGGCACATTTGTGTAGAGAGGGTGTTCACCTGACCAGACTTGACAAGCGATTCACCGAGTTTAAATTTGTATTTCAAATCGGCTTTTGTCTCTATGGTTAGTGGTGCGTCTCTCACCGGTTGCGCCTTGTTCAGACCCGTCTCTTTCATCCATTGCCTTAGTTCTCTTCACCGGGTGGTAGCAACGGCTCAACCGATTGTTTTGGTTGCTTTCTGAGCTGATGCACTTCTTTGGTCTTTCCTTTTTGTTTCTTAAACGACTTCGTCATCGACCGGTCATAATCCGAAAGTAAAGCCTTCTTGACCGGTTCACTCATCTTCTGAAAGAACTTCTTAGCACCGGATCTATAGGAATCTTCTTTTGTGGGCTCCGTGGCTTGAAGAACGTCTTCACTTCCGCTCGTACGACCTCGTCATTCTCCACGGGAGTGCGGTCGTACGCCCTTTTCTTGAGAGCGGGGAGTTTTGGCTTGTCAAGTCTTGTCTTCTTTGTTTGTTCTGTGGACTTTGATGGCGCGGGACGAAGTGGGCACGACTTTTTAGCTCGTGAAGGCGGAGCAGACGATGACAGTGCAGGCAAAGGAGGCGGAGGTGAAGGAGCCAGTGTAGGCGAAGGAGAGGGTGCAGGCGGAGAAGACGGAGGTGGAGGAGCCGGTGCAGGCGGAGGAGACGGAGGAGAAGACGCCGCTGCTCGCCCAGGAAACACAATGTACCGCTTGCACCACTGTATAATGGCGTGGGTTGTGTCTCCTAGTTTCGTCTCCCTGTCTCCTCCATGGATGTCCAGCTCGAGATCCTCAAACCCTTGTTCCATCAATTCAACTTTAACCCTTGAGTACCCAGGTGGAATCGGTCTGCAATGGTATGTCCCTGAAGGGCCCATTGGTATGGCCATGCCCGACGCCACCTTCACGAGAATCGAGGTTACTTAGTAATTAACAGATGCATGCACCACCTTTTGCAATTTACATGACATATATCATAAAACTACGAGCATATCTTGAGTGATATGTTCTTGAAGAGACTGTGCAACTCACAAGGTGTCCGCCGCGCGATTTCATCTACGGGGTATGATGGGTCATCGTGAGCTGGCCCTGCTGCACCCTCTGTACCCTGTTCTCCTGCTTGCCCTGTAGAAGCACAGCTGCTGCGATTGCCAAAGAGGCTCACCATGACTGGAGGGACATACGGCAACACCGTCTGCTGGCTCTATTGTTCCGCCAGGCGTTGGTCCACCCGTTGTTCCACCTCCGCTTGCATCCTTATGTCCTGCAGGGTGATCCTCTCCTCGAGATATCTTAATTTTGCCTCAGTATCCCTCTTGCTCCTCATCCGACTCTTGTAAGTGTGGCTGTCCTCAAAAACTTCCGTAGTATACCGGTTGGGGCTACTTCACTAATAATGTACTTGCCCTCTAGCTTCCTCGCAACACCTCGTTGTCCGCGTGCCCCTTTCTCTCCAACGGTCGGTTGCCTTTTACTTTCCTCTTGGTTTGTGCCCTCGTTTCCCTCCTCGTTTAGGTATTGGTTGGGGTCCTCTTGCTCCTCATCCGCCCAATATTGGCTGCCGCCCTCTGTGATCTCGTCCATGCGAATCTGTTCATCATCGCGATCTGCCATCTGTTCGTAACATTAACTAGCACACATCAACTAAGAGTATATTGTTATACATATATTGACATTGTTGAGAAATATGTATGATGACCAGCTAATTAATTGTTATACATGCAACCTACGTGCATATGTCATATATATATACACACACATACATATATATATACACGGATGCGCTAAAACAAGCCCAGTGCATGGTATACTATATCTATATATATATATACACCAGGGAATTAACGTAACTTGCCTTAGTTTTGCTTGGAGTTATTGGGGCCACTTAAGGTTGAGCGACGACGGCGGTCAGCAGCTGCACCATGTATGACAAAGAAATAAAAATTTAGTTAAAAGATGTACAACAGTCGTAAGTGAAAACATTTGCTTGGAGATGATGGAATTAGTATAATTCAGCCCTTTCTTTAAGATGGAACTTAGAAAAAAAATTGAATCACTATTGGAAAAACAAAAAAAGATGTGCAGTATTATATTCAGTGTATCCACGTGAAAAAATGAAAACTATTGCAAACAAAACGGAGGATAGATTATATCATTAACAATGTGCGCCTGGATTTAATTTGGTACATCTCTGATTAATCTACACATCATGCTTGCATATCTACATTGAAAACATATACATATATATACCACGTTCTCGTTCGTTCGGTCACGTTCGTTCGTTCGTACGTTCGTTCGTTCTATCGTTTGGTCACATTCTATCATTCGTGGTCACGTTCGTTCTATCGTTCACGTTCTATCGTTCTATCGTTCGTTCGGTCACGTTCATTCTATCGTTCGTTCGTTTGTTTTATTGTTCGGTCACGTTCTATCATTGTGTGGTCACTTTCGTTTTATCATTCACGTTCTATCATTCTGTCGTTCGTTCTATCGTTCGTTCGTTCGTTCTATCGTTCGGTCACGTTCTATCGTTCGTGGTCACATTCGTTCTATCGTTCACGTTCTATCGTTCTATCGTTCGTGGTCTCGTTCGTTCTATCGTTCTATCGTTCGTTCGTTCTATCATTCGGTCACGTTCTATTGTCCGTGGTCACGTTCGTTCTATCGTTATATATATCGTTCACGTTCGTTCGTTCACGTTCTATCGTTCATTCATGTAGCACGGGGTGGCGGCTGCACGGCGGGGTACGGGCGGCGCCGCAGCGTGCCGGTGTTCCGGGCATCCTCTCCGAAGTCTGGAAACGTTCTGTCGATGTTTCATCATTGCGACCCGTCGGCGGGGTGTCTCAGCATCCCGTTTTGTTCACGTTCTTCTGCGTGCCAGCACATCATGCTAGCATGCTCTTTGTTCCTGAACAAACGCCTGTGCTGTGCTATTATAGGAAAATACCACATGACCTTAGCAGGAACTTTCTTCTTCGAAGGTTGTCCGTCCACATCACCTGGATCATCTCGTCTAATCTTGTATCGTAGTGCTTTACAAACCGGGCATGCTTCTAGGTTCTCGTAGTCCTCACCGCGATAGAGGATACAATCGTTCGGACATGCGTGTATCTTATGTACTTCTAGTCCTAGAGGGCATACCACCTTCTAAGTTTCGTACGTTGTTTCGGGCAATTCGTTTCCCTCCGAAAGAATGTTCTTGACGAGTTTGAATAACTCGCCAAATCCTTGTCACTCACACCATTTTTGGCCTTCCATTGGAAGAATTGTAGCGTCGTACCCACCGTATTTTCTTCAAATCCACCGTATTGATGAGCCCAGTTCGAAATATTCTCCTCTTCTACTTCATCTTCTTTCATTGTAACCCCTAGCTCTCCGTGCGTGGTCCAACAATTATATCCAGGCATGAATCCAGACTCAAATAAGTGCGCATGAATAATTCTTGATGTAGAATACTCCTTTTGGTTACTACACTTTTTGCATGAACAACACATGAAACCCTTATACTTGTTAGCATTTGCCACATTCAAACAATAATGCACGTCTTCAATAAACTCTTTCGACCGTCGGTCCACGGTGTACATTCATTGTCGATCCATCTATACATCAAATAGTCCAATGTTACTAACGAAATCCACACAATTAAAACTAATTAAATAATCATATAATGATTTAAAACATCATGATTCAAAGTGAAACTAATTTCTAGAAAAGAGCTACAAAGATGGCGACGAGAAGGAAGAGAAGTTTACAATTATTTTTAAATTTTTATTAAAGCACTAAACTTATTTTTTTATTGTATAAACAATATTTCTAGCTATATTACATATTTTTCAATTACCTTAGTTTTCTACTCTTTTTTACAAATAATTATACAATAATTTTACAATAGTCCCACATATTATTCTTTTTTATTGTTTGTAAAGTTGAAAATATATCTTTAACGAATTATACGTTTTTCTAACTATTTTATTAAACTAACTTAGTTTTCTATTCTTTTATCTTAGTTTTCTATATTTTCCCTCGGTCATCTCATTTATAACATATGTATCCAAATTTTCTAATTTCAAAATCAACCTAATTTTGCCTACACATATTTTCTCTCTCATCATTTTGCATAAATCTTGTTGGAGACAATATTTTATAGAAACAAAGCTATAAATGTAATATGCTAAGAATAAATTATTAGAGAATGGATTTGCTAACCTTTTCGATCTCTCTGATTTGTATATTATCACCAAAACAATTTTATCAAAAATTTTGGCAGTACCTCAATTCCTCCTCCTCTTGGCAGCAATGGCTCAGGCTGAAGGAGGAGGAAGATGTATAAAATGATAGATCACTTTAGTCCCGGTTAATAACATCAACCGGGACTAAAGATCTAAATCATCTTTAGTCTCGGTTTTGTGTTACCAACCGGGACTAAAGTGAGGATCTATAGTCCCGGTTGGTGACACCAACCGGGACTAAAGATCCCCGGCCCCCTGACATGCATCTGACACGGTCGGTGAAGGTGTGAACTGGGACTAAAGATGATCTTTAGTCCCGGTTGGTAATACCAACCGGGATTAAAGATCATCGTGGCCCGTTACACGTTTTAACCGGGACTAAAGATGATCTTTAGTCCCGGTTCCTATTCGAACCGGGACTATTCCGATTTTTATGAACCCGAGCAAAGATCAGTTCTCCAGTAGTGTCATGACCGGCCGCTTGCCCCCTCCCTCCCCCAACCCTATCTCCGGTGACACGAACCATCGGGTTTGCCATCGCCGATCATCACTTCAACCCTATGGCCTCCCTTGCCCCTGCCACCTTACCACCCACTCATCGTCATTGTCCACATTCCACAGCCGGTCCACCCATTGCCCAAAGCTATCTCTCTAAGCACCAGGGGAACCCCATCTTCTCCCTCCCCTAGCCCCCCTCTCGCACTCCAAAACTCTAACCTCGCCATCACCGTTGCAACGTCATTAGAGAAGAGGACCTTGCTGTTGCTGTCATCACCATTCCAGACCTACTTCCTTGGTCCCATATTAAGTTTATTTTTAGCCTCTTTCATTTGTCCCAAAATATATTTATTTTTAGAGTAATTATTGCAACATAGTTTGTGAAAATAGAGAACAATTATATTGAGAGTAGATAAAATGATGAATAGTTATATTGAAATTTGATAAAATAAGAGTATTTTAGTTTTTTGGGTTTGTATTGATATGTGTGAGATGGATAAAAAATAAATTTATTTTGAAATGGAGGTAGTACCAGATAAGAAGTATTCTGTTATAAAATAATATATCTATCATTTAAAACTTTTGTTTTAGATACTTAATAATAATTTTATCCTTTTTATTATGGTTCCCACTATCGGTCAGGAGCTAGGTTTCATTCCACTATTACAGAATTATTTATTTTTGACGAGATCTCCTTTCAATTACAGTCGTGCCATAACGGCTTCCACCTACAAGAAAGAATTGTTTCTCAAGATCGGTTCAAGGGCCACATGTAAACATGCAACCCCTTAAAAGACTCGTTCGAAAAAATAAATTGATTTTCCAAAATAGATCTCTTAAACGATCTGATCTCCCTTCTCTCTTCGATGGTGACAGCTTCGACGACATCGTACTTTATCCCCCTTTCTCACTGGAGGAGCTGTGCTTTCACGTTGTTTACCCCCGGCCAGGAGCTAGGTTCCTAGCTGTGGCTGTCAAGGGTTTGGTAGATGTGGCTGCTTCTGCCGTTTGCTTTCCTCGAGTCTGCATGTTCTCTCCGGCGGATCACATGTAGTCATGACTCATGAGAAATCCATCCACTGACTTTCTCTGCCACTACTTTACACGGGCATTTTTCTAACATCCACTTTTGGCGGCAAAGCTTCGGATCAAAGATTTTCTGAGTCAGGTATTCTTACCTTCATAAATTTATCTAAATCTACGATCACAGGGATAACATTTGGATAAATCAATTTGTTTCGGTTTTAAATAAAATTTTAAATTTTAAATCACTATAATTTAACATATAAACATCAAATCTATTGTGGATCTGAGATCTGGAGCGTTACCAAATAACCTCTAATTGTTGAGGCTTAAAAAGTCGGTCTAACAAATTGACATTAAATTAAATATGTAATTAATGTTCTTTTTCACATCCGCCACATAAGACATATAAAAAATCAAATTTGTCTTTTTTCTCTAAGAACTCCCCACTATTTGTTATTTTTCCTGTCTAATTCAAAGTCCATTTTATGGGATATATTTATTTACCCAATATATATAAGTAAATAAATGATCGACAGAACTATGTGGCTAGCTAGCATATCTTGGATTCAAATTTCTTTTTATCATTATCTTACTTATTTTATTTGAAGATGAATTTAATATGTAATAATATTACAATCTTATAATATAATGACTATATGCATAGCACTTATAAATGCTGGAGTGCCATAAACTGAAGTTTATTTTCGGCGTTTGAATTAGTGTTGTTTTTCCGTGTGAATTCTAATTACGGTGAGTATATTTTTATCTTATGAACTATAATATAATATATTCGTTTAGTACAAATTGTATTCCCCTACAGTGCCCTGGTACTATATATGTCATTTCCCCATCCTCTTACAGCTTCTAATATTTAAAGCTAATTTTAGTCGTATAGCTCTTTCCCATGTTTGACAAGTTCTGGTGAGCACCCTTGGCTACAATTTACATCAATGATTGTGTTCCTGCTGCCACGCAGTGCTTCACCAGGATGTTGTTGCAAATATTTCCATAAAGAGAAAACGGGAGAAGTAACTGAGAGGAGGTACGTGTGTGCCTCAAGGGTTCCTTTCGCAGCAGCAGTGATTATTTCTGATATTATAAATTTAAAAATTCTAGATATTGTTAAATATGTAACTTTGTTAAAGGTTTGAAAAAGGGAAAAAGAAGTAACTGAGAGGAGGTACGTGTGTGCCTCAAGGGATAATTTTGCACCAGTGGTGATTATTACTAATATTATAAATATTACAATTTTAGATATTGTTAAATATGTAACTTCGTTAAAGGTTTAATAGCCGAAAATTTTCATTTTATTTATACTTCTAAAAGTCAAAATTAGTAATTAATTTATATAATCTGTCCTAATATTTCTTCCGTTATTTTCAACTGCCTTAAATTATTTTTTTGAATTCAAAAAAGTAATGAATACCACCACTTTGGACTCATGTTATAGTCTCGATTTAGTATGTTATATAATTTAATTTAGATATTTGGAAATAATAAGTATCGAGTTGTACTCGGTTTTGTTGTCTGAATTATATCCTTCCATGATACAATAATTTCTAAATTGTAATTAATAAATATTGATTTGTACTTTGTATTGGAGTCTGAATTATATCTTTCGTGATATAATAATTCCTAAATTGGAATTAATAAATATTGAGTTTTACTCGGTTCAAAATCTCAATTATAGTTTTTCATGGTTTAATATTTCTAAAAATCGCAATCAATGAATATAGAGTTGTCCTAGGTTTGGTACGTTTCTCAATTATAGAATTTTCATGATTAAATAATTTTGGAATTTCTAATTATTGAGTTGTATCCTATATATTATCCCACTAAGTACAGTTAATGTTATTTTTCTCTTCTCTCGTGAAGTTACATTATCTCAATTGTTTTTAGCTTTTGTTAGATGACTGATTTATGATCTAAATTATCTCCCTTATTTTCTTCTCTTATAAAATTATCTCATCTCAGTTTTGCTTTTGGATGATTAATCTATATTACCTTCTTTTTTTTCTTCTCTCATTAAGCCACATCATCTTAGTTTTGCTTTTGAATGATCAATCTATATATGATTTAAATTGTTATGAACCACATAATCTTAAGTGTTTGTAGCTTCTTTTTTTATTAGTTGATTAGAGATGAAAATCATACAAAATGTAGCTACGTTACATGTTATTTTTACTAATATTAGAGAAAACTCCCGTAAAAATGCATGGGGTTTTATCTAATTTGGTTTGAAGTTGGCCCTTTTAAATTAAGTTAGAGTCCTTATATATCAGGCGAACTTTGAGAGGTCAATTCGAATCATATGCTATTGGAGAAAATAATATTTATGATGGTTGACGAGGTAGCTCCTGTAATCCTCAGATTGCTATACATCATCACGTACAGAGACATATCCTTGTACCTTTTTTGAGATTGATACATGAAACATACTTGTACAACTTAACGTGCATAACTTCGCACAGAAACGTACACGAATTATGGAATATAGTATGGATTAGATGGTGGCCCAACTTCCCGAACAAAAGATTTTAGGAGAAGAGAAAAACAAATCTAATCTAACGCTTAGAATATTGGACCCACTAATTTTAATAAAAAACAAAGACTATATATTTTATATTTTATTATAATTTTTAAAATTTTTTTGTCATGGGACGGCATATGAACTTTTGTAAAGTGTCATGTGACAGTTTAAGAGACTTTATAAGAAGTTTAATTTAATGGATTTTGAAGTATATAATAGATTGATAGATAGATATCAAATCATACCGTTGTTGACAATTAAGAATTCAGATAGTGATTTGAGCAATCGATCCATATCTGAGTCATTAGGGGGCCAGTAATGCTGCAATTTGGAGCTTGTCGTTAGAGAGGAAATCAGGAAACTGAACTGGCATCTGAAGAAAATTATTGGGTGCCACATAGGAATAATCTTGGAAGAATTTTCTTTTGCTTTTCTAATTGAGTGCTATAGCACACTAGTTTCATTAAACTAGGCGTCATTTTCATTTTTGTTCGTGATTAGCGGAAAACAAGGGGTAGCAGGCCCCTTGATGCATGGCCATCTAGACGTCTAGTTGCGGAATTTCGTTATTACAACTACACGGCATCACATATAAAAGGGTGGTTAATGGTTTAGTCGTATAAACATTTTTTTTCATGTAGAAGGGATCAAGGTAGATTATCATAATTTAGAAAGTAACTTCTACGTGTGGGCACACTATTAGTAGAGAACTGATCTTTAGTCGAACGGCCGAAAACACAAATATCTTGGCTCTTATACAAGCCGATAGTAAAAATGATCTTTCATACCAGGTGAAAGGTCGTGTATTTTTAGTACCACCAACTGGTATTAAAATAAGATTTTTAGTCTCGGTTCACCAATGTTAGGCCCTGTCAGGGTTCCTCGGTCTCTTTAGTATCGGTTGGTGACATCAACCGATACTAAAGATCGATACTTTAGATACCAACCGGTACTAAAAATATTTAACATATTAGTACCAGCTGGAAAGACCAACCGGTACTTATATTTATCTTTAGTATCGGTTAGTGTCACAATACTAAGCTTTATATGCCTTCTTCCTTCTTCAACTCGAGCCATTGCTGCCAAGAGGAAGAGGAAGAGATGTGCTACCAAATTTTTTGATGAAAGTATTTTGGTGATATTACATAAATCGAAGGAATTTAAAAGGTTCACAACTTCATTCTCTATTGTTATATGGTTAACATATTACATTTCTAGCTTTGTTTCTATATGTTATTCTCAAAAAAAATATGAAAAAAGATGGGAGAGAATAAAATTTTGGAAAAAACAAGACTACTATATAATTTTAGAGACATTGGGTAAAAATGTTTAAAAAAAGGCAACAAAGGAAAATTATAGAAAATGAAGGAAAAAGAATTGAAAATTAAGGAAAAGAATAGAAAATAATATAAAATAAAGGAAAAATGAAGGAAAAACAATAGATAATAGATTATAGAAGTAGTGTGTGGCATTGTATGTAAAAATAGGGAAAAGAAACTATGGTAACAATAAAAAACAAATGAAATCTAATTGTGGTTAGCAATACTCTTCATCCACTCAACTTTTAAGCTTATGATGTTTTAAATTATTAAATGTTTATTTAATTATTTTCACTTTCGCAGACTTTCTTTCAATTTCATAATTTGATATAGATGAACCGGCAATGGATATACACCGTGGACCGACGGTCGAAGGAGTTTATTGATGACGTGCATTATTTTTTGACAGTAGTTGATTCCCCCAAGCCTAAGGGTTTTATATGTTGTCCATGCAAAAAGTGCAAAAGCCAAAAGAAGTATTCTACATCAAGAATTCTTCATATCCATTTGTTACAATCGGGATTCATGCCTAGCTATAATTATTGGATCTCACACGGGGAGTTAGAGATTGCAATGGAGGAAGATGACGAAGAAGACAATAACATTCGGACTGGGCTCAATGCGGTGGATTTGTAGATAGTACAATAGCAGAGGCGGATAAAGGTGTTGTAGGAAATGACAACGCAGATGATCTTGATCAGATGTTGTGTGATACAAAGAAAGACCGCATAAGTGAAAAGGAGGTCAAGAAATTGGAGCGTATGTTGGCAGACAATAAAAATATACTTATATCCAGGTTACGAATAGGGGCACGAAAATTTGGGTACCACGCTGAAATTCTTACAATGGAAAGCAAAAAATGGTGTGACTGACAAGGCATTTGACGAGTTATTGAAACTCGTACAAAATATTCTTCTGGAGGGAAACGAATTGCTCACAATGACGTACGAAGCAAAACAGATAATCTACCCTCTAGGACTGTAAGTCCAGAAGATACACGCATGCCCTAACGATTGTATCCTCTATCGCGGTGAGGAGTACGAAAACCTGGAAGCATGCCCGATTTGTAAGGCATTATGATACAAGATTAAACGAGATGACCATGGTGATGTTTATAGATAACCTCCGAAGAAGAAGGTTTCTCCTAAGGTCATGTGATATTTTCTTATAATACCACGTCTGATGCGTCTATTCAGGAACAAAGCGCATGCTAGAATGATACGCTGGCACGTAGAAGAATGTAAACAAGACGGGATGTTGAGACACCCCGCCGATGGATCGTAGTGGCGAATCATCGATACAATATTTGAAGACTTCGAAAATTATTCAAGGAACATAAGGTTTGGTTTAAGTATAAATAGCATGAATCCTTTTGGAGAGATGAGCAACGGTCATAACACTTGGCCTGTGACCCTATGTATCTACAATCTTCCCCCTTGGTTTTGCATGAAGCGAAAGTACATCATGATGTCGATTATTATTGAAGGCCCAAAGCAACCTGGTAACGAAATTGATGTGCACCTAAGACTTTTGGTTGAAGATCTGCAACTACTATGGAAGAAAGAATGTGACATTGTGTGGGATGAGGATAAACAAGAGCAATTTAACTTACGAGAGTTGTTATTTGTAACCATTAACGATTAGCTTGCACTAAGCAATCTATCAGGACAAACAAACAAGGGGTATAGGGCCTGCACCCATTGTCTAGATGAAACTAACAGTATGTATTAGAAACATTGTAGGACGGTTGTGTACATGGGTCATCATCGATTTCTTGTTGCAAGCCACCCTATATGAAAGAAAGGGAAACATTTTGAATAAAAGGCAGACCACCGTACCAAGGCTAAACATCATAACGAAAAAATTGTATTTGCTATGATAAAAGATCTGAAAGTAGTATTTGGAAAGGGACATGGCAGCCAACCTATAGCAAGTGAAGATGGTCACGCAGCGATGTGGAAGAAGAAGTCCATTTTTTGGGAGTTACCTTATTGGAAAGTCTTAGAGATCCATCACGCAATCGACCTGCTAGACTTCCTAGGTATATATGGGAAGTCTAAAGATACACTTGGCGTATGTAATGATCTGAAACGTATGAATCAACATGATGACCTTTATCCGGAACCAAAGGAGAAAGGAAACCATTACTTACATCCATCCAACTACACTCTTAGTAAGGCAGAGAAGGAAAGTATGTTTGAATGCTTGGACAGTATCAAAGTACCATCTGGATACTCCTCGAATATAAAGGGACTAATAAAAATGAAAGAGAAGAAGTTCACAAACCTAAATTCTCATGATTGCCACGTGTTGATGACACAATTACTTGTTGTTATAATTCGGGGTATCCTTCCAGATAATGTCCGGACAATAATAACAAAGTTATGTGCTTTCCTCAACGCAATTTCGTAGAAGGTCATCGAGCCAGACAGTTTAACAATCCAACATAATGACGTGGTCCACTGTCTTATTACCTTTGAGATGATCTTTCCACCATCCTTCTTCAATATGATAAGACATCTTCTATGTCACCTTGTCAAAGAGATTGGTATTCTCGGTTCTGTGTAACTACACAACATGTTTCCTTTCAAGAGTTACATGGGCGTCCTAAAGAATTATGTTGATAACCATTCTCGTCCAGAAGCATGTATCGCCAAAGGGTATGAAACAGATGAGGTTATTGAGTTGTGCGTAGAATTTTTTGAAAACCTTCATCCAATCGGTGTCCCTGAATCATGCCATGAGGGAAGACTATGAGGAAAGGGGACTCTTGGAAGGAAACTAATAATGACTATACACAACGATTTATTCTGTAAAGTACATTTCACGGTTTTGCCTCAATCTTCGTTGATGGCTCCTTATATCGAGAAACACCTAGCGATTGTTCACTCCAAAAACATCGGGAAGTCCGTTGCCTTGGTTACACGTCATGGGTAACGACAACATTGATACTTTTCCTGTTTAGTTGCAACAACATCTCATGGGTAATGAGATGATTGACCAACAATTAGCCTTGTTGGCGAGGGACCATCTTGCCCAATCTTGACATTCCATGGATCAAGGGGTATATATTTTACACAAGACCCCAAGACAAAAAGAGTATGAACCAAAACAGTCTTGTTCATATCGACGTCATGGACAACGAAGGGAAAACTACCATGTATTACAGTTCCATCAACGAGATATGGGAACTTGAGTATGGACCTTTGAAGGTACCTTAGTTTCGGTGCCAATGGGTCAGGCTGACTAGTGGAAGCATAATGGTTGATGAGTGTGGGATGACAACAGTTTACCTCAACAAGATTGGGTACTCAAGACAAACCATTTGTCTTAGCCAATGATGTAACACAAGTTTTCTACGTGAATGACATGTGTAACAAACCAAAGAGAGGAAAAGAGTCCAACGAGGCAAAGCGCCACGTGGTTCTCTCAGGGAAAAGGAAAATCGTCGGACAGACGAACATTATGATCAGTTTGATGGGTAAACTCCGTTCGCGGTGATGGTTGACACGAGCATCCTCCTATCAAATGAGGACACCCCTTACTTACGCAATGATCATAGCGAAGGAACAGTCATAAGGAGAAAATACGTTGCGTCAACCATCACGTTAAGAGATTGATTCTAGTTAATGACTAATACAAGTCTTATGTAAATTATTTATTGTACATTGGTGTACGGACAATGTAAATTATTTATCGTACATGTTTTGCCTACATAATATGTGTTTTAGTACAACTAATTAACCGTTTTATGATTTTTCTAATTTTTTTAATGGATCTTATCAGGCCACGAATAATTGTATATGATTTTTATAATGTCATTACAATTTTAAACCTATTTTTAATCTATTATCCTTATTTTTATGATTTTTTCAATTTTTTAGTGGACTTAATTGGGCCACTGTTAATTGTATATGATTTTTATAATTTTATTACAATTCTAAACCTATTTTTAATCTATTCTACACAATGTATTCTCCTGAATTTTTACTCCCAGGTTTTATTTACCGCCGAGACCAAAAATAATTTCGGAAATAGCGGAAATTACTTTTAGTACCGGTTGGTGTTAAGAACCGGGACTGCGATCTTTTTAGTCCCGGTTCTAATAACCAATCGGGACAAAAGATTGTATCTTTATTCCCTGTTGCTTTTTAGAACCGGGACTAAAAATATCTTTAGTCCCGGTCCATAATACCAACCGGGACTAAAGATAGTGGTATATATATGGGTGCGGTTCGTCTTCTCGGGCATACCGATCGGACTTAGCACAATTGTTCGTCTCTGTCTCGCGCCGTCGTCTCCGTCGTTGCGCCGTCGTCTCAATGTCGCTGCCGCCGCTCTCCTCCGTCGCATACAACACGGTTAGTTCTCACCGCCCCTGCTCCCGTCACCTCCTCCGCCATCGCTGTGCCTAGTCACCGATGTAGCCCCTCGACGTCAACGCGAACCGCACGACGCCGCTTGCGTCGCATTAGCACACGCGTGCCAGTCGCCGATGCCGAACGTAGCGCCGCCACCACCGCATACATGCGCACCATACATTGCCGCCGAATCGACGACGCCTCCGCTGCCGCGCCGAACCGACGCGTTGCCGCCTTCGCGTGCGTGCCGCCCTCGCACGAACTCCGGCCATGCGTCGTGTCTTGGCCGGCCGGAGTACACAGTACTGATAGGCAGGCACCACTATTAGTACAATGGAAAAAAATAAAATAAAAATCATTAAAATCATTAAAAACATGTTTAAAATTTTTAAAGAACTTCTAACAAATTTTTAAAAACATGTTTAGATTTTTAAAGATAATAAATGAAAATTTTATATTTACAATTTTTCAAAACTTCTATAATTTATATATAATTAACGATGGCTCCGATTAAATTCATTTAAAAATCATTAAAATTGTTAGAAATAGTATGAATACATTAAACTATCATTGTGCTATGTTTTATTTGACCAATATGCATTAAAATATATTATATTAACTACTGGTTGTTTTCTTGTCAGATTCGGACGCGGGCGAGGCTCCAGCTCACAATGTACCAAGGTCCCCAATTAAGCAACACTAAGGCAAGTAATACCATACAATTTTTAGATTATATGTATGCCGACTAATTATATGCAACTCACCTAGTCGTATATAATTCTTGATTACATATAATGCATATTTGTTCATGTGTACATAAGTAAATAAATTAGGATATTATATTATTTCTAATATTAATTGTTGCTTATATTACTTATTGATTACTATATACATATATTTTGCATTTTTCCTAAACAAGTGAACTTAGAAGTTTGTCATGGTCAAGGTTTTTAAAATTTGACTTTAGTCTCCAAAACGTCAAGTATCACTTATTGATTATGGTGTATGCATATTTGTTCGTGTATACATAAGTTAATAAATTAGTAAATTAATTATTGCTTATGTTAATTGGTGCTTATATTACTTATTGATTACTACATACATAAAGTTTGCATATTTCTTAAGCAAGTGAATTTAGAAGTTCTTATTTGTGTATTCTTGAATACTATATACATATAGTTTGCATATTTGTCAAAAATATAAATATAACAATATACCATGCATCTTTTATACTAATTTACATTTTCTTTGTATTATTTAATGTTAGGACGAGATGGGATTGTCAGATGATGAAAGGTTCCTCTTAGACACGATTGATGAAGGCAGTAGCCAATACTTCAAAACGGAGGAGCATGAGGAGGGAAACGAGGAGGAGCATCAGGATGGAAACGAGGAGGAGCAAGAGGAGGGAGAGCAGAACTTTGGTTCGAAGAAAGCACACAGACAATGAGGTCTCGCGAGAAAGATGGAGGGGAGACACATTATAACTGAAGTGAAAGAAGATGGCGAACCAGTTGCCCCCGCCACTGCTACAACAAAGATTGTGTCACACTGCGGTTGCGTCGTGAGGGATCACATGCCGATCAGCATACAGAATTGGTGGAGAACATGGTCAAATAGTGAGGAAACTTATCTCCCACAATCAGAGAAGGATATGTTGTGGCAACCCTGCTCGAGACCTTCACTCTTCAGATCCCTCAAGCAGAACATTCTAAAATTAAGGAGTGGGCTCTGAAGAAGATGGCCACACAATTTCAAACCTTCAAGAAAAATATGTACAACAAATATGTCCTGAAGGGGCTTACACCAGATTTTAACAAATACCCCAAGTTGAGGGAGCATTGGAATGCATTTGTGGACTACAAGTCGTCAGATGATGGGGTATCAAGGATAGAGAAGAACAAAGCCAATGCCGCCCGAAAAAAGTACTTTCACCTGTTATGCTCGGGCAGCTATGAAAAGGCAATACCCAAATGGCGAAGGATGGACGACGAGTTAGCCACAAAAGGTATCATTCCAGTCACAGCTGATTGGCCCGAACAATCAAAACAATGGTACTATGCACATGGAGCAACACTAAATGCGGTTGATGGCTCCCAAATCTTTAGCGATAACATAAGACAGGTAGCTCACCGTCTCATGCATGCCCTAGAGGCCTCTTCTTAGGGGAGATTTCAGCCGGACAGAGAAAACGACGAACTAACACTGGCACTGCAGAATCCCGAGCACGCAGGACGAACGTGCGGAAAAGGCGTGGTTCCGTGGAAATATGGGTTTCGCGAGGACATCCACACATACAGGAGTCACATGAGAAGTAAGTCTGAGCAAGAATCCAGGGTTCAGAATCTAGAAATGATGGTTATTTACTACGATCAAAGATTGTTGGATGAGGTTGCAAGACAAGTCGAGCTGTGATTAAGGCAAAACCAGCAGTCTAATCCCCGCATCCTAGTTAGCCCCTTAGGCAATTGAAGCAGTTGCGCTTCTACAGGGCAAATAGCAGAGCAGTCGAACAAAGCTACGACAGCACAACTTGTTGACGAACCATGATAACCCGTGGATGAAATCACGCAGCAGACACCATGTTAGTTGCATATTCTCTTCAAGAACCTATCAATCCGTAGGTTGCACATCCTATTATGTAGCTTGTGAAAAGTCCTACATATGTTACTAATTAACCTCGTTTCTCATGAAGGTGGCATATGGCATGGCCATGCAAGTGGAGCAAGACAAGAGGTATCACTGTATGCCGATTCTCCCTCGGTACTCAAAGGTCGAGGTGAAGCAGGTCTGCCACCAAGGCTTTGAGGATCTGCGGGCTAGATATCAATGAAGGAGATGGGGAGACGAAACTAGGAGAAACATTCCACTGCAACATAGTATGCAGCAAGCGGTACATCGTGCTTCCCAAGCGAGTGGCGGCGTCGGTTCATACATCTCCAATGCCGCAACTTGATCCTCCGTCTCCACTGTCTCGTCCATCTCCTCTACAACCTCGGTCTGCACCGTCTCCTCTGTCTCCACCGACGCAACTAGCTGCACCTACTAAACAATGGTCCCGCTCACCTCCTCCTGCACCGTCAAAGTATAAACAAACAAAGAAGCCAACAATTGACGAGCGAAAGAAGTCCTCTTCAAAGAAAGGTCGTATGATATGATTGACGAGGAGACTGACGCGGATGTGTCCAAGCACTTAAAGGATCACTTCAAGCGACGAAGTCCAGAGAAGAAGGTTCCAATAGACCCAACAACAAAGGCATTTTTTAGGAAGATGAGCGAACCAACGAGATCGAGCATAGTATCAGACTACGACCGCTCAATCCGCAAGTCTTATCAGAAGACTAAAGGAAAGTCAAAAGATGTCCCAAAGCTCGGAATGCAAGCAAAACAAGTGGTTGACTCAATGCCATCTGAACATGACTTCAATGCAGAACAATTTATGGCAAATACTAATCTTACCAAAGAGCAACTGTTGGGGATAGCCCCTATCAAGAAGGCATCAGTAGCCGATATTCTTCACTCATTTAACATCAGCGAACCACTTGTGAAGCCTAAGCTGGTCAAGAACCTATGTACACAGATGTACCGATTCTATCAATGGTACATGGAACAATCAGCAAATGGTAGGATAATGTTCGCTGCAAGGGTTAACAACAAAGATTACTTTCGTGGGGTGTGCAATATATGGATAAACTTCAAGGATGTCTATGAAGTATACCATCAATACGCCTTTGACATCTCTCTTCATAGTTGCTGGTTCGGTAAGTGACGTTTAATTTTATTTCGTTCCTTAGCCTGTCGTATGTAACATCAAAGATTTATTGTGTGCGGATACCTGACATCTTTTTATTTTGCGTTGTAGAATGGAGATTCAAAATTGTCGTAGGCAGGGATATTTCAAGGTTAGTTTCATGGACTCCTACGTCATTAACGAGACAACTATAAAGGACTTTCTAGGTGAAACAAAGGATAACATTTAAAAATTCCTAGTGCAACAATATTATAAGACCTTCATACTCTTGCCTTACAACATAAAGTGAGTTTTTACCTCCTTTTGCACTAATTTCCTTCTCTTATTCATACAATGATATGTATATTACACGTAATTTGCAGATTCCACTGGATCCTCCTTGTCAAAGATACTTCTAAAAGTATTATTTATGTCCTAGACTCTATGTGGAAACCAAGGAAAACTTTCAACTTAATTATTGAAATGATTAACAGGTAATGTCATCCATTCCCCTGTCATTATGATTGCTTCTATCGCTACTATGTGCATCAAGCATTATTAATTATAGTTTGCAACTACAGGGCGTGGGCATAGTTTCGTACAAACGTCCGCCGGGAATTCAAGGAAGAACTGGCTGTGAGGATGAACTTTTCGATAGGTAAATGGTCCACAATTATATATCTTCTTTATTCTACATCAACAAATATTTTATAAGTTCGTTTCTCCTTTAGTGTTTATGACAAAACCAGGGGAACAACTTGTGCGGCTACTATATTTATGAATTTATTCACTGCATAACACAAGGCATTAACACTGATAAGAATATCGAAGTACGTAAAGACCATTCATACATTATTTACACTCTTCTCATTGATTCAATATATTCATATATCATTATTTACACTTTACAGCAGTTTCATGTATGCATTTGGAAGTATAGATGACTATTATTTCAACCTTGCTGAACATGAATTAGAACGTTGTCAGTGTCCTAAATATGAGATACCCTATACTTGTGTATTAAGGCTTAGTGAGGCACACCATATACCAAATCCTGTAAGGAATCAAACCTCATGTGGCAAAAGTACTGAGTAGATAAGTAAGAACACCCGAATAAGGGAAGAAAAATATAGTCCTGCTTTGGCTAGCTCAACCTGGACTATTCGGATCGTATTCATATTTGTCTCCTGAGTTCTACTTGAACAAAAGAGCACTTGTGGGTATAAATACAAAACCTCCCAAGAAGAGAGGGGAGAGATCAAGCTAAGCCCAGACGACGCCAATACAAAGCCACGAAAGCCAACAGGACAATACAATAGCCGCCTTCAATATCGTTGACTTCCTATTCTAGGAAGTGTAATGGCCTGTCATCCAGAACCACACAACCCAACCCATTCGACGGGCGGGACCACTTACATATACCACCCCACTTACATTTTTATCCTTTCTTCGCGTAAAAGGTCAACTCGAGAGTGATATAGTTGGAGAGACAAGGCCTTATAAGTTGATTCTACCCTTGCTAAACTGGCAGTGTGATACTAAACATGCGCACACGGCTTTCATGGGCCACACAAGCCACATCCTAATTCACTCAGGATGTCACAGGAAGCCAACAGCAGCTAGCTATCGATCACCTACTCGAGCTTTACACCACTATACTAACAGAATCTATATTAGGTTCTTCTCTCAATTGTACTTGGATGAGATTGATATATAAAGACAACACTGGCATCGGCTAGTAGAAGTAGGGCTATTACCCGTCAATAGGAGTGGTACCGATCGGCATTGACTGACTGGTCGGTCCGAACTTCATTGGTTTGGATGTAACTTTTAATTCCACTAAAATTTTTGGTTTGTAGTGTTATTTCCATTCACTCTCTCTTTGGTAGGCTTGGTTCTTGGGTTTTGATCCAACAAATCTCTCTGCCAGCCACCCTTTGGTAGGTGGATGGACGGAGGCTGCATAAGATTGTGGTGGCATCCGTTGCTCGAGATAGATCAACTATGGCTGCAGCTCCACGAAGATGATGAGATAAACTATGGTTCCCTCTTTATTCCCCTTATAAATTTCTGAAATAAAAATCAGGGTGTGACAATACACAGTATGCATGAGGGGTCACAGATGATAAAAGGGTAGCCACCAAATGAACAACTAGGAGGAAACAATAAATTAATGACCTTATGTTGATTATGTCCATAATCCTATATTTCTTCAGTTGCCTCGGGATTCCCCTTATTAGAGTCAGACAGTAGTGTCGGTTGGAGAATGAGCATTGGTGACCCCCTCCCAATGTGCATTGAAGATATTTTCTGTAGTACTGTAAGTTTGCTAGATGAGTTAGCAAGACGACAAGCCTGGTACTTCTCACTAATCTACTGATGATTGGACCGCAAATCAGTGATAGCTAGAGGAATTGAATGACAAGAAAGCACAATGAAAATACACGCTTATATCTTTTTACATACATAGGATATAAGATACAAAGTACAATCACCTCATTATTTAATAGGATGTAGTTCTATGGTGCACCTAGTATATCTTTTACTAAGCATGCCTACATAAGTAGGTTCGCTATGCTTTTCTACATAGGTACATAGGTAGGATCCTTATGTACTTTTATGGCACACCTAATATATATATTTTTTCTTAGGTACAATGACCTCATTATTTAATAGTACATAAGCTGGCTCTTCGTAGGTTCACTATATACTTTTTTCCTTAGGTACATAAACTATTTGGAATCCCGAAGACCGATATTTGATACCACATTTGATACACTTAGCTTGAAGCAATGTGAGTAACTGGGCACACATTCAGGTCGGTGCGCTTAGCAGCAATGAGTCCACGTGCCTCGCGGATATCAAGATCCTTGTGTAACATTCCATTGGGCAGCTTCCAGTCAAAATGGTAGAGAAGGTTAGCCAAGGCAACCTCTACATTGGCGAGCCCAAGATTTATACCAGGGCATATTCTGCGACCAGAGCCAAATGGAAGATACTCAAAGTTACTTCCCTTGTATTCTATATTGTTGTTTTCGAACCTCTCTGGTTTGAACTCCTCCGCATCCTTCCAGTACTTACTATCCCTGCATATGGACCACACGTTCACAAATACAGCTGTACCCTTAGGTACGTCATAACCCATGATCTTACATGTCTCACGGCATTTGCGAGGGATCAAGAAGGGCGCGGGGCAATGAAGTCTCAATGACTCCTTTATTACCATCTTCAAATAGCTCAGTTGGGAAATGTCATCTTCAGTGATGGTGTCTTTTCCTTGAAAGGCCTGTCGCATCTCGGCTTGTGCCTTTGCCATTATTCTTGGGGATCGGATGAGCTCTGCCAAGGTCCAGGTCAATGTTGTTGAAGAAGTCTCGCTGCCCCCGGCAAAAATATCCTGGAATGTTGTGTTTTAATGAATTAATTATTAACTATGGGTGTCTCAAGTCTGTATGCATGTATAAATATAGCATATATATATATAATATATACCATCAAAAGCACGAGGATAACTTCGTTTGTAACTGGAAGCGGTGTAGTGCTTTCCTTCTGGAGCCTGAGCAAGACGTCGAGAGAGCATGATTTGCTCTCCGCCGCAGCCTGATCGCCGACGTTGCCGCTCATCATGTCCGCGTTGATTTGGTCCTTACGTTCTTGGATGATCTGCTCTATGATGCGCTCCATCTTCTTGCGGTTCGCGAGCGCCTTGCGTGGCACCGTGGCGACCATGGACGCGAGCTTGGACGACGGGAAGAGGTCGGCAACGCTGAGCCCCGACGTCTCGCGTGCCATGGCGTGCAGGGCCTCCAGGTACTCTTCGCTGTACTTGCACCGGCTCCCGACGGAGCACCGGAGCACGATGTCGTTGATGAGCTTGGCCCCCATCTCGGTGAGGTTGACGGCGGCGCCGGCAGCGGCGGCCGCCGACACTTCGCCCACGAGCCGCGCCACCTCCTCCTGGCGGATCCGCCGGAACGACCGCACCCGCGGCGCGGTGAGCAGCTCCTGTGTCATCATCTTGCGGAGCTGGCGCCACCGCTCGCCGTACGGGCCCATCACGATGTCTCTGCCGTCGAAGCTGAACACCGCCGTCGTGCTGGTCATGTGCCGGTCAGCGAACGTCAGGTCCTGGTTCTTGAGGATCTCCTGCGCGGCCTCCGGCGACGACGCCACCAGCAGGGCCACCTCGCCGAACCACAGCTGCATCACTGGGCCGTGCTTCCACGCCAGCTTTCGCATCACACTGTGCATGCTCTCGCTCCACGACACAAGGTGGTGGATGCTGCCGATCAGCGGCAGCGTCCATGGCCCCGGCGGCAGCTTCACTCTCGGCTTTGTGGCATATGATATCACCTTCGACAGAAACACCAACACAAGGAGGGATGCCCCCACACCGACCAACACCTTCTCCTCCATCTCCGTACGTCCTTGATATGGTGCTACTATAGTAGCCGGTACTACAACATGTGTACTATATATAGCAGTGCCATACGGCCATGTCACTTTATTGCTTGCCATGTCATGAGAGTTCTGCAGAATTCGTTATGGCGAGACATAGCGAAGGACTCGTTATAGCGATATATAGCAGCGTCATGGCGGCCATGTCACTGCTATATAACGTCATAACGAGTCATTCGCTATATCTCGTCATAATGAATCCTTTTGGCACTCTCATGACAAGCAATAAATAATCTGCCAACTCATCGGTTTCAAGGATTATTAGCAACACGTAAAACCAGATAAGTTATTATCATATGATTAGTTAAGTATTAATTGTTAAAAATTTTAAAAATGAATTTATTTGTTTTTTAGAAAGACTTCTATATAAAAATATTTTGTACGAAACAGTCAAAACGTGCTCGTGAAAAATGAGGATGTGTCCTTTAGAACGATGACTTCCTTAAGGCTGTGCTCTAAATTAACAGTCAATGGAGCTGTGTATTATTCGTGACATGGTTTAATTTCCTCTCTAATGATTATGAGCATTTTTCATCTCTAGTCATCCAATATTTAGAACACTCACGTTGCTCTTTCTTGAAATCTTAGCGTGTATTAATTTAGTTAATTATGTTTTTTTCTGTGAATTAAACAAGTCACGGACTCCGCGCATGACACAGATCTCAGGTACTGCCATTTTACCTTTTTTATGAGTTCCCTCGTTGTTTGTTTGCATATCAGCCTAGTAAAAATTTGTTTAAAACTTAGGTTTAGAGGTGATTTTGGGTGTTTTAATTGTAGTGTATTTTATAGTCTTGTTTTTTAAACAGCAAATAATAGATAAAACTGTTGTCCATAAAATATTTTTGGACGCTTAGTTTCTTTTTCTTTGGCTTAATTAACAGTACGACAATGAGATGCTAGCTCTAGCTTTATACCTCCCAACTTTTTAGCACTAACTATTTGAGAGTGATTTTGAGAATCCATATGGAATAGTCGGTAGAGAAAGGTCATAGGTATTGATATAGGTAAATACCAGTAGATAAAAAAGTGTAGTACCTGTACAAACTAGTGTTCGCCGGGACGAAAGCGACGACTGCTTGCGAGTTGCGACACGTCTAGCTTCCTTGGACGTAGTGCTCTTTGTAGCTTGTCATAGTTAAGTAAAGTCAACGGTGATGATCGTCGAGAAAGGTTCTGAACTTTTTTATATGCGTTCCCTGCCACACCGAAACCACGAAAACTAGCGGCATATCTCTGATCTCATTAAAATTCTATTAAAAACCCACCTACATATATGATCTCACTAAAATTCTCTTAAAAACTCATTTACTTGTGTAATATTCGTGGATATCAGGATTTAAATCCTGATGATTAGAGCATAATCTAGAATTTTACCATCACATCACTGATGTTTTCCTAGAAAGGCTGTGACCTTGGGACCTTCATGGTCTCATTTTTAGTTCTTTTTACCGAGATTTTGATTGACAACTGAAACCAACAGCGAGTTTTTTTTAATCTCTGTCCTGATCGATATATATTAAATAAGATTAATTCCCAGTGTGTGAAACGAAATATTAATCACTAAAAACTATTAAGAAAACAAACATAGAAAAGTCATTTTATTCAACGTTTTGAAAAGTCTCATTTGGATAAATGTCAAGACATCACGCTTTTTCGTCTACCGCATGGAGTAATAATTCCATTCGGAATATATACTTTGTTGGTCAAGCACCTGAAAATTAAACAAAGTTCGAGCTGTCATTTTTCTGACCATGTGTTGCATGCATTTCTAACACGAGCCGAGAAAAAGGCTGTCTTTTTTATTAGAACAGTTTACTTTCTGTACGTCCTTGTTGGTAGTAGTAGCTAGCTAGAGTACTATAGCATGTGTAATATATGTAGGAGTGGCATGGCATGGCAAGCAATAATCGGCCCGCTCAGTTTCAAGGAGCGGTTAAAAAAATGGATTTATTGTATTTTTCAAAAGACTTATGTGTAGAAACCTTTTGTACGAAACACGTCATTTAAACATGCTCAGGAAGAACAAGCTCTTAAAGCATTCATTTATTTGTTTCAAGTTGTCTCGCTCTTAAGGCTGTATCTTAAATTAATAGTCAATAGAGTTGTGTATTGTATATGTAGGATCGAACAAAATCAAACAAACCTATCAGAGAGGGGTGAATAGTAGGAAAAACCAAAAACCAAAAACCAAAACTTTTAGCGAAAATAAAAGTTACCCTCTAACCTGATGAACTCGCACCGATCAGACTGCCGTGACGCTGCCGACCAAACCGCTACACTGCCGCCAGTCAGTCCAAGCTGCCAGTCAGACCGTCAGGAACCGAAGAAAACACGTATCGACGAATTCTGAAAAGTAGATCAACTTTATTGCATCAATATGTGTTTACAAAGTGCATCTAAAGCACTTCTCCCTCAACTCTCGAACTAGATTGAAGCCTAGAAGTAAACCCTAACTTTTCTCTCCCAAAAAATCGATATTTTTCTAGCTTCAACCCCTCATCTATTTATACCTAAAATCTTCTACTCAAAGTTGGAGTACATCTCCTAGTAGGAGTAGAACTCCTAGTTTCACTAGGACAGAAACCCTCACTTTCCAAATCAAATTACAATTTATCAAATTATAATTCTCTCAAACTCTCTCAAACAATCCAGTCGCATCATGCATCGGCACGCATACACCACGCATGCATGCATGCAGTACTGCCATGCTACAGTACCTCGAGTACTATAGCAACCATATACTCTTTTTCAATTTTTCTTCATATTTTCTTCACGAACACCGACGCTTGCACGCACACCTTGTGAAGCCTGTTGCGAAGATCTCTCCCACACGATGTCTATTCATCGTGTGCCATCTCGTATCCAACTTCGTCACCCAGCATCCTCGACTGTTTGGACCTCATCTCCTCCCTGAGTTTAGTCCCGATCCCACCGTTGACCGAAGTTGACATCTAAGACTCCTGCACACAATCAGACACAACCGTTTCTGGGCACAGATATCACAACCTGACCCATATTAGTCACACGCACTTACACCAACATCCACAAATATTCTCAAACCAATTTATAGAATAAATCATTTGTGAAGCCAATTGTTCATCACAAAAATATTAATCATAACAATGATTTCACAATCTCTCCCTTGATGAACACATTGGCAACATATTCAAAATGAAAATTTGTGTTTTTAAAAAATAAAAACAAAAATCACAAAAGTGAAAAAGAAAAACTCTTACCCTTTTAAAAGAAATAATTTTTCCCGCAATCAAAGCACAAAATTGACTATTTTTAAAATCGAAATAATTCAATCCTCCCCTTTTAAGAAGCATGTATTTTGTATATTTGTCTCCCCCTTTGACAATGATTTCATCAAGAATTTCAAAAGTGAAGTAATAACCAATTAAAAAAATGCCATGATGTCATGTTTGCCATTTGTAGTAACCAAATTTTTATTTTCTATTTTCTGATTTTTTTTCCAAGAGCTTTGAAGTGTACCTAAAATAATTGATGATCATGTGTTGCAAGACAAAAGAGATAAATTCATCAACTAGCTAACAAGCATGCATTAGAGTATAAACATGAATCAAAGATATTACAATTAAGCTCAAATCAGCAATAAAGATTCATGTATTCAAGCAATTTATAATGCAATATATTCACTAGCACATAGGTTGAAAGAAAAAACCCCTACACATATAACATTGCATTATTACTCTTTCTCAAATTAACTCCTTCTCATAAAAATAATAACCAAGAGAACTTTCAGCATTTATTTGAGTTTTTTGTGCTCATTTTTACATTAAACATTTGATATAAAATCTCTTAATTATTTCGGGTACATTCTTGTCGTCAAGACTATTTCCAAGGATTCGGTACCCATTATTTTCCTCACCATGAATACGTCCTTCTCGTCAAGACTGTTTCCAAGGATTCGGTATTTATTTTTTTCTCTCTTAAAAGCAATATGTGCATTTGCAGCATTTGAAACAAAAAGCAATTTGAGGAATAATACAGCAACAAGCATATATATATAAGCATTAATCATCCAAACTAAACACTAGCTTCAACATTGCATTTTTTCTTAATTCAAATAAAAAAATTAGTGTCATGCATCATCTCACTTAAAAGCAATAACTAAGGCTCATATAAATATTGGAATGCATAAAAGTTAACATAGCAAAAAATAGACATCAATTATTTTGCTAGCATACACAAGAATATACTAGAGATATAAACCAAAGCTCTTATTTTTCTCATTTTTTTTGTTTTTTAGAATTAAAGCAAATGCATAAAAATAAACATGAATGCATGTAAAAAGCACAAACTCCCTCTCAAATTAACCTCCAATTCTCCTCGAAGAAAAGTCAAGAAGAAATCAAAGATTTTGAAAAAGACATTCAATTACCAACAATATCACCTAAGTACTCAAGAATTGACATATATCAACTTGTATTATTAAAAACTGCTACCTCAAACATTAGCATGTGAAAAGCTAATAAATGAGGAAGTAGAACAAAAATTATGTCAACCCAAAAGTAAATTGATGTTACCTTGAAAAACAATCACTGTCTCTACTTTGAACACACATGGAGAGTATGCCGCCAAAATACCTACGAACAAGATGATGTCGAGACCTCCATGTTAGGGTTAGAAATAAAAAATTTTGGAATCCAACACTGAGTCACACGACCATTTGAACCAGTAGGTACATATTTATGAACAAAATTAGAATCAGACTTACCTGAAAACTTACCTTGTTGCTTCACAAAAATCCGATTTGAATTACACACAAAATTACCCTTAGACCGGTCTGACCACTGCTGTCTAGCCGGTCTGACTGAGCCTGGCTGGTCTGACCGCCTGGACACCTGCGGTCTGATCGTCGGCCGGTCTGATCGACTGGACAGTGTCAGTCTGACCGTGTTTCTTGAACCAAAACCCGATTTTTGCCATCTTTGTTTCGCAAAAGCAATCTTTCTTTCCACAAAAACAAAACTCAACTCCTCCCTGAGTCTAGTCCCAATCCTACCGTTGACCGAAGTTGACCTTCAAAACTCCTACACACAATCAGATACAACCATTTCTGGGCACAGATATCACAACCTGACCCACATTAGTTACACACACTTACACCAGCATCCACAAATATTCTCAAACCAATTTATCGAATAAATTATTTGCGAAGCCAATTGTTCATCATAAAAATATTGATCATAACAATGATTTCACAATTCATTCATGCCACGGTTTTCCACCCTAATCAATATTAGCAATTTTCTCTGTAGTTATCGAATAACTAGAACACTTCTATTGCTGTTTCTCCAAATTTTAGCGTGTATTAATTTGGTCAATTATGTAATTCTTTTTATGAATTAAATAAGTCACGCACTCCGTAGTGTTAGTAAAAAAAATTAAGTTCCGGTATAATATCTAATAACAGTACAAACCACTTCCTCCGTTTTATATTATAATTCGTTTCAATATTTTTTTTAAGTCAAAGTTCTTTAGCATAAAAATTTATAAAAAAAACACTATCTACTACATCAAATTAGTTTCATTAAATTTAACATTAAATATATTTTAAAAATATGAAATGGAATGCGCAGTGTTTACCGGGCGAAAGCAGTGTTCCTTGGACGTGTACTCTGCTCTTTCTAGCTTGTCATAGTCAACGCTGAAGATCGCCGGGAGAAAGGCAGGCAGTGACCTTGGAACGTTCATATCATCTCTTGTTTTTTTTTTACCGAGATTGATCGACAACTTAAACAAACGACGAGTTCTTTCTAATCTCTGTGCTGAACATATAGTTTCATTTGCATAAGAAGTCAAGTCAGCACGCTTATTTTTTTTTCCCTACCGCGAGGACTAGCTAATAATTTTTTCTTATTAAACGAAGAAGATTAAACGAAGTGCGAGCTGTCATCTTGTCTTAGCATGTGTTGCATGCATTTCTAACACGAGCAGAGAAAAGAGAGGCCCAGACCGTATTGTCTTTTTAGTATAATAGTTTACTCTCCTTGTAGCCATATAGAAATTGGGTGTTTACATAGATCCAAATTAGCCGTCAATCGAGAAACATTTCAGTGGCGGTTTACTTAAGATGACCGCCGCCGAGAAAAGATTTTCATAGGAGACTATCACTTAATTAGTTTATCCCATAGTCATGTTTTCTTGGTGGCAGATCACTTAAGGTACAGCCTGAACATGATGATTAATATAGGCAGTTAACCCAAGTACACGCATAACCTTATTACAAATTAAAAGTGACAGCGTCAGCGTCACCTAAAGACCGTTGTTGGTGCCTTTTGGGGGCAACACAGACTCACCTAAAGACGTGCGCTGTTAAAGTAGAAAAGCTTAGAAAAGAACAAAAGTAGCTGGCTGAATCGATTTAGAGATCAAACCAATTACCTCTAGACCGATTTAGATCTATTTGAAGATAACCATCCGTCTCGTGTATGAATAAAAAGGTTTATAGGACAAACCTACAAAGTATATCGCACTCGCAATGAAGCCGGATGATATACAAACTAGGGTAAAGAAAAAATCATAAATAAAAGGTAGAGATAAAAGAATGATTCGATTGATTGTGTATGGGTTATGGTCGGGGGTTAAATCAAATCGGCCAAAGCCCTTATAAAGGGATTGGTCTTACCTCTACAGGGTCTTCTCCATGTCCTATTTGACTTAGATATCAATTATGACTCAATAAAGATCGGACACAAGCAAGAAAACATGAAAATAGTCTTAATTAAACTCATACTCGGTGCTATCGGATTAATTGGCCATTTACACATGGTCAGACCATAATTCACCCTCTGGTCTTGTTGACACGAAAAACATGAAGGCCTGAGAGATCTACTTAGATCCAGTGCAGGTCCTAAAATATCAGGTTCACGTGTGTTAGTCAGTTTGATCCTGCAACTGACAAGATAGATAAATTGATGATTAAAGAGCCGATCGACCAATAGGCCGATGTAGCGAGACTAGTCGATGTAGCGATTCTAGCCGATGTCAATAGGATTTTAAACAATCGGCTATGTATCCGATGTAGATTCTGACACTTAGATAAAGACAATGGAAGAACTTGAACAAACAATCCAATCGGCCGATGATAATATGGTGAAGTAAATGCTCAATGAACCAATCGGCCGATTTTGATACAAAATATTAAATGCAGGCTCGATGGTTAAAGCATACATCGACCGGAGGTCCCATGTAAAGATAACTTATCGGCTAGCACTCCATTAAAATATAGTACAAATCTATAACCTTAGCAAGACTTAGATTATAGGCAGTAATATAAAAGATTACGTCTGATCAAGTAAGCTAGGTAAGCCGATAGATCTATGCAAATGTGATGAAGAAGTTGCTAGTGCATATATACTGGCCAGTAATATAACTACTAAACATATTCTGCATACTTATTTATTTCAATTCGATTACCTATATGTATAACTAATTCTTTCAATGTATATGTCATAATAAAGTTTCACAAGCAACCTAAAGGCAGTGTCTCGTGTGGATATTACACATGCAATTAACTTAGGATTAATGGGAGGTGCAGGACCAACCCAGAGAATGTAAGTCTCTCAACTCAAAATATAAGTTCAATGATAGAATGCACATCTAATTGATATTGCTATATATTTTCATGCTTTCGTGCATGCACTTGCCTAGAATTGAACTTCGAACAAGCTTTGACGACGAACGCATTAAAAACATACAGCGGGACATCTGTCACTTCATATACTGTGAGTGCTGCTATCAAGATGAAATGTTCTTTGACCGTGAAGGCTGCAAGTTCATCCACCATGAGTGCTGCCATAAAGATGAAATGTTCTTCGACCCGAAGGCAGCAGCGAAGAAAGTATTATTGTAAGGCCAATTCTTTTCACGTACTAATGCATCCAAATATATGTGTATTATATTGTTTATTACATGTTTGGTAGCTGCTAGATGTATTTATGTATTAATTAATTAATTGCAACATTATTGATTAAAACTTAATATTTAAAAATTTGGTGAGAAAATTTATATTTTGACACGAACATTTTTCGAGACGGCCATCCTAATGAAATGAAAGCCAACCTACGCATTTTTGTAGGCAGCGTACTCCAATTTCACAGGTGGCATGTTGTGGTTCTGTCCGCTTGACAAGATAAATTTTCGCAGGCAGATTGGTTAAGTGGTCCGTCTACAAAGATATATCTTCCTAGGCAGACCAGCCAGCCACCTGCAAAAATGGATGATTTTCATACGCCTTTGCCTACAGACCGACCGGTCATCCGTCTGCGAAGACCCATTTTGGCCTCTTGCAAAAGTCGTTTTTCTAGTTGTGATTTGACCTTAGTTTATTATATATTAAGAATCCATACTAAATTTAGTAATTGATGGAGTTATTGAATTGACAAAACTGAAGGAATCGTAGTAAAAGGGGCACTCTAATATTTTTGTTAATCTCAATCAGCTTTCGTATGAATTTTATATAATGTTTTGAATAATAAGTAAAATCTCTTCACAGTTTGGGGCCTGTGGAAGCTGCCAAGAAAAAAAGTTCAGACCACATGTCAGTGCGAAAACAAATTTAAACACATCCCCTTGTCAACTGCTCTGATGCAATAGTGTAGGAGATGAAATATTTAACATATAATAATTTTAACAAAATGATTTATTTTTAACATATATTGATCTGGGCTAAAGATTTAACATATATTTTAATTTCTACAAAAGATTTTACCAAGATAACACAATACTATATTAATACTATATTGTAAAGCAAAAGTTTATCCCTAATATACATACTACTTTGGACCACTCGTCATACTTAGTACTTGCCATACGTAAAAAGTATATACGTATGTATATAACGTATATACATATTATAGGAAAGAATGTATGGGTCATACTGATTGCGTACCTGCACCCGCATGGTTAGTCGTATCAGCCACGCCCCTCTTACCCTGTACCATGGTAAACTTAAAGTGGGTCTCATGTTTTTTTTGTCCGCCTACAATATCAAGTGTGAGAGGCCTACGAAAATCGTTTTTCTACCACCAAAAACACATACAGTTGATCCAATACTGTATGTCACTACTACAAAATCAATTTTTCTGGACGAGATCCCCGATAGTTTTCAGACGGGTCAAAAGTGGTTGCGCCTGGAAAAACCGATACGGCATTATCCCGTACGGTCGGCTTAAGTGGAACCGCACGGGAAAATCCATTTTTCCGTGCGGTCCCTTAAGTGGACCGCACGGGATAATGCCGCACTATTCCGTGCGGTCCACTTAAGGGACCGTACGGAAAAATGGATTTTCTCGTACGGTCCACTTAAGCGGCCCACACGGAAAGGGCCCACTTGGTTTGAACACATTGTCTGGACATTTTTAGGATTTTCCCTACTTATTATTCTTCTACTCTTCTTTATAATGCTATAATTTATTCTGTGGGCTGGAAAAAATAAAGTGAATTTTGTGGAGATATATAAAAATACCTAGTTTTCATTTTCCTTGGTTGCACACAAAAATTCCTTATATTTTATTCTCAGCAAAATAAAGAAAATCGGCATGTGTGAAATTAGATTGAATTTTTAAGGGGTCAAAACTAATAAAATAAATTCTGGAAAAATTATATTAATTCATTATAAATAAGATAGTATTTGAATAAATTATGTTCCATATACACTTTCATATAATTTAATGCATTTTTGGATGAGGTACGAGTTTTGCCGATTAGAGTTTAGGATTATATTGGATTTTTACTCCTTTGACCAATTTAATTGGGGATCTAGATGTAAAGATAAAATCATGCCAAAATTCCAGTGAGTCTAACATATTGAGTAGCATCCACATGAATTTTTTCCATGATTTTATCTTACACCAATTATTTTTAACAATTCACTAAACTTATCTTTGAGTCTGCCGTCAAAACAGTCATTACTCGAGTGTCCTTCGATAAAACAGCAATATCTTTTTCATATGAATTCGAAATCAGACATATAATATATCGACGGACATCTACAGAAAAAGTTACATCCGTTGCTTCCCCGCTTTGCCAGGTTCAGCGAAATCAAAATTTCGAAATTCCGCTTGCAAGATTGTGTTTTTGAGGTGAGAAGCTTCGGGACCCATTTCGATACAACTTTGAAAAATTCTATGGACCACATATTTTGTTCGTTCAAGCTTAAATTTTTTGTGATTGGTTCCTGCATGCTCCTATGAGTGAAAAAAAATATTAGAAAAATAAAATAAAAATAAAAAAGTTGCACCTCTCTCCTCTACACTAGAGAGAGAAAAAAGAGAGATTGGAGGGGGGACGGCGCCAGCATTTAAAATCCTCTGAATGATGTGGTATATGTATTTAAAATGTATTTTTCTAATAGGAAGGAATATTTAAAGGAAGACAAACTCATGGAATATTTAAAAATAAATGGGTCAAAATAGTCAAACTGGAGATTATTTCTAAACCCTAATCGGCTAAATCGATACACATCTCATATGTGTATTTTCTCGCCTAAAAATGTATAGGGGAAATAATTTATTCAAATACTAATCTATTTATCATGAATTAATATAATTTTTCCAGATTTTATTTTATAGGTTTTGACCTCCTAATAATTCAGATCAATTTTGGCTGAACTGGATTTCCGTGCGAGCCTCTTAAGCCGCCCGCACGGAAAGATATCTTTCCGTGCGGGCCTCTTAAGACGCCCGCACGGAAAGATAATCTTTCCGTGCGGGTAGTTAAGCCGCCCGCACGCGATGATCATCACCGCCTATATAGGTGCGCGCGGGCTCCGAAATTTTCTAACACCCGACGAAATCCAGATCTCGCCTCCGCCGTCAAGGGCTCTCTTCCTCCGCCAACAGCCTACGCCTCCGCCTCCGCCTCCGTCTCCCCGCCTCCGGCCTCCACTGCCCCCTCCCCGTCGCCGGTCTCCTCCGCCTCCAGCCTCCACCGCCGCCTCCCCGCCTCCGGCCTCCACCGTCGCCTCCACCACCGCCGCCGGTGGAGTCTTCTCGGGTGTGCCGGCGCATCGCCGCCTCCATCGACGGCCGCCTCCACCGACTGCCACCACCACCACCTCCACCGCCACCGCCACCGCCACCGCCTCCACCGCCTCCACCGACCGCCACCGACGACGACGACACCACAATCGCCGCCGGCGCCGGCCGTGAAATTAATTTTTTTATAATTTATGGTGTGAATTTATTTGTAAATTTAATTGTACAAAAAAATTAGTTGGGAAGTATATATGTGAAATTGTGATGATGTGAAATTAATTTTGTGTTATTTGGGAAGTATATGCGGATCCGCGCCGCCGCCGCCGGGATAGCTAGGGTTTTTATTTTTTTTTGAATTTTTTTTCCGTGCAGTCGACTTAACGCGACCGCACAGGAAGATCGATTATCCCGTGCGGTCGGGTTAAGCGGCCCGCACGGGATAATGGATCTTTTCATGCGGGCTGCTTAAGCTGACCGCACGGGATAATCAATCTTCCCGTACGGTTGGGCCGCCCGCATGCGAAAATGGTTTTTTTTCCAGACCTTCTCGCGCGTGCGGGCAGGCCTTCCGCACGGAAAGATGCCTTTCGGCCCGCACGAAAAAACCGTTTCTGTAGTAGTGTGTGTAGCAGGAGTGTTTCTAATCTATGTCTTTTATAAAGTTGCAACCCGCTAAACACCTAAAGATCGACATACAAACATAGTAATTATTAGTTAACATATAAACATATCACATCAACCCACTAAATATCAAAAGCTTAACATACAACCATACTAAAACTTAAATGAAACTACAGTACATCATCCACAAATTATAACATGCAAAATATGCTAAATAATCATTCCTTATATGATTTTCACATTATTTCAACATAAATTATCTCTATTTTTATAATTTATAATATATATTTATCTATATATCCCACCACAAAGCGTGAAGAATGATGTCATCTCGTTTCCATATGACATATACCAGCGACACCACGTTACGTTCTTCGAACGTTATAGTCGAAGATATATAAAAGCAACCTTGCTTGCCCGGCAAATATACTAGAATGGAAGCTTTCTTCCCGATGCATTATCCTAATCCTAACATGCACAGTGTTTTCAAGAGATTTTGTATATATGATCGTAGATCATCTCGACAGAAATTGATTAGGAACTGAACACATTATACGAACTGCTAATTAAGGCCAAATACATTAATTAGCAGCTACTCCGTTTCATATTCCGTTTCATATCATAGTATAAACCAAACTATTTTAACTTGGACTAAATTTATAAAAAAAATATAGTAACATTTTTAAAATATGATATCAAAATATATCTAATAAACTAATTTTGCGTTGCCTATATTGCTATAGTCTATAAACATGACCTATCAAGAAAGTTTGACTTATCAAAGCTTATAAAATAAAACGGAGCGTGAGTATTATAGATGGACGGAGCATGAGTATTATAGGTGGACGCAACTACACAGTTTATGTGCACTAATTAGTCCTAACCAGCTACCAATTTAACAAATGCAAAAAAATATATATGTGTACCCCTTTTCCACAATCCCACGCGAGAGTACGAAGGCGTCTAAAGAAAAATGTTTCTAGCACGTAAACTTCAAATAAAATTTCGTGCTAAATTACTTATTCGATCAACAATCCAATTACACTATTTTGTTTGTTTGTTGTAATTAATCTTTACGATAAAATCTGACATGATTATATTTTGATGAAAAAATATTTGTGTTGTAAATTAATTTTATTATATATGTAAATTATTTTTATCATACATGTAAATTGCTTTTATATTTTATGAAGCTACGATCTGACATGATTATAATATTTGATGAAGAAAAATTGTGTTGTAAATTACTTTTATTATATACGTAAATTAATTTTATCATACATGTAATTTGCTTTTATATTTTATTAAATTACTTCTTAGACATTCATAATGCTGTGAATATGTGACGTTGTCTTTCATTAGTTGTATAATTTATGTTGATTCATTAATTTGTAAATAGACTCATGTTTTTACCCTCAAAATGGATTTACTTTAATTGCTGTGATAACTAAGTTTTATGTTGGGTTAAGTTACTTTTATAACTTGAGTAAGTTACTTCTAGTATTTATTGATTTACTTTCACAAATTATCTAAGAAGTAATTTAATTAATTTTAAATTAATTTACGTATATGATAAAATTAATCTATAACATGCATATTTTCTTTCATCGGATATAATTATGTGAGATTTTATTTTAAAGTTTTATTCACAACAAATATAATGGTGTAATCGGTTTATAAAAATAATACCCGATTTAAAAAATAGTTTTTTAGCTACGGTAAAATCCTTTATAACCAAACAACATGCATCCTAACAGCTGCTACGTGTCACCTTGTCTGATCGCACACGGTGTAAAAACCTGTTGTGCGATAAGACTAACTAGTACCCGTGGATCTTATCATAATATATGGTATATTTTCATATGTGAGGATCTCAAACCATATCGTCGCACTGCATGTATTTCTGTGGCTGCGCAGATAGTTAACTATTATACCCAAAAGAAATTCGGCTGGGCTTCATAACTGAATTTTCACGGCTCGTGTTGGAAATGCATGCAACACGTGGTAAGAAAAAATGACAGCTCGAACTTTGTTTAATCTTCAGGTGCTTGACCAACAAAGTTCTCCGAATGCGCAGCGATTGACTTGGCGTGGATCTTTCATGCTACTATCACGAAGGTTGAAACTATTACTCCATGCGGTAGGGAAAAAAAGCTTGCTGTCTTGACATTTTCCAAGTCAAAGTTTTCAAAACGTTGAATAATATAAATGTCTTTTCTATGTCTATTTTCTCAGTAATTTTTAATGACAGACATTTCGTTTTACAATGGAAATCTTAATATATATTGATCACGACAGAGAATAAAAGAAGTCATCGTTCATAGTTTCAACTGTCAATCAATCTCTACGTACAAAATGAAAAGAACAAGTTCCTAGGTCACTTGCTGCCTTCGTCGCGTTGATAGTTGACTATGATAAGAAACAGCAGAGTACCTGCAGGGAAGCGAGGCTCAAAGCTAGTTGACTTCGCTTTCGTCCCGGTGAACAGCAAAACTATTCTCGACTTGCGAGGAAACAGTACTTTAATTTATTAGTTTTGAAAAAATTAAAAAAATTTAATAACATAAATTAATATGGGATAGATCACTTCATAAACATATAAGATTATATTTAACTTCTACATGTTTCATTAAAAAACAAATTTTACTATAAATATACATTCATTAGTTACGTTGTAGTTTAATTTTTTTTTGCAATTTGCAAAGTTGAATTTTAATTTGCATGTTTGTGAAGTGATATATCACATGTTAATACATCTTCATAATTTTTTTATTTTTTTTATAATTATTTGAGTGAAATACAAACAATGACAAGACGACTTCTCGAGAGTTTAAAATCCACTTTTTAGGTGAACACTAATTTGTATTATTTCTATCTAACAAATTAAATTAGGTATTTATGCACTTATGGTTTTTTATCTACTGTGTTATTTTACCTAGCTATACCAATATTTATGCCCTTTAATTTCACTGGTGCATGAAGGAACATCCATATGGATCTAATTTGTAGTTTATGGCATCGGCACCAATTTAACGTCACTAATTAAGGAAGACCCAAAACAGACACATGAGGGGTTATATGTGCCAAGTTCTAGTTTTTGCAACTGGCACCTATGATGAACGTATGAACTGGTAGATCTATCTATCGTTGATCTGTTACAAATCTCGTTACCTACAAAATTATTTATTTGAATATCAAGATATCGTATATCACTTGCTACAGATACCTAGATTTTTCAAAATATATGACCATCCCCATTTAATAAAATCAACAATAAGTCCGCATGCATATCTATATGCATAACACTTACTACAAAGACCAAGATTTATAAAAAAAATATCACAATCCTTACTTATCTATATGCATTACATCTCTTAGAAGGAAGAAGTGTATACTTTCTTAATTACTCAACTCTACCGTTAATAGGTGATATAGGTTTTTCAAATATTTACCTTACCATCCTATAATTGCAATCAAGAATCAAGAATCATCCTATAATGTCTAAGGTGCAGTCAAATATGGCTCTCACGTGCTCTAGACCAATATGTGAGTAACAAATAATGCATAGCTAGAGATATGCTACAGTTACTGTTGTACTCTCACCCTCCCTAAATAAGTGTAGTTTTAATCAAAAGTTTTGTCCCTAAGTTCCTTTTTAATATTATTTTATCTTTTTCTTGTCATTTGTAGTCATTAAATTAATACTAATCTCTCCTCCTCATTTTAAGCTCGTTCTTGTTTCTCTCTGTAATAATTAAAGAAGTAGTCTTTCAATCACTTGCTTATTACTCTTTCCATACAAAAATATAAGACACATCTATTTTTCCGATGTTTCAAATACAAGACGTGTATGTAGCACCTCTCTCTCCCATAAATTAATTTTTTTAATCCTTCACTGTCAAGACCTCTAATCATATTGGGTGCATGCGTTCTATTTATTGAGATAATCCAAACGAAAAAATGATAATAATTATTTTTTAGACTTTACGTTAGTGGTGGTTATACCTTATATTAATTTTGGCATACAGAGAGTATATGTATGACTAGCTAAAGCTATACTTATTTGAATTTGACGAAGGAATGAGTAGATCCTAGCCACCTACTCCCATACATCTGTGGTCCTACAGTAAACCTCTAACTTAACACGCCCTTTAGTGGCATAGCTACACGAGCACGGCTATTTATTGTACACATTCTCTACGCAGTACACATCTAGCACGTACACTAGAGACATCATGGCACTGCTCGCTGTGGGCCAAGCACGCTGCCACAGGCACAGGCTGCCGGTGATATCATGTGCCACAAAGCCGACGAGGCTTAACCTGCCGCCGGGGCCAGGGACGCTGCCGCTGATCGGCAGCATCCACCACCTTGTCTCCCCCAGCGAGAGCGTGCACGGCGTGATGCGAAGGCTGGCCCGGGAGCACGGCCCCGTCATGCAGCTCTGGTTCGGCGAGGTGCCCACGGTGGTCGCCTCCTCGCCGGAGGCCGCGCAGGAGATCCTCAGGAACAAGGACCTGGCGTTCGCAGACCGGCACCTCACCAGCGCCACCGAGGCGTTCAGCTTCGGCGGCAGGGACGTCGTGCTGGCCCCGTACGGCGAGCGGTGGCGCCAGCTCCGCAAGCTGCTGACGCAGGAGCTGCTGACCGCGGCGCGGGTGCGCTCGTTCCAGCACATCCGCGAGGAGGAGGTGGCGCGGCTCGTGCGCGACGTGTCGGCCGCCGCCGCGTCCGGCGCCGCCGTGAACCTCACCGAGATGGGGGCCAAGCTCGTCAACGACATCGTGCTCCGGTGCTCCGTCGGGAGCCGGTGCAAGTACAGCGAGGAGTACCTGGCCGCCCTGCGCGCCATGGTACGCCAGACGTCGGGGCTCAGCATCGCCGACCTCTTCCCGTCGTCGAAGCTCGCGTCGATGGTCGCGATGGCACCACGGAGCGCGCTGGCGAACCGCAAGAAGATGGAGCGCATCATAGAGCAGATCATCCAGGAACGAAAGGACCAAATCGAAACGGACACGATGAGCGGCAACGTCGGCGATCGGGCGGCGGCGGGGAGCAAGTCGTGCTCTCTCGACGACTTGCTCAGGCTCCAGAAGGAAGGCGGCACGCCAATTCCAATTACAAACGAGGTTATCGTCGTGCTTTTGATGGTAAGCAAGCCTCACATCAGAATCCATCTTGAGTACGAGTGTCGACCATTCCGCGGCTTAGCTCCAAATCGATGTCACCGGCCGCTCTGCCTCGCCATCTCCAAGTCGATCCTAACTCCACAGCGCGCCAGCCAACTTAATCCCACAACTCCCCGACTCGCGAGCTAAACGAGCTAAGCCGAGCCAGCCTTGTGGGCTTGTTCGGATAATGTGTTGTGCCGAGCTGGCCCGATATCTATCCTTAATTATGCAGATGGGCGGAGAACCTACTAATACAAAAAATATATAAAAACATTAGTTAACTTTTTTAAAAAAATTCAGGAAGTTGATTACATCCTGGCCTCTGTATTTGTAGGATACACAACCATAATAATGTTTTAGTTAAAAAAATAGTCTTAAGTAAAGGAGAAAACCTCCTACGAGATGAACAACGCAAAGTATACACAAAAATATATAGTAAACTGAAAAATAGATTAAACTGTAGAATATATGTGTAGATGCGTATCGTACAAGTTTAGAGAAAAATGAAAAAAAATTCAGGTGATTAATAATTAATTAGATAAACATATGATTTCAGGACATTTTTGCGGGTGGCAGCGATACATCGTCAACAACACTGACCTGGACCATGGCAGAGCTCATCCGATCGCCAAGAGTAATGGCGAAGGCACAAACCGAGCTACGACAAGCCTTTGAAGGAAAGAGCGCCATCACTGAATATGACCTTGGAAAACTGAGCTATCTGAAGATGGTAATAAAGGAGTCCTTGAGACTACATTGCCCGGCGCCCTTCTTGATCCCTCGAAAATGCCGTGAGACAAGCAAGATCATGGGTTATGACGTACTTAAGGGTACATCAGTATTTGTGAATGTGTGGGCAATATGCAGGGATAATAAGTATTGGGAGGATGCTGAGGAGTTCATGCCAGAGAGATTCGAAAACAAGAATATAGAATTCAAAGGGAATAACTTTGAGTTTCTTCCATTTGGCTCTGGACGCAGGATATGTCCCGGCATAAATCTTGGGCTGGCCAATATAGAGCTTGCTTTGGCTAACCTTCTTTATCATTTTGATTGGAAGTTGCCTAATGGAATGTTGCAGAAGGATCTTGACATGCGAGAGGCACCTGGACTTCTCGCTGCTAAACACACTAGCTTGAATGTGTGTCCAGTTAAGTTGGCTTCAAGCTATGCATAAGTCCCACTGTAACAGAGGTGCTATAAGATATAGGGTCTTCCTGATTTTAAAACAACTTATTTACCTAATTAGATCGAAAAGCATAGCGAGCCTACCTATGTACTCATGCGTAGTAAAATATATACTATGTGAACCATAAATTTACATCCATTTAAATAACGGTGCCATTGTACTTGTATATTTGTCCAGCCAAAGTTAGAAGCGTGTATATTCATGGACACCCATCACAGACAACTTCCGTTCAATTCCTCGAGCTCCACACATACACGTGGATTTGCAGTCTAATTATTTCATTAATGAGAGGGAAATTTGGCATATCTATAACTTTTATATCATTAGTACCCATTAGCAATTTTTACAAGTTAAAACTCAACATGTAAGTATGTCATTTTATCACTCACTAGCAATTAATATTCTAAAACATCTTAAATCTCATACAAGTATGACACATCATCTAAAATATGACATTGTAGAGTTTAACATATAAGTATGTCAAATAATCTTCCTGACATCATTTTTATAATATTTTAATATCTATCATTTTTGTAATATTTAGCCTATATTTATTCATGCATCTCTCAGCAAAGCCCGAGGTATCACATGGTATACCCAAAAAGCTTGTCCACTCGCTAGTTGCATGCACTACAACAGATCTAGGCTTCTTTGATGGACTCCCTGTGACGGCTTCATTGATCTATAACGAATTCATGATAAAATCATCATAAAATTTACTATCGGCTGATCCTAGCGACAATTGGAGGTCTTTATCATAAGATACGTTCCCCACGACAGAAGATCATCAAAAACGGTGGGGATTTCGTCATTAGAAGTTGGTCTATCACATGGTGAGGAGGATTTTTTTGTACAACTTGCTAGGCAGAGTCCTTATGTGCCCACAGCAAGCTAGTCTTATTTTTAAGGATGATATTGTATGGATAAATTCACCGTAATCTAGGCTTAATTCGTCATAACAATTATCCTAGCACACAGTGACCAAGTATTTTTTTCATAGAACTAACCAAGAATAGTTGTAAGGAGGTCCCACATGACAGTATAAGAACGTGTTCATTAGTTCGGTGTTTACATGGAACGTGTGCATTTGTCTGGCGTTCGTCTTCCAAATCACCATGCCTGCGGGTGTAAAAAAAATCAGCATATGTACGTACAGCTCTCCCCCAAAATCCACCCATCGCTTTCCATAGAACCATCTACTTCTCTCCCGCAAAACCCGCATCACCACCGTCGTCGATGTCCTTCCCCTAAAGCGGCCTATCATGCATGCATCGGAGATGGTCTAGGAGTGCCACAGGGAGGTTTGGCTCTAGCGCAGTCTCACCAACGGTGCGGATCTGATTAGCGCCCTGCGCAAAGAGCCGCTCCTCCACAACCTCGCCCGCCTTGTGTGTGCCTGCGCCATTGACCGCACCACTGCCTACACCAGTTTTGCTGTTGCGCTGGTGGTGCGACCTCTAGACCTGCCTCCCTGAGCTCATCTTCCTAACATACCACCTGACTCGCTCGATACCATGCTCGCCCAGGCCACTGCCATGGCACTGTCGCGCCTCAAAGTCAATCCTGGCATCGAGCACATTATCACACCCGCCTACATGGCCGCGTTGATGCGGTGCCGCCATGAGGCTGGCGCCAACAATGCTCATGTTCGACTTACCCGAAACAAGCCACCGCTACACTGTCAAGTGGCCCTAGTTTCCACTGTGCCACCTCAATATTCCTGAACGGGCTGTGTGACCGCCTCCAATTGCGGGTGATGGGGATTTTCACAGAAATGTAGAGCCTCTCACTCATTTATGTAACAATTGACCTCACCGACCTGCTACCTCCATCTGTAAAAGCTTCGGATTACAGTTTCATGCTCGACTCAGTTATAATTCACTTGACCACACTCAAGAAGCTAGCTCTGTATGTCAACGAGAAGATTCGTTGTATCGACATTAATGCCTCTGCAGTGTAGAATTTGAGCTTTTATCTTAATTATTGGATGAGGGAGGACTTTAGTTTGTCATGCTCGACACCTATAGTTGAAGAGGTCTTTTGGGGGTGCTACTTCGATTCCTCAAATGCAGGGTTTGGGTAGGTTTGGCGCCTGTTCAGTGTGACCTTAGAGACCACAAAAACATTGGGCACAATTGGCCTCCCAGCCACATCCTGTCATTGTGCATTATGCGGAATAACGTACGCCTTCTCTCCAGCTCAATTTCCCCATTGTGTTGGCTAAACTGATGTCAAATTTTTAAGGTGTATTACCAAATATTTATGTAGGATATATTGCAAGTTCTGATCCGGAGCTTTGCTGAAGAAATATCCGATGGCTAGGTGTCGGTTTCTCTATCTTGGAGCTTGTTCTTAAGATCATGAATCCCATCCATGCTTATGGACGAACCATGTTGCATCTGCTTACGGTTTATAGCTAGCTCTGTACAAAGGCTTAACTTAAAGCTACTTGAGGTAATAATTTCATCTGTTTATCTGATCATATTTCTCGGGCCACACATGGTTGAGATCTTGGCCTTCTTTTGTTGTATCAAGCATGCGAAGACGTCAGAATATCCCTTTGAACTGATCTTAAAGAACTAGAATTCCAAGGTTTTGTTGTAATGTTCCGTTGTGATCAGCCGCCTTACAACTGAAGACATCAGAATGTCCCATTGAACTGGTCTTAAAGAACTAGAATGCCAAGGTTTCAAAGGAGAACATCTCGAAATTCATCTCCTCAGAGTGATATTCAGAAGCACAACAAGGCTTGAAAGATTAACTATTCAATTGCACTATGAGTTGTCGCTGAGTGAAAATGTAATTGATCGACTCATTGAGGAATTTGCATGCCCTTCTCTGACGGTCTATGTCAGGACATTCGGGCTAGATATTATGTAAGATACTAAGCATGACAACATGAAATATTTAGTTAGATGGGGTCTTGAACAAAATCCAAATAATATTGTAACCATCCAACATCATCGTTGCCATGTCATGCCAAATAACATACCACAATATTAAACCCAAAGTGCCGAGCAGTGAGCAAATGAGATATTCGATGGAATGCTTGCCAGTCAATTTTAACCTAAGACATGCCCATCAAACCACTTGAATGCGGCGACCAGATGTATTAGATATCTCAGGGGACTTGACTCAAGTGGTAAATTCCACGATCATCTCAATTACTCAAAACCTATACTCATGTTCGACTAACTCCCAAGGTGACGGCTAGTCTCACACTTTTATCTCAAGTATTGATACAAAACCATAGGACATACACATAATAAAACTAACACTACAATCACAACTAAGTTATTACATAGGACGACCGGCCAAATAGATACAGTCCAGCGAAAACATGTGTGCCCAAAAGAAATCCCACAAGCAACCTACTAGGGATAAGCCACCAGTTAATTAGAACCATCCTAAAAGAGCAACGATTCCCTCATCACTCAACCTAGAGCAACCTCATCACTTGCAACAAAGTATAAGAAAACAAAGTATACAACAAGCAAGAATCAATACATTAAATAAGTTAATGTACTGGCAAGGCAAAAATCAAACCTAAATACATCTGGGCTCTAAATCATAGGAAAGACTATTTATAGTCTCATTTTTACCATAAAGCAAGTTTTATTTCACAAGGATTTTATAACGGTTTTTTGCATTTGAAACATGTATATAGAGTAAATCATATTGTTCATCATCAAGAAAACATAATTATACCCTTGGTGCCCTCAATGACAACAAGTCATAATGAGCATCAACATAACAATAATAAGTACAATAAATCACCATTTTTCATCCCAATTTCACAAAGCACATTTAGACATCATAAAACTCTAAACTCATGACACTCGCTATGTTGTTCATTACCGTGAGCATGACTAGTCGATTCGTTTTGACTTCATACACTAGACCCACATTATTTGATAGGAGCCAAACAACTACACTCCAGTTGTTTTGGTACCCGTCGGTACCCCACACTCTACACATTGAATGCGGCCTAGAGGTTAAAACTAAGTCTTTACATTATTTATTGTCTAATCCTTGCATGACAACGATGAGTGATAATTCACATGATGTTTAGAATGTTAATGCCGTTAGACTAGGGGTCTTTACCAACATAACGTTATAGATGGGCCGGTATAGTCGTTCCCTCATATGGAATAGTCAGTCGTTCCCTACCAAAACATACATACATAAATACGGCGCGGACCATTACAGTCGTCCCCTCATAAACATCATACATAGAAAAGGCGGATCAGTCACCGCCTTGTAATTCACATACACATCGACAACTCCCACAAATAGCCTTATAGTTCAATAGTAGATACTATTACTACTACAATAGCCTTTCGAATACAAGGATAGACAATAAACAACTTTCCTTGGTGAGCTTCAGCTGGTAATTTGTTAAGTTAATTTTATTATTTCGTAGTACAACATATTTGAACAGACATGAAGACAAACTTGATTGATCGCGTGAACCATTTTAATGTTTTTTTCATTTTTTTTCTTGCTAGCATTGTAATGCCCTTTTTATCTAGAAATTACTTTTCTTTTTTTAGAAACACGGTACAAATGCTGGCCCACACAATGCGCACACATTTGTCCCTACAAACGTACACACGTGCACCCTATCCTTATGAGCACCTACGGAAGATTGGACTGACCTATTATGAGATTCACGAAGTCACCATGAACGTCTTGCTGTTAACGGGTACGTTGCTTATCACTGATTAGCTGTAAATGCGAACACCCATATCAAGTATAGGACTTGAATCCAGGTGGATTGGTTCTATCGTAAGAAACCTAACCAATTGAGCTATTCTCACTTCGCGAAATTACTTTTCATTTTCTCTGGCGCACACTCGTGACACAGATTGAGCTCACTAGATATTGTACGTGGATTTATGTGAGCTTAATTCGCAGAATCAGAATTTGCAAGCAGGACCGACTGATACGTTGCTTCTGGTTTACATATTGGATGCATTGTAGCATTGTGAAATAGCTTGTGTGTAGAGGACAGATCTTATGTCGTGTTAGAAAAAAATTAAGGTGCTGAAAAGGTGAAAAGTTAAATGTTTCTTCCCAGTAAGTCAGGTTAGTTAGTTGATTGGAAGGTAAAAGTCGTTCAATTAATACCATCAAAATAAAAAATACAGGTTGTTTAGTTTTATACAGATATTTTTGGCTTCAGCTTATTACCATCAAGTTGCTCCATGGTTCACGAACATATGCTACTGCCTTCAAATTTCCCCTATTTCTCTATTATTTTGTCTAATTTTTTCCTTCTTCTCTTTTTGAAAAGATATGTATCAGATATATATTCAAAGAAAATACTTATGGGAAAGTTGGAGTTAACTCGTGTCTCTGTACCAGTACCCTGCTCTATGATGCTCGCACTCTGTTTGCATACCGAGTACCCTACTAGGCTACTACAATTAATAATAGTGAAAACAAAAAAAAGCTGTCATATAGTCGGATATATATCACAGATGAGGGGGTCGAGAAGTGCACAGAAGGTTGTGCAAAAGTATTCATTTATCCATCCACGCACAATGCCCTATCACCAGTTCATGTCAGATTAAATTCAGCTAGTTCAGTTTCTGCATGTACTCATGATCGTCTAACTTTATGCACAAATTAACCTGGTTACCGATGCACGCAGGGTTAGGATGCATCAGGAACGAAGATGTCCCCGCTACAGTGTTTGCCCATTAAGCAACGTTAATTCCTTCTCTGCAGAGTCCGAAGGAGATGGAGCAAAGTATGGCGCTAGGCACTGCAGGCTACACCAACGTTGTGTATCTAGCCAATGGTAGAGGTCAATAAAGCTACTACTTGTTCCTGACTAACTCCTAATGGGGAAGCCCACCACAAGAGGAAGAAATCCCTGAGTTGAAAGCTCATTCGGATCGGCCCGGGATGATAAGTTTACTGGTCCATTACCCTCCAAACCCCAGGGAAATCCGTCCACGGCCCTACCTCGTGGAACTCTACCATGTGACCCACAGCAGCGCGAGCGCCTCGCCTTCGCTCGTCCCATACGGCCGGCGTCGAAGCCTCCCATGGTGATCGCCGCCACAACAACAGCCGAGCAGTAGCTGCAGTGGGTGGCGAGCCCTCTTCCCCGAATCCTCCTCTTCCTTCTCGCGTGTTTCTCTCGGACGCGCATTGCTTTGGTTTGGAGGGTATCTTCTCCGGGGCAGCAGGGTGGTGTGCCCGACTCGTCGATCCGTCTCCGCTGGCCGTGGCTGTGGTCCTTCTTGCGCGGATGGGCCTCCTTGAAGGTATACTTCTTGATCTTGAAGTCGTCCTCCTCTCTTGTACTGAACTGGGTAGAGTAGAGGATCCACCCGAGCATGGTTTGATTTCTTGGATTTTTGATGGTGATGAGCCTCAACTTGTTTGAATTATGATATTGATCCAAGATGATTGTGGTGGCCGCAGGTGTGGCACTAGTTTCACAACCGGCATTAGTAGTAAGCTCGATCGATTCTTTGGCATGGCTTTACCCCAAGGGATTTTGATATCTTATTGGAGTTTGCATTTATGCTCAATTGCTCTGTGCGCAGATAATTCCTGTGCATCTTTTATGCACGGAGATAAAAATGGATCTATAGTTGTGTTCAGTAAAATTGAGTTATTGATAACATACTGGAGTGTTGGTTTATCATTTGTATGATCTAGAGTTAGTGTAAAGTAAGAAAAAAATTGAAGACCAATCAGTAGGTTCTATAAGATTTTGAAAGAAATCAAGAAAATCCTAGTAAAGTGAAATTGTTCCTTTTACAATTCTATATTAAAAAAAATAAATGTTGTACAATCTGTAGGTCTAAAATTAAATATTGGTTTGAGAAGAAGAGCTTGATAGTACAGAAATACCTACACGGCAAAGAAGAGCTTGAGAAGAAGAGCTTGGTTGCTCTTGACTTGAAAACCACATGTTTTGTTGAAAACTAAGAATGCTTGGAAGAGATGAATAATTTATGGTCAAATTATATGAGTGAGGCACATAATTCCCTTCAGATAGTATAGAGGCTTAATACGAGTTAGTGGGAAGCCTATCACTGAACATAGGTGCAATTAGAATTACTGAACTTTTAGTTAAGAGTATGAAATTTATTTCAGGACAGACGAGATCGTATATATGACCTGCTTGTAAGCTTGTTTGCTTTTGGTAGGATGACCAGACATTAATCTTCCACCTTCCTGCAAGAAATTATTTCAGACCTGTGTGTTTCAACATGCTATTTTACTATATTTTTCTTTTGAAACTAATCACAAGGCAAATCGTTCCTTTATAATCAGTGTCTTTAGTTAATTGCAACTGTACTACCATGTTGTTTTTGCGTTTAGTCTTAGCCCCTGTTTGTGTACACATCAAGCAGCTATAATCCAAAATTGAGTCAAGATGGCATTTTTTATAGTTTTCTCAGGCAAGCAGGTAAAATTAGATCTTCTTGATTTTCAATAATGTGAGGTCAATATTTCTAAGTCATGAATAGCAAAATAATTGTTCCTCTTCTTCTTTGCATCTTTTGAGGGGTGGGTCTAGCAGAGAAAATGCCCAAATTCAAAACAGTGCGTTTTTTTCCTGCAGTGTCAATTCATTTTCAATCGGTTGCATATGTGTTTAACTACTCTGCTCCTTTATTTTTAATTATAGTTAAGATTCAATCGTGTACTGATATTTATGTTATTACATTATTTTTCATCTAGCAGCGACAAAGGTGCTAAACAGGTGAAGATGGAAAGATTGGAATTTCTTAACTCTGAGAGGAACTAGATTTGTATGACCATTATTTTAATAAAGCAATGTTTATATGCAAGTTTGTATGTACATAGTGTTTGATGTAATTCTACATATTTCACCTGATTGATATGATGGACCAAAGATTGTGCACTTGAAAGTCAAGTGTTGTGGGCACCATGCACTATTTATTTCTTTTATTTTCTCTATAAATTTTGGATTTTATTTACAATATTTCGAATTTTGGATGAAGTTATTTTTTTAACTTCGAGAGTAATGCTAGTTTCTGATATTCTTTTTTCTGGTTTCTTGATCTTCTCTATGATCTAAAATTTAAATAGCAGTACATCTGTCAGATTGAATGCCCAAACACAAACGTCCAGGAAACAATGAAGGTGACTGTTGTGGGATTTGAGGAAAGTACTGGAAGTCATGATATCTTTTAGCATAAAATTTAATATATCTCTCGATACCTTCTCTCGAGAAGAGCCTAGATTTCTTGTAATAATGATCACACGAACCTCAATCAAACTTATTAGTGCAGCTTATTATTGGTTAGGTAGTTTATGTTGAAGTAATCCATGGCGCCATCGGCTACTTGCTGCTCTAGTCATCCACCAAGCACGTGATTCCGATTTTGTTGGATCATGGCGCATGTATAGCTCGCATGCTGAGTTCATGCGGGAGTTTGTTTTTTGCTTTTTTCATTTTCTAGGGAGTGCGTGCGCTTCGTGTGTTCATGCGCGGTCAAGCCGGGAGGCATGGCGAAGTGGCCGGAGTTTAGGAATGCATGGCAATAACTTCGGTCGATGCATGTAATTTGCTATTTAAAGTTTCCTAATACAACAGAAAACGCTGCCAAGTTTTACGCAGCACCAAATCGCTCTCGCTTTCTCTGTTCTTGATCGGCATTTCGTCGAACACCTTCGGGGGGGTTCGCTAACAATTGGTATCAGAGCCTCGTTGGCTCGCTGGTGCCATGGCGGAGCGCACGCCGCCGCGACCCTCTCTCACACCACCACACGCTCCAACGCCACCACACTCACGCTCTCCTCTTTCTCACATGTCGCGTACACCCCCACATTGTCGTCCTGCTGAGTCCCCGCCGCCGCGCCGTGCGCGCGGGCGAGGCGAGCGACAGCCCTTGGCTGCTCAGCCGCGCGTCGTCAGAGGGTCGAGCACCGCCGTTCATTACCCGGTCCTGACGAGGACCAACTACGAAGAATGGGCGCTCCTCATGACGGTGAATCTACAGGCTCAGGGAGTTTGGTACGCCGTGGAGCCGTACGAAGACGAGGAGATCGAGTACCGCGACAATCGGCTGGCGTTGGCCGCGATCTTGCGAGCGGTGCCGCCGGAGATGCTCCGCTCCCTCTCCACCAAGCGCACAGCGTAGTCCGCGTGGGAGGCAATCAAGACAGTCCGCGTCGGCACTCGGCGCGTACGCGAGGCAAATGAGCAGCTACTTCGCCGGGAATTTGCGGATGCTCAGTTAACGGCGAGAACGTCGACGACTTCTGCATGCGCCTCACCGGCATCGCAAACAGCATTCGCACTCTTGGAGGCGATCTCCCCGAGGTAGATGTTGTTAACAAGTTGCTAAATGTTGTCCCTGAGCATCTCTCGTAGATAGCCATCTCGATCGAGACGCTCCTCGACGTCCGTGACCTGTCCATTGAGGAGGTCACCGGCCGACTCCGCGCCGCCGAGAAGCACAAGACCAAGCCAAGGGAGGTCGTCGATAGCGGCGGCCGTCTCATGCTCACTGAGGAGCAGTGGCTGGCTCGGCTCAAGAACCGTGAGCAGAGCGGTGAGAGCAGCGGCACTGCGCCCGGCGCGGTCGCGAACGCCGGCGGCAAGAAACGTGGGATTCGGCGCGGGCGCGGGCGTGGCCAGGAGCACCCTGGCAACAAGTGTCGCAGTTGCGGCAAGATGGGTCACTGGGCCAAAGATTGCTGCTCAAAGCCTAAGAAGGCCGAGGCCCACATTGCGGCCGAGGACGACGATGAGCCGACATTGCTCATGGCGCGCGCGTGCTTGGTTGAGCGGCAGCGACCGCCGGCCGATCCCATGCCGAAAATAACACTGGCATCCTCACCGGTGTTTTTGGAGGAGGCAAAGGTGCTGGCGCATCTCGATGGCGATCCCGATCCCGCGGATCAATGGTACCTCGACACCGGCGCGACGAACCACATGACCGGCGCCCGCTCCGTCTTCTCCGAGCTCGACACAGCGGTGACCGGCTCCGTCAAGTTCGGCGACGGCTCCGTCGTCACGATCGAGGGCTGCGGCACGATCCTCTTCGCCTGCAAGAATGGCGAGCACCGCAGGCTGACCGGCGTCTACTACATCCCCCGCCTCACCGCCAACCTAATCAGCGTCGGGCAGCTCGACGAGAATGGGTGCGAGACCCTGGTGCGCAACGGCTTCATGCGAATCCGCGACTAGGACCGATGGCTACTGGCGAGGATCCCGCGGTCAAGAAATCGGCTCTACTCCATTCGCATCAACGCGGCGCATCCAATCTGCCTCACCGCGCGCAGCTCCGACGTAGCTTGGCGCTGGCACGCTAGGTACGGTCACCTTAGCTGTCAATCGCTGAGAAAATTGGTGCAGGGTGACATGGTGCGGGGTCTGCCGTTGATCGACCACGTCGACCAAGTGTGCGACAGTTGCTTGGCGGGCAAGCAACGCCGAGCCCCGTTCCCGGTGCGCGCCAAGCATTTCGCCGAGCACCTGCTGGACTTGGTGCATGGCGATCTGTGCGGGTCGATCTCACCGGCGACACCGAGCGGCAACTGCTATTTTTTGCTGCTGGTCGATGATGTGAGCCGTTATATGTGGCTCACTCTCCTGGCGAGCAAGGATCAAGCGCCGGCAGCCATCAAGCGCTTCCAGGCGGCGACGGAGCTGGAATCCGGCCGCAAGCTGAAGGTACTCAGGACCGACCGCGGCGGCGAGTTCACCTCCGTTGAGTTTGGTGCCTACTGCACGGACCACGGCGTCCAGCGACAACTCACCGCGCCCTACTCCCCGCAACAGAACGGAGTAGTCGAGCGGCGAAATCAAACCGTGGTCGCCATGGCGTGCTCCATGATGAAGGCCAAGGGGCTCCCTGCTCGTTTTTGGGGGGAGGCGGTTTCGACGGCAGTGTTCCTCCTCAACCGCGCTCCCACACGAGCTCTGTCCGGCAAGACGCCGTACGAGGCATGGCACGGCGTCAAGCTGGCCGTCCACTTCCTGCGCACGTTCGGCTGCGTGGCGCACGTGAAAAACACGAAGCCCAATCTGAAGAAGCTCGACGATCGCAGCTCGCCGATGATCTTCTTGTGCTATGAAACTGGGTCCAAGGCATACCGGGTGTTCGACCCGGTGTCTAACCGTGTGCAGGTCACGCGCGATGCCGTGTTGGACGAGGCGACTAGCTGGGACTGGGCTGCTCCTGGCGGCGGCGGCGACACGGACGGCGCCACCGACTTCACCATCGAGTACACCGTGGCGCCGATCGACATCAACGCTCTGGAACCGGAGCAGGCCGGCGCGTCGACACCGAGCTCAGGTTCACCGTCGGCAAGCTTGGGGGGCGCACCGACGCTGGCTACGCCGGAAGCCGAAACGGGCGCGGGATCACCCGAGTTCGTGTCACCCCCGAGCAACCTCACTGACGCCCTGGACGCCGATCACGACGATGACGTCCCTCTTCGGTACCGCACCGTTGAGAACATCCTCGGACACACAGCGATGCCAGGCCTCGCACACCGTGAGCTGGACGCCGACGAGCTGTTCTTCGTGTCGGCAGAGGAGCCCGCTTCATTCAAGGAGGCGGAGCAGCACCGGAGCTGGCGGCGCGCCATGATGGAGGAGATGAACTCCATCACTGGCAACAAGACATGGGTTCTCGTCGATCCACCGCCGTCGCACTGCCCGATCGGGTTAAAATGGGTGTACAAGGTGAAGAGGGATGAGCGCGGCGCCATCGTCAAGTACAAGGCGCGCCTTGTCGCGAAGGGCTACGTCCAGCAGGCCGGCATCGACTTCGAGGAGGTGTTCACGCCGGTGGCGCGCATGGAGTCCGTGCGGCTCTTGCTCGCCGTCGCGGCGCACGCAGGCTGGGGCGTCCATCACATGGATGTCAAGAGCGCTTTCATGAACGGGGAGCTCACCGAGGAGGTGTACGTGCAACAGCCGCCAGGTTTTGCCGTCGAAGGACAAGAACACAAGGTCTACCGGCTGCACAAGGCATTGTACGGACTCCGGCAAGCCCCCCGCGCCTGGAACGCCAAGCTCGATGACAGCCTCCTGTCACTTGGTTTCCAGAAGAGCGCCAACGAGCACGCCGTGTACATGCGCGGCTAGGGCGATGCAAAACTGATCGTCGGCGTCTACGTGGATGATTTGATCATCACCGGCACAGATCAAGCCAACATTGACGAATTCAAGAGGGAGATGTGCAACATCTTCAAGATGAGCGACCTCGGGCTATTGTCCTACTACCTTGTGCTCGAGGTGAAACAGAGTGAGATGGGGATCTCGCTCTGTCAGTCGGCGTATGCTGGCAAGCTGCTCGATAAGAGCGGCATGCGCGACTGCAACTCATGCACCACGCCGATGGAGACACGCTTGAAGCTAAGCAAAACAAGCACGAGTCCGCTGGTGAACGCGACGAACTACCACAGTATCATCGGCGGGCTGCGCTACCTGGTGAACACGCGGCCGGACATCGCTCACGCCGTCGGCTACCTGAGCCGATTCATGGAGGAACCGCACGAGGATCATCAAGCGGCGGTCAAGCACGTGCTTCGGTACATCGCCGGGACACGGCACCACGGCGTTCACTATGCAAGGAAGAAAGACGGGCAGCCGGCGCTGCATGGCTTCAGTGACAGCGACATGGCCGGCGATCTGGACACGCGCCGGAGCACGAGCGGCGTCCTCTTCTTCCTTGGCTCCAGTCCCGTCTCGTGGCAATCGGCGAAGCAGAAGGTGGTCGCGCTGTCGTCATGCGAGGCAAAGTACATCGCTGCCACAGCCGCCGCCTGCCAAGCGATTTGGCTAGCTCGGCTCCTGAGTGAGTTGCTCGACTCAGAGCCGAGAGCGCCGGAGATCAAGGTGGACAACAAGTCTGCCATTGCAATGACCAAGAACCCCGTTTTCCATGACCGAAGCAAACATATCGACACGCGATACCATTTCATTCGGGAATGCGTGGAGAACGGGAAGATCGTCATCAACTACGTTCGCACGGAGGAGCAGCTGGCGGACGTACTGACAAAGCCGCTCGGCCGTGTTCGATTCCAGGAGCTGTGCAATGGGATCGGCATCGTTGAGCTTGATGGCGATGGCGGCAAGAATTAGGGGGGAAGAATGTTGAAGTAATCCATGGCGCCATCGGCTACTTGCTGCTCTAGTCATCCACCAAGCACATGATTCCGATTTTGTTGGATCATGGCGCATGTATAGCTCGCATGCTGAGTTCATGCGGGAGTTTGTTTTTTGCTTTTTTCATTTTCTAGGGAGTGCGTGCGCTTCGTGTGTTCATGCGCGGTCAAGCCGGGAGGCATGGCGAAGTGGCCGGAGTTTAGGAATGCATGGCAATAACTTCGGTCGATGCATGTAATTTGCTATTTAAAGTTTCCTAATACAACAGAAAACGCTGCCAAGTTTTACGCAGCACCAAATCGCTCTCGCTTTCTCTGTTCTTGATCGGCATTTCGTCGAACACCTTCGGGGGGTTTGCCAACAGTTTGCATCCTAGATAATTCTATATATCGATATTTATGTTCCAGAACTTGCATTCCTAATCATGTCAAATGAAGTACTGTACTACTAGATGAAGATTATATTTGTTCCGGTCCAGCCTTCACATAATTAAACAATCCAACGGAAATGGATGGTCCAGGATGTAAGCACCAAACCACATCACTTACATATTCACATGGCAGGAAATGCTCCTTGACACTTGACACTAGCGAAGAATCGATTTTTAACACCGGTTAAAAGTCCCCTTTAGTACCGGTTATAGAACCGGTTTTAGCAAATCGGGACTAAAGAACTTGATCTTTAGTACCGGTTGTATCCAGTATTAAAGATCAAAAAATTGTGTGCTATATGGAATTCAAACTCAAGATCTCTCATCTCAGTCCTCACGTATTTTACCATCCCACCTACCACACACATCCAACCTGGATAGAGATGCTTTCTTTTTTACTAACCCTCAAGGCATTTTTAGTCCCGGTTAGTACCGGGACTAAAGATATTTCGAGCGACTTGAACTTTTAGAACCGGTGCTAAAGCATCTTTAACACCGGTTCGTTAAACATCTGAGATATTTGTTGTTTTTGCCGATCCACCAAAGATAGGTTGTCCAGTATTGGGACGAGCAACCTATATCTATATATGTGTGTGTATTGAAGTGATGATCAATGTAACCAAAGGACCTTATAGTGTACTACATGACTACATATATAGACACCTTGGTGTGCGCAAGCAACACATCCTGTTTTCGTAATACGCTTAGACACATCTCTCACAAGAAGTATCAAAGATCAAGCAGCCTGTTTTAATGAACTTGTAGCCACTACTGAACCCCTAATAGGTACTAGCTCATAGGTGCTGGTTAAACAAAAACCGACACCTATTGTAACTTATAGGTACCAGTTACAAGTACAAACTGGTACATATACTATAGGTACCGATTATTAACAAAAAATCGGCATCTATAGTTGGTCCGGTCACATCGTGAGCCACCTATATATACCTGTTTACTAACAAAAACCGATACCTATACTCTAGGAAGTATAGTTGCCGGTTCTTGACCGGTTCTTTCTCAAGAACCGACACCTATAGTTCGAAATAGGTACCGGTTATTAACAAAAAAACCGACACCTATAGTTGGTCCGGTCATATTGTGATCCATCTATATGTACTAATTTATTAACAAAAACTGATACCTGTACTCTGCCAGGTATAAGGTATAGGTACTGATTTTTCCTCAAGAATCGGGACTAAAGTTCGAAATAGGAACCTATAATAAATACGAAACCGAGCCGAACCGGGGAGCCAACGTATGCGCCTTATCCATTTGCCTGGCCTTATCTGCCTCCTCGTCTCACTCCACAAGTTCGGCGCATCCCATCCCCTTCTCCTCCATCGCCGCGTCCTCCTCCCTCCCCAACTCCCTGCCCCCTTCTCCCTACCTCCTCGTCGCTGTCCTCCTCGCCATGACGACCAGCCTTCTCCCTCTCTGGCAGAGGACGCGGCGAGACGACCGGCACAACCCCTCCCCCTCCGTCTCCTCTCCCCTGCACTTCTCCTCTGTGGACGCCGGCATGGAGACCGACGCATCCCCCCTACGCTAGATCCGGCGGTGCCGGCGGTGGTGGAGGAGGCCCGCCGGCTCCCTCTCTCTCCTGGTGGCCCTTCCTCCTATCCGCCCTCCCCCCTTCTCCAGATCTAGTGATGGCGGCGGCGGCGGCGTGGAGGCTAGGAAGGGAGCCCGGGTGAGGTGGCGGCGGCAGCGGCGGTGGTGGTGTGGAGGAGGCTCGCCGGCCCCCTCTCTCGGGGGCCCTCCCTCCTCTCCATGGATGGCGGCAGTGGTGGAGAAGGCCGGCGCGCGCGAGGTGGCAGCCGACGGCTAGGAGTGATTTGTTCATGTGTTCATGTAATTTGGTCATGTGTTCTTCATTTTGGACGATTTGGGGCATCGATTTAGGGATTTTGGCTAGATGAATTGGCTCGATTTGAGCTGGTAGTATTTCTTTTTTTTGGTCCTTGAAAATCAAAGATGTCTGTTCTATGCTTAGAACCGGTATCTATAATCTCTATAATAATCTCTATAAGTGCCTATAAGCAAAGATGTCGGTTCTTAACCGGTACCCTATAAGTGCCTATAAGCAAAGATGTCGGTTCTTAATCGGTACCTATGTGGATGGTTATTGGTACCATAAAATTGGTATCGGCTGAGAAACTGGTATATATGGCCGGTTCCCAACCGTACCGAGGAAGGAGGCACCGGGAACCAAGCTTATGCCAGCACATCCGACATATTCTTCACGATCAACCCTGTGCTACACATTTCTTCTTTGCTAGATGGTAATGTCAGTGAACTGCTTACGGTGCCAACTTGCCCAAGTGCCTAGGATTACGCTCCAGCATTTGCTTGCCCTGCCAAGCAATGTGATCAAATTAACTTGGGGAGTGGTCAGGTGCGTGACACGGCATTCCACAGATCGAGCTTTGAACCTCTGTGCCACAACTGAGATGGCCGGGGGTAGATTGAGATCGGCCAGATGGATATGGTAAGCATGGATTGTGTATGCAACATAGCTATTGAGATGAATACTTACGGCATCATTTCGAGATTCATTAGCGAGGGACCGACCCCACCGCCCCTCCCTCTCCCCCTTCATAGGCCGCCCTTTTGCCCCATGTGTACATTCGTTTGCTTCTCCTCCTCTCCTCTATACGTCCCTCTCTGTTGATCTACCACACCATAGCCTGAATTATGAAGCGATGTGCAAAAACAGAAAAAGGAGGAGGAGATCACGAACAAGAAGAAGACGGGTTAGATTGGTGTTTCCCTCATGGTCTTCTCACAGGATCCAAAGGGGAACGCTAGGTGAGTCTTGCCCCTTTGCCGTATCAGTTGTTTCAGGGCATTTTTAATGCATTAGATCATGGTTTTGGTAGGTTTAGCTAATGGGAAATCGATCTTGGTTGTTGTTTTGCTATCCTGAAAATTTCATATTATTTCTGTAGTTTTTGTTAGTCATGCAATCAAACCACCTTAGAGGCCGAATCTGCCAGGTCCATGAACATAGAAGTTATAAGAATTTTTTAGTGTGATGGTTGCTTTTCTGTCAAAATCTGGATAGTAGATTGAACTGTTTTTCGAGTGATTAAACGGCAAAATCAGTTCGGCAGCCTTAAGACAAGATTGTTGAGTTTTTTCTGAGCTTTCCATGTTGGTAAAGTACATATTTATTGGATGCGCAGAACTTTGGATGTAGCAGGTTTTTATCTGTGTGCCATTATAAAAGTTCAAAATGCCCTGTATACCATTGAGATGAAGAAAAACTCCTCAGTACCCTTGCTCAAAGTTTCTTTTACCTACATACCACTTCCGTCACACCGTCGTTTCATTGTAACAGAGCTGACTGTAGACTGAGGTTAAAATTACCTTTATGCCCATCAGTAATTCTACTAGACAGGCACCCGTCGTTCTTCCCCCATCTTGGTCACTCTCTGTGGTTCGTTTCCCATCCTGAAACCCTAGGAGAGCTCTGCTCGATCCGGTCGTGAGGAGGGAGCCGCGGCGTGGGTGGCTGGAGGGAGGACCGGGCGGCCGTGGCAGCAGGATCTTCGCGCGGCCGGGGGCGCAGGGCTTCGCGCGGCCGGGGCGCAGGGCATCGCGACCCCTGTGTCGCGGGCGTAAGAAGGGCTCCAGGCAGGGAGTGCAGGCAGTGCCGCGGTGTCGCGGTGCTGCGTCGCGCGGCCCCTGCGCTACGGGAGCGGTGCTGCGTCGCGGCCCCTGCGCTACGGGAGATAGGCCGCGGGGCCTCGCGCGGGAAGGCTATAGGGCCCACGTGTAGGAGATGGCGGACGACGAGCGACCAGCTGACGGGTGAGTTGCAACAATGCTTCAATTGCATTACATCAGTGCCATGTTTGTTTTGGTTGGGATTTGATTAAACTCTGTAGACATGTATGTTGTTCATCTTTCAATTGTAGGGATGAAATTCAATGGGGCTTTTTGAATCCACCCGAAATTCTACTATGGGACAATGTTGCAGTTGCACCCCATCAATGCCAGCCCCTAGCCATGTAGAACATAGCAAAGGAACTAAAACTGGGACTGTTACAGAACTAGAAAATGACATGGTTGATGCTGAGGATTATTATCTTATGAATCCTGAACCAGAGAATGAACATGTGGGGGTTGATGAGGAGGGTTTATACCTTGACATAGCACCTGCTTCTCATGCAAATGCTAACACAACTGAGAAAGAGGATGAAGATTCAGAATCAGGTTCAGACTCCGAATCTGATTCTATGTCTGACTCCGATATGGATGCTGAGGTAGATGAGATTGTTAATGATAGATTGCCATCTCACATGCCTTAAGTTGTATACAACAAAGATGACCCTCCTATGGAAGTAGGAAGCATCTATCCAAACATGCGTGAATTTAAGTTGGCTCTTGCTACACATGCTATCAAGAAAGAATTTGAGTATAACATTGAAAAGAGTGAACCAGGGATGTATCGAGCATACTGTGCGGGAGTGGAAGATGGTTGTAACTGGAGGCTTCATGCATCAACGTTGAAAGGTAAAGTCACTGTACAAGTAATTTTTTTTCATTTATTTTTGTAGTTTGTTCATCCTTTTGAATTTATTTAAGTCCAATTGAAACTAAACTTTGTAGGTCAAGGTGAACCCTTATCCTAATCATGAATGTCAAAGTGGTAAGAGGACTGGTGGGTGCTCGAAACATGCTACCAAGTTTTGGATTCGAGAGAAGATTAAGCATTGGTTAGCTGAGGACCCAACTGTTCGGCCCAAAGAACTTAGGAGAAGATTGAAGGAAGATTGGAAGGTCACTATTAGCTACAAGAAAGTGTACACAGGTAAGGAACTTGCTATGGACGAGTTGTATGGTAACTGAAAAGGAAGTTTTGACAACTTGTACAGGTTTAAGGCACAGATAGAAAAATCCTGTCCTGGCAGCTTTGTTGTCATTGATCATCATACAATAGAGGATAAGATTAGATTCAATAGGCTTTTTTTTGCAATGAAACCTTGTGTTGAAGGTTTCCTTAGAGGTTGCAGGCTTTATCTGGCTGTTGATAGTACATTCCTGACTGGAAAATTTAGAGGTCAGTTATGCATTGCTTGTGCAGTTGATGGGCATCAATGGATGTACCCAGTTGCTATAGGAGTCATTGATTTTGAAACCAATGAAAATTGGATTTGGTTCATGGAGAGGCTTAAGGAAGCTATAGGTACCCCACCTGGTCTGACATTTTGCACAGATTGTGGTCAGGCAGTCATGACAGGAGTTAGTGAGGTATTTCTAAATGCGGAGCATAGAGAGTGTATGTATCACTTGGTGCAGAATTTTAAGAAAAGGTTCTCTGGAAAAGTGTTTGATGAACATTTGTGGGCTTGTGCTTATTCTTGGACTGCATATTGGTTTGACCAGCATATGGACGCCATGTCTGAAGCAAATCCAGCAGCAATATTGTACCTTTAGCAAACTCATACAAAACTGTGGACAAGAAGTCAGTACTCTGCATTGTCAAAAGTTGACTATGTCACCAATAATTTAGCAGAAAGCTTCAACAATTGGATAAAAGCTGATAAGGGGCTGCATCTAGATGACTTGATGGATACTATAAGGCAGAAGATTCTAATCAAGTGGAACTTGAGGAAAAAAATTGCACATAAAATGGAAGGAAAAATTTTGCCCCACATCATAAGTAAGCTAAAGGAGGAAAGTAGGAACCTTGACATTGATGTTGTGACCAGCTCACTTGATGGCATTGCAGAGGTTTTGGCAAGGAAAGATTCTACTTATAGGTTTGTTGTGAACCTGCGTGAAAGAACATGCACATGTATAGTATGGGATGTCTCTGGATTACCATGTAAGCATGCAATTGCCTATATCACCTCTACACCTACAGAGAAGATAGAAGATCATGTGGACAACTGCTGCTCTGTACAGAGCTTTAGGGCTGCATATGATGGTACAATCCCTTCTATACCAGACAAATCCATGTGGCCCAAAAAAGAGCATTGTTTCTTCATGCATCCTCCATTGTTGAAGTCAACGGCTGGTAGGAGAAAGCAAAATAGATACAAGGGTGCAGCAGAGGGTGGCAGCAAAGGATCCAAGGGTAAGCATCAGTGTTCGATCTGTCAGCAATATGGACATCATTGGTACACTTGTAAAGATGGTGACCCAGCAGACATAGCAGCAATGCTTGCTGAAAGGTAACATAGAGCCTGAACTTTATTCTTATGTTTACATGTTTACATTGTTGCTAACATATTTGTCCATGTAGAGGTCTACTTAAAAGGAAGAAAAAGAAGATAACAGTAGCTACTACTGAGACCAGCATTGTGCTTGCAGCACCTGCACAAAAGATGGTCTTTCCAGTTCTGCCTACTGTTGTGGATCTATCAAAGAAAAGGAAGAACAAATCATCCTCATCAACTCGTGCGAAGAAACAAAAGAGTACTTCCAATACTTCAACAGCTGAGGCTAGTGACCCCTCCGTGAGGTAAGCTAATTTCTTATAATTGTCTGTTCACCACTTTAATAGGTTAACTAAAGTTTGTACGCATGTCTTCTTTTTTCAGAGGATCTGGAACAGGATCAAATCACCTAGATCCATTGGCCATCACATTCCCTTCAGGATCAAGTGAACTGCACATAACTGACAAGAGCGCAAGTCAGCAACAGCGCAAGAAGAATAGGGCCATTACGAAGAAATTGACTCCAAACAAGGCTAGTCCAGCCATGTCAACCCGCAGCAAGGCCCGTACTTCCCCTTCTAGTCTAGCCATGGGAACTAGAAGCAAGAAAAAACTTAATCTTTGATGAGTTTGCATCTGTATGGCAAGCTTTTGTAGTACTTCAGGTCTGCATGACCAAGACAATGTTTAAATTAGTAATGATGTCAACGTGGCCATCTTTTGTGTGTAAACATGACTGGCTATGCACCTTATTAGTAATGAGGTCATTGTGACCATCTTTTGTGTGCAAACTTGATTCTGTAATCAAGCTGACTATGCACGTCATGATAAATTTGGACTTCATTTATGTCTGAATGTATTTTAGTCTAAATACTTATTGTGTTTGTCACAATTATCGATTATTTTGGATGCATTTCAAATTTATTATTATAATTATTAGAGTTTTTCATATGGACATATACAGAGAAAAGGGGGTATACAGAGAGAAGGGGAAATCGCAGGATGAAAGTGGCACCTAAGGAAAGAATGAAAATTTTGATGCATTCCATAACTGAGGGCAAATTCATCTTTTCCGCCGGCTGTTAACTGCTGTTACAAGCAAAACTGACCGAAGTGGCATCTGGGGAAAGAAAACTTTGGACAAGGGTACTGAGAAGCTTTTTTTCATCTCAATGGTATACAGGGCATTTTGAACTTTTATAATGGTACACAGGTAAAAAGCTCGTTGTACTATGTGCTGTCGGAATTTCTAGGCAGATTCTGAGGCCTGTATTCAAGCTGAATTAGGCCATTTAAGTAGCAGAATAAAAATGTGCCTTCTACATAGAAGTTGTAGCTCTTGTTGTGTAGATCTTGAAAATGTATTTATTTTGTAGTGATGGCCTTTATACAATAAAGGATACAAAGATGTGAAGCAGAAGTGTTGCTTACAGTCGAGAGTGATGTTCATTTTTTAGGTTTGGTTAATAAACAGTCGAGAGAGATGTGAAGCAGAATCATATTTTGTTAATAAACAATTGTACAACGAAACAGAGACAACTAAACAAGGTTCTGACATTAATTTTTGTGACTTATGTCAGAAAAAACACGTAGTGTTGTTTCTTTTTGTTGTGTTTATACTCCGAGCAGCCATTAATATGTTACAGGTGAAGGAATTCCAAACAGACACGGAATAAGATTCCTAGGGCAGGAATTCTTGAAATTGCTGACAAGACATATTAAGATAGCATGACATGCCTTCATTAGTAAGCGAATGCCACTGAAAGCAAGCAAGAGCTGCTCTTTCTTTAATTTTGATTAGGGGCCTTGAATTAAAAACCCTGTCCACATAAGATGTTTTACGTAAGATGTTTCTGACATGTTTGAGAAAATTAAGGAACCTATGAAATGACGCTCCTGCCCTTCGTTCTTTTCTCAATTTTTCCTTTACTAGCTCAAACTCTGTTGCGTCCGTGCGCCGGCGGTGACACCGGGTGACTGTCACATCTCAGCAGCATTGCAGCCAGCCGGCAACGACATCGAGACGGTCATGGAGGAGCGCGGGCTGGGCAGATGGGGAGCATAGGCAAGACGGGCCACGGACTCATGCAGCAGGGTGGGGCTTGACCGTGGAGTAGCGCGACGATAGCGGCGGATGTTCGTCGGAGACCGCGGCAGCATCGCCTCCGCCACTTTGGATGTCCAGATCCCCGGAGGCCGTGCTTAGAACCAGTGATGGCAGCTGCAGCCGAGTAGAGGACCACCTCGCCACCTTGGCCGGCGCGGCTTTGTCTTCTACTCCTCTCTCCCCTTGGTTCATCTTCTCTTCCCGCGTGAGCAAGGTAGAAATGTGATAAATTGAGTGTTATGTGGATTCTGAATCTTGGTTTAAGATGGTATTGTTCTAAGAATATTCAGAGCTTATTGTTCATCAGATATCTGAAGGAAGTAGATGATGAGCTCACGCTCGATTGCGCGGGCGTTGCCACTGCTGGCGACGCTGGCTGTGATGAGCATGACCATGATGCTAGGGATACTGTACAGCTCGTGGCGGCTCTCACTGGACTTGGCGAATAAGACGAGCACCTTCGTGGGACGGGCAGAGCAGACGGCAGCGAAGTCGATCAGTCGATGAGCACGGGCACGGCCCCCGGCTGGCACAATGACACCTGTGCTACGGCAGCTTGCAAAGCTCGTACATCTTTGCCGCGCCGCCGGAAGACGCCGTTGCGGAGAAGCCACTTCAGTTATCGTGCTGCCAATAGATTTGGACATGAGGGAGGTGGGGACGGCGACGTCGTGTGGGAGGCTGAGACGGCAGCGATGAGCGATGGTAGCGGAGGAGGAGAAGAATGCAAAGGATAGGGGCAAACACGGTACACACACTATCACACATGGATGATTTGCCCTGCAGCGTCATACTTTTTGAATCATTTTTGTTTGAATTGTAGTGCCATACATAAAAGAATGGAAGGAGTACATAGATCAGTTAGACAGAAGCCATGCAGTATTCCTCCTGTGATCCTCATGATAACTGTATAATTCACCGAGTGAGAAAGAACCAAAGTGTGCTATGAGAAAGAATCGACGGTGATGGTGACCTGCCTTCTGTTGCCATTGTAGACCAAGACAAAGATGCTGATGATTCTCCTTGTGTCGGGGTTGGGTATGTGGTTGCAGAGCCGCCCGTCAACGCAGGCGAACATGCCTGACATGGTGAACCTTCTGACGGTCAATAGCCTGGTACATCTGGTGAGGGCTCCCATGGACTACGATGAAGATGACTTGTCATCGCCTTCACCTCTAATTGATCTCTTCGCCTTTGACACGACTCCGGTAATGGCCTTGGTTGCTTCCTGGTGAGCACGGTCGGTGCAGTCCTCCACTCCTGACAAGCAGTCGGAAGAAGATGAGTTAATTTATGTCATGCTCATCATTTCCATATCCTGGCAGCCATCTACCACAATCTAAATTTACAGAAATTGTCTTCCTGATATCCGTTTCAATTCTCAATCTAACTTATAGACTCCTCTCGCAGATGCCACAATGTAACGCCCCAATTTTTTTGCCTGCTAAAATAATACTTTAATAAAACTCCTAATTCAAAATTTCGGTTCTTTTAGTGTGGATTAAGGACTAAGTGCCAAAAGATCTCAAAATCCCTCCTTAAGACCAAAAAGTCTCCAGCACATAAATTTCTATCTAAAATGAAATCCCGGAATTCGAATTTTGCAATTCAAAATTCCTCTGAAATCGTCAACAAAAATTTCTTCCTCAGTCCTAAAAAGTCCATCAAGAATTTCTCATGAATTTTCCCTTCCTTTATCTCCCCATAATTCTCCGAGTCCAAATATCAAAGCTAAGTTCAAATCTAAATTCAAAGCACCAAATTTCCTTTTTCAAACCCATCCGGAAAATTCACAAAATGTTACTATTCATCAAGGCCATCTTCTCCTCATTTTACTTCACCCGGCCCACGGCTGCCACTATCCGCGTTCTCGCCCGCCCCCGTGAGGCCATTCTCCTCCCCTCAGTCCAGCACCATGCTTGGGCTGCGTCGGCCTGCTCCCGCGCGTCGGTGCACGCCGCAGCCGCCAACAGCGCGCTGACCTGTCAGGCGCCCCTTCTTTCTCCTCCCACCACACCCCATTTGAGGCAACTTGCTCCAAAAAACCTGCAAGGATGCCGGCTGCCGCCAAGCAAGTTGCCACATTCCTGACTTGCGCTTGACCACCAAAGTTGCCTTGCCGATTGCACCGTGCCCGCCAGACAGCTTGGCGCCATGCCCACTGAACCTCTTGACGCCGCGGCACTCACCGGAAGCTCACGTCGCCTCACTGTCCCGTCCAATCATGGCTCGACCCTACTTGCACCATCGCTGTCGCGTTGCGTCACTGCAGCCTTGCATTGCCTCGTCCCTCTGCTCCCACTCCAGTCGGCATCATCATGTTACTGCCACCCTCGTGCCACGTGCTCGTTACCTCGGCCACGGAAGCCACGTAGCACCGGTCTCTGCATCACCGCCTCTCTCGGCTATCATCTAGTGCCAGCCTCCACCTATAAATTGGCCCAGGCACCCCGCTACTTCACCGCACCTCGAGCCCGCCTCCTCTTCCCCTCTTTTCCACATACCACCTCCTCTCCCTCTCATCCTCCAGGCACTATCACCACCCCAATTCGCCTCCACTCATTGGTAGCCCCTCCCTTGCTTTCTCTTTCTCTTCCCCTACCTCTCTGCCGCTCATTTGGTTGCCAGCAGTGACCAAATGTCATACCCACACTGGAGCCACCGCCGCTCGGCCGCCTATTATTTTCCTGGAATTCTTTTAATACTTTTCTGTAGTCCAGAAAATATTTTCATCTTCTGTTTGTGCCAATTCAACTCTCAATTTTTTTATGAGATCTATCCAATGGCACTGTTAGTTATTAATAATAGTATTTTTGTTTTAGGTTTTTTTTCTCTCGTTTGCTCATAGTCGATGTCGTTAGAAATTATTTGATTATATTACTCCTAGTTTTTAAAATGTTTTATTTGTGAAAATGCATAGCTAGTGTGCACGATAAACTTGACCGGCCTTGGTTTGCTCAGTAAACCGATGGACCTACCTAGTAGCTGTATAATGTCGATTGAATGTTGATGACCCCATGGTACCCAGTAAACCGTGCTCTCAAGCATAGTACCGATGGTCCCACTCGCATCACACTGGTTTGTCAATGTAGGAAAATGGGTTGCAAAACCTTTTTAAAACCAGACATGTTGTGTCGGCGTGTCTGTGAAATAAAACCTACGATAGAAAGTGGTCATCTTTGAGGTGGTGCTCTGTGTTGGCATATAAGGGCTGATTCTTTGGGGGATTCCATCCATGTGCCTACATGGGTGGTATAGGGATAACCCTGGCTAAGTAATTAGATGGTCAAAAATCCCTTGTATGCAGTTGTTGGGGAATGCCGGGATGAGAAGGCGTGAGTTGATTTGATGCAGTGGGAGTAAATTTAGTATTAAACTTGCTAGGCATGAATAATTGGAGACATCTGAGATTCTTGGGTAGACGAGGGTTGAGGTTTGCCTGATACTCGGTTTAGAGATAACCCTTCTATGTGGCATGAGGTATCCTTGGTTGGCTTTGGAAGGGCCTTTAAACCTCCCCCCTTGGCCAGTGAGGGAGTAAGCTTGCGTGGTGTGGGTAAAGTGTGTACCCTCTGCAGAGGTTCTGAAATTGTTCGAATAGCGTGGTTTTGTTTACAAAGTACTATGTAAATGGTTTGTGATTGGGAATCGTTCCCGGAATTGGTCATGATGATTGATGGATGACCATTACGTGGTCTGAAACAGTCCTGTGTCGACTGGAATATCAAATGGTATCATAGATTAGGCTTCCCGAGGGGATGAAGTGTTTGCTGGAGAATATGGATGGTTCTAGGAGCCAAAGAGATGAGATTGTGAGATGAGTTGGAACTCTGATATTTGAAAGTGAAAAGACACTAATATATGAGAAGTAAATTGAAACTAACACAAGGTAGTAGGATGTGCGCCAGTGTCATGGCAAGACACACGGCAAAATAGTTTTAACCAACTAAAATTTGTTTCCTCTGCTTGAGTTGTTGCAAAGTAACTCGCAGACAGGATTGAGGAGAAAGCTTCTTTCCGTTCACATGGTAAAGAACTCACACATAGTGTTTTGAAAAATGTTTTCAAAATTTTGCAAAACAAACACAGCCCTCCTTTGAAACTTGCATACTCACATTTCCGTGGCTTGCAAAAGACATATGTACTCAACCGTTATTGCTTTTCGCCCTCCCACAGGAAGACATAAGTGAAGGTTAGGGTTTCCTTCCTAATCCCAATCCATTGCTTGATGATTAGGTTAAACTGAGCTAAGTTAAGTTGCTGCTTCTCTTCTTGTCGGTTACACTCTTGGAGTTATTTCAAAAATATGACCTCCTGAAGGTATAATTTATTTATATTATCTATTAGTTGCAATGATGCATCTCGGTTGACCGCGGGTATGGTACCGGCATCGCGGTTCCACGAGAGTCGGTTCATGTCGATTTCTTGTGGCACACCCTCTTTGGTGTCACTATTAGGTGGTGCCGATTCGGGGTGTGACACACAAGGGACGAACTATGGAAGGATCACCTTTCAATAGTTTCTTGCTCAAAAGAAAACCTTTTACAATATTGAAATTTTCATTTATGAGAGAGCCATTTGGTGTTAGATTTTCTAGAATAAACTGGAAAACTAGTAGTTCAGAAGTTTTAATATCTCACAGTTTTTCCAAGATCACCAAGGGTAACCGTTTTTCTTGAAAAAAACAACTAATTTCATATTTTTGCTTATAAACTTAAACATGCCTGCACAAGCCATAGGAGTAAACACTATGCTAGATCAGGACGTCTGTGACAACCCATCTGTGATGGGTTGAAATGCCTCATCACAGATGACCTCATCTCTGACAGGTTCACCAGCACACGGTACCTCTGACAGACTTACATGTAGACCCATCACAGGTGACCCCTTACTTGTGATGGGTTAAAAAATATATACCGTTACAGATGGAGACACTTATCTTTGATGGGTGATAAATACAACCCATCAAAGGTAGAACCAATCTGTAAGGGCCCCTATTTTTACCCGTTACTGACCACTTTGATCATCATACCACAGAGCCTACCTTATCCTCTCAATTTCCAATTCCACCGACACCTCTCTCTCTCCTCGTGCACCTTATCCGCATCTCCCAGACCACTTTGATCATCGTACCACAGAGCCTACCTTATTCTCTCAATTTCCAATTGCACTGACACCTCTCTCTCTCTCTCTCCCCGTGCACTGATCCGCGTCTTCCATCCTTCTTCCGCCACACACACCGCCCCGTCCCCTGTGCACCATGCGCCGGTCGTCATCTCCTCCACTCAGTTCGTTGGTCACTGCCTCTTCCCTCCTCTGGTTCATGCGCTCGAAGCCACCCCATCGTCTTCTCTGCTCCGAGTGTTGGCTATCGTGTCCTCCACCCTCTGTTCCAAGTCTAGGTCACCGTCTCCTCCCTTTGCTTCTAGCCTAGGTCATCCGCTCCATGCGCCCGAGGAACTCTCTTTCATCCTTTGTTCCGTGTGCTGGCCGCCTCCTCCTCCATCCACCTCAAGGATGCTAGATCTGGCCTCCCAAAGGTCGGGAACGCTGGATTTGACCGTACCCGACCTCGTGCTTGCTAGATCCAGCATCGGTTGCCAGCCCACCGCCCCCGAGCTTGGTGACAAGCACAAGAACACGGGATGCACGACGACAGCAACGAGCACAGCAACGGCGGTGACAACTGTGCCACCGAGTTGACTGCTCCTCATCTCCCCTTCCCAATGTTTGATCCCATTGGCCCTCCCCTCTCCACGGTCTGCTATTTGGTAGATCAGATCTTGCAAGTGTGTGATGCCAAATTTTTGTGTTGTTGTTGCTTTGTGTGGATGGAGAGGGATATAATGAATGTTCTCAACCGAGACGGATCTGTTGCCGAAATGTTTTGCTTTCGGTGTATTTTATACTTTGTTAAGGGTGTTCATCAGATCTGCTAACAGGATGACAAGTTGATGTATTCACGGATCTGTTTGATTAAAAATGTTTTGACTCCCGTGTACATTATGGCTCATCTGTTCGCTGAAAAAAGATTTGGCTCTTGCCAACGGTTGCCCTAGCCGGGGCTTCATTTTTACAATTTTTTTGGGTGGTTTTTCACACCTGTGATGGGTCAACTGATATCAACTGGTGAGAGGATTTTCTAATTAATAAAGCCTTAGCGTGTTCTTTTATTCTACCTTCATTTTGAAATTATATATGAATAACCAACATAATACTATATGTTAAACTGAGGATTTATTTATTAGAAACATGTTAATTGTTATTGAATTATTTATATTTATGCTTTATGCTCTTTGTAGAAGACCGTTATACAAGTCTCCTATGAGGAATGTGGTCATGATATTATTACCCTGGAATTCATGATGCATTTACATCACTTTTACATTGCACTTGGAGTATGTCACTAACCTATGGTTGCGACAGTACTGGTACATTGCCATATAAGCTTCACACCTTGTTGGGTGTGAAGGCTAGAGTACATATCATTGCATTGCATATGCACATGTTGCAGATTGATATGGAAGTTATACAGTTGAAGTCGTCTTTGAAAAGTGTTTTCCTCTCTAGAACTTATGAGAATGTGGGTTTGCTTTAACAGATAACTTATAACGTTATTATACTTGGATATTCATATGTTAGATCTTTATTTAATGAAGTTGTGGTTTAAATAGCTTGTTAAAGTAGTTTGCTCCCTGATATTTATTCTCACCTTCTTATAGTCCTTTCTGGTACTATCACCTCAAGTTTGAACTATCACATATGATGATATCTGACTTTATTTTTAACTTCTTAACCGCTATATTGATATAATTCAGTACAAGTCACCACCAAGGATGGCAATGCTACTGGGAGCACTATAGTAGCTAGGGTTGATACCACATATAGATGGCAAGTTTAAAACCATCAGAGCTTAGGCTTGAGCCAAAGTCTGATCAAAGTAGACACCACCAAACTGTTGGAGGTGTAGCTGCTGCACAATTGCCTGAATACTGTTAATGGCCTGGTAGTGAGATTGCTGCGCCATTAGCCAGAGCTGTTGGCAACATTGCTGTTGCTAGACTTGATTGTTTCTGAGTTCAAACGTAGTTGAATGCCAGAAGGAAGTTGCCGCGTGCTATGCTATACTGCTTCCTTACAAACTCATTGCATGGGCTAAGCACCTGTTGTTGTAGCAGAAGATGCGACTGCTGCTGATACTGCCTATGACTTTGACTAAAAACATCAAACTGCATAGATGCGTTGCATGCAGCAATAGCAAGGAGAGCAGAGATGAAAATGATCTTCCTTGTTGCAGGACAATAGTCCTATTCATTTTGCTATAATGCTTGAGTTGTTTGAAGGATGAGGAGGGTTTTCATTGTGCTTGTCTATTTATAGATGCGCTGGCTCGGATTTTATTTCAATTCCTCATCGGCCTACTCCTGCCTCTCTCCCTGCCGGCCTGCTCCTTTTCCTCCTCAGCCCAATAGTGGTCTCCCTCTCTCCCTCCTTTCGTTGACGCATGGGGCCCACCCGGCTATAGTGCCGTCTTCGTCCTTCAGCTACCTCCCTCCCGTGTCCGTGCGCAAGCCATCGTCTTCCTCCACCCGATTTGGCAGAATCCGTGGAGATTTTCCAAAATTGATTGAGGAAAAATAATCCTCAAATCTCCTTGTTTCCCCTCAAAATTCCTTTGAAATCCCGAAGAAAATCCTCTCAAATCGGCGAGGATTTGAGCTTTAGTTTTTCCAGCCAACTCTAGGGTTTCCACCATCGAATCCCGCCGCATCCTTGTGTTGACGCAAAATCTGTCCCATCGAGTGTGCCAAAAGATGTGTTGATGTAGATCCTACGTGTGGCACACGAAGGCCTTGGAGATCTGCTTAACTCCAGTGCAGCTCCAAAAATTGATGAGATGTGGGCGTGCCAGTCAGTTTGATACTGCAACTGACAAGATATATAAACAACAGATCAAAGAGTCGATCGTCTAACAAGCCAATGAAGTAATTCCAGCCAATGTCGATACTAGCCGATGTCGATAGGGTTTTGAGCAATCTGCTATAGATTTTGACACTTGATGTAAATAACGATATAAAGACAATCAGCCGATGATAATGCAATAAAACAATAATATAATCCAATAGAAACCAATCAGCTAACAATGATATGTTAGAATAAGCGTTGATCTGAAAGTTAAAGCATACATCGGCTAGAGGTCCGATGTCATGAAATCCAAACTATTAGATAAACAATAAAACCTTTGTTGTCAATGGCTAAAACCAACTTATATGTAATCCTTGCGAGCCGATGCAATATCTAGATAACTCATTGGTTGAAACCCCGATGAAACCCTTATTAGCAATCAAAAAGCAGGCTAGAGATTATAGTTCTAAGCATGACAATGGCTGATGCAGTGCAAAGTATGAAAAGAAACATAATATCTAGACAATTAAGCCTTCGATTAATTTTAAGAGTGATGGATACCTTAGCTAATCTAATCTGGCAAAGTAATTTAGCCGATACCGACAAAACCGTAAAGCAGATCCTAGCCGATACAAGTAAATCAAGCTACCAAACTAGATTAACTAAGATATATGATAAATAGGTAGGGTAGGCTGAATGTAGGACTTACCCCTTCGTCGGAGATCGAAAGCCAATGTAGCCCCGCGTTAGGTGCCATGTTCTGCCGGTTGATAAGTAAAAACCTCGGGAAAGAGGGTGGCGATGCGCCAAAAGTTGTATTGATCAAGAGATCTCTTACATAGACCCCAGGTGTACATATTTATATCCATGAGTAGATATTAGTTCTTATTGGACAAGACATAAACTTTCCTAAAGATAAAGTAAAAGATACAAGTCTTATTCGTACTCTAAACAATCTTTCCTAAAGTAAAAAGAAACTAATTGACTCTGCCTAATTAATAGATAACTTGCCATGTTGCATCCTCCTCGAACTTGGTCTCTTCTGGATAAGCTTTGTTTAATTAATTAATTTCTTTAACCGAATCCATCAAGAATCCAACTGCTGGCAACTTGATATGTCCATCGACTCATCTTAGGACTCTAAAGCCGATACGATTCCTAAGCCAATGATGACTTCGGGGCTTATCAAATTTTGGCGTTAACACCTTATCGATCTCTTCTTACTTTGGCTATAAATAGCTCCCCCTTGGCGTCCTCTCTCGTTTCCACCCCTTGCCCTAGATCGTCGCCGCCCGAAACCCTATCCTGAAGCTCGCGCTTACCTTTCCATCGCCAGTCGTCGCTCCAGTCGCCACTATTCATCGCCTCGGCCGACACCCTTTCGTACCGCAACAGCTGTGTGAAGCCTGGTCTCCACTTCCTCGACGCCGAAGCCCGTCAAAAGTGACTAGTCGCTGCAAACCCGTGTGCCGTCGTCATCACTGCTCCTCCAGTGAAGCCCCAGCGTTGTCTCGGTCATCGTCGAACATCACTGTTGCCGCCGTTGGCAACGCCCCGCCAACCCGAAGCTCGTCCACCACCTCTTGTTCACCGAAGGTCGTTGTTGTCGTCAACCCGATCTCGCCGCCGCTTGAGGCTCACCACCGAGCATTTTCCTTCGTTGTCTGTCGTTGCATAAGGACCGTTGTCTCGTGCTCTTCCTTCTGGTGCCCTTAATGTCTGCTGCCGTGCTGCCGTTCGCCATCGCAGTCATCCTATCCTCGCTAGTCGTTGAGCCGATGTGGCCATCCTTGTTATCGCCACCTCAGCGCTACATCGCTCCTTTGTCCCGTGTGACCGCTATCCCTAAACCCTAGATCGGGTTTATTCTCATCCATCGGATCTTGGTCAAACCCTGGTCAACCCACCCTAGCCATTGATCTATGGTCTACCGTAGACCTTCTCTATGATGTTGGTCCACGGTAGACCTACCCATTCTTTGTCTCTATGACATGTGGGTCCCACCTGTCATTGACATCGACCTTCTCTCTAGGGCTGACATCATTATTAACCTTTTCTAGTTCAAATATAATTCAATATGACATCATAAATCATTTAGTTGTTTTCTTTATAGGTTTTAATTGATTAAAACTTCATTAATTCATAATTAATTCATACGAGCTCGAAATGAGGTCGTTAGAGTCTCATAATTCATCTAAATTCAAGCTCTACCTATTTATGAACTTTATTTGTACTGTTCATTTTGTTTTTATTAGTCTATTTCCTTGTTTTGCGTGATAGAGTGTAGTTTCTATCATTGTGGAGGATAGCTTGTTCATTGGAGAAGTTCCCGAAGACGAATTGAAGACGTTTGTTGACAAGACAAGTCACACGGATCCCAAACATCCCTTTGAGCATGTTGATCCTATATTTAAATTCTCTATTTTCTGCAAAAGTACTTTCATTTTTGAATGTCATTGATGTCTACTGGGCGAACCTGACGGTGAACCTAGAGCTCTGATACCACTTGATGTGCACTAGAGTTCCCGACCTTCCGAAAGGTTCTGATAAACAACGATTTGGACGGAGTCGCGACACAAATCGATCCGGCTTCTTGAACTCGCACGCTCTTGAGCCTTGCAATCGCAGCACCACGTCTCCTCTGGTTATCACCCGTGTCGAAACGCGGGTGACCTCGTCGAGAAGGCTAATCCCTGTTTGCCAATCGAAGAACACAAACAAGAACGAGATAGAATACAACCAAAATTGCAGATGAATGATTAAGCTCACAAGTTGGGGTCTTACAAACCGATCTAGCGGCGAAACTGTTCTTGACAGATTAATCTAAGCAAAACCCAAAACCTAAAGATAGCGACGGCTACTGATATATGGAGTTTAGGGTCGAGCAAGCACCCCTTGATGCAACCCTAATGGGCTCCAACACGATACACGGGCCAAAGGCCCAAATACGGCATCGCAGCGCCGGGATAGACTCTGAATGTCAACTTGTTCGGTCAATTCCCGATGACTCGTAACGAATTTTGACATGGGACTAGAACCATTGGAAAGGTTATCTTCTTAGCTTTTCATCCATATAAAGAATGCCCCAATCCGAGCATGTATGCGACCTGGGCACCCGTTTTAGTGCAGACTGGTCTTGGACTCCGAATTGCACCCGAAGTCGACTTGGAGAAGGTCTTGGTTTGGTCCCCAATCAACTTCTTTGATATTCCATGCATTCGTTATGCTCGGCTTCTTTTCCTTCATCCAAGCAAGTACCTCTGCAAACGAAAACAAACAAAACTCATTGTGTAGCAACGTATGTTCAAAAATATAACAAGTAAATCTTATGTAGAACTGGTTAACTTTTGGCTGATTAATACACAAGGTAGTCATGGTTATATCCGAGCTAGTTGTGTCCTCATCAGTCATTGGGTGATTTGAGCCTTTTTCCCAATGTTATAACCAAGATGACCTGATTATCCTATAGGTTATAATTTGACTAGCGTGAACTCTATGTAATGGTTCGGCTAGATACTTAGTATAATTGCTTAGCTATGCTTAGAAACATTAGCACACTATTGGAATAACTAATGCTTTACCTATACTTAATTATGGTCATTTAATGGCTCACGATGGTTAATCATGCTTGGTTAATTAATCTTGAGAATTCAAACTTGACTAATGATGGGTTGTGAACACATGGTTGTGTTGTTCGTGCTCATGACAATTAAAGACCGGTTCGCGAGCTACTGTTGTGAGGCATTAACCGTACTAACCACAAGCCATTGTCAGCAATAGCAGGATCTGTAGTTGTTGACAATAAAATTTGGTAAAGATATGCTAGCAATCGAGATTGGATTTGAGGCAGATTTGAAGGAATAAAGGAGTTTTCCAAAACAGTCAGCGCATCGGCTGAAGCCGTATCGGCCGATATGGGATCGGACTCGGCAGCCGATACGGGTGTTCTGAATCGGACTTGGTTGAGCCGATATAGGTAGCCTGGGTTCGTGTTGACTTCGGAAAAGTTCTTGAAGACATTGCCAACTAAGAATTGAGTCCGGATAAGGCAATTGTATCTATTAATTTGGAATAAGAGTTAGTTTTCTTTTTATAATTTTGTGGTAAGAGTCCACCTAGGACTTGTTTGATTAGGCAAGTTGTAAATAGTGTCTGGCAAGGACAAGGTTTGTATGTACGGGTATAAATATAAGCCCGAGGTCTATGTGAAAAGAACAGTTCAATACAACACTTTCGGCGCATCGCCACAATTTCTTTTTTGTTTTCTCGACGGGTTCATGCTTCGAGTTTGTCAGCTGAAGGTATGGCTTGTTAATTTACCAGATAACTTAGCCAATCTAAGTCGATAGCTAATTTAGCCGTATCGGCCGAACCTTGCACAAGGTTTTGTCGGTATCAGCTAAATCAGTTTATTAGCCTAGATTAGCATAAGGTATCTACCACCCTGAAAAACATGCAAAGGCTTGATTGTCTAGATATCATGCATCTTTTTACACTTTGTGCTACATCAGCCTTAGTCCTAATTAGAACCATGATCTTTAGCCTGTCTCTTGCTTTTAACAGGGGTAGCATTGGGGTTTCAGCCAATCTTATCTGATATGACTGTCTAGCTTTGTTTAAATTCCTTTAATCATATTTTTCATGTTATATCTGCCCCTTATACAAGGGTCTCACTTTGGTTAAATATATCAAGCTTGCCTCGGTATATTTATCTAGATTGATATTCTTGTATAAGGCTGTATCGGAGTATTAGCCGATACATTATCTATTTTAACCTAGTTCTGATTCCATCGGCTAGTATCTAATCTCTGTCTATAAATTATATATTCACAGCCGATGGAGCATAATTAGGGTTTGCTTTATTTTGTTTACGTTACATCTTACAGCCGCTTCGGTCAGATCGCATCGGCTAGATCCATACGGTATGTCATCGGCTTATCGGCCGATCGGCTATCGCATATTTAACTATTTTATTGTATATTTTATTGTTTGTAGGATCAAACCAACTGGCACGCCCTGAACCTGTTTGTCTAAGATTTGGACCTGCACTGGAGTGAAGCAAATCTCCCAGGCCGCCGTGTTTTGCATCAACAATAGTATAACATGTCCCAACAGGAGGCACCACGGTATGTTGTTGTTCTTTTATCGTGGAGGACAACTAAGTCCACAGGTGGCACACAATTAAGTTCACATTCTTTTGGCACTAAGTAGTCTTGCTATCTAGGTAACTGGCCATCCCTACCAGAGACAGATGGTTGGTGGGTTCATTCGGTTGGGTGTGTTATATGAAGGATCTTGTCACGATTTCCCCCTTTGCAATACCATGGTGGTATTTTGGGGCATGGTAACATGTGTGGAATCGTGTCTCATGGGTAAATTTGTACACCTCTGGTGAGAGTAAAACTATTTGAATAGCCCTTTTCGTGGTCATGGGCGGGCCTAGCAATGTTTTTCATGATTAGTTCCACACTACTCATCAATGATAATAATGTGATAATTGATGATAATTTGTTAGCTCATGAAATGGAGTTAGTTCTGTGTAACTCGGATTAGTTGTTTAGAGATGTTTGGGCCTATGCAGCATTGGCGTGCTGTTTAGTGATTGGATAACATTGCTATTTAATTACTCAACCATTTTACTACTCTCAAATGTTTGCTAAATGTTGGTTTTGCAAATGAATCTTGTATTATGGCATCCTTTGTTATCCCATGCACTTATATATTTGTTGTGTGGCTTGCCGAGTATTCCATGTACTCATCTTGCCAGAATCATCAACCTCAGTTGAAGAAGGATTCTGAAGGAGAAGACCATTGGCTTAGATCAGAGGTTGAGCTGCCTGTGGGAGTGGACTTAAAGCTTCGCTAGATTTTACTTTTTCGCTGTAGTTTTCTTCATGGGGAGGACTAAGTGTCTCTTCCATAGGTATTTACTGTATTAGTTTTCTTGGTACTAGATATTCAAGTTGTCAATTTGTGTACCTCGACAGATTCCTGAACGAGGGTTTAATGCACTAACTAGTTTAGAAATTACTTGTGAATTTTTGGGCATGACAGTTTAATAAGGATAGCAAACTTTATCAAACTAAATTTGTTACGTTTTGTAATCTAATATTTAATTAATGCACGACACATGGAACTTTAAGGCCGTGTGGCCTTATGCATGTTAAATTATAAAATTTCGACAAGGACAACAAAATTATGGTACACCAGGTGCTTTTTATTGTTTCGTTGATGCTGTAGTGAAAACTTGATTGTTGAAAGAAATAAGTTAGCACAATAATTTTTAAATCACCATTCAAGAGATTTACAAGAATTCACCACAGTGCTCTACTTGTAGTGGATGATTGACTTAATTCGTACTTTTATAAACCAACTTGTTGAATTTTTTGAATAGGCTAGGTTTGTTTTTGAATTGGAAAAAGACTACCTCAAATTTGTAGTATGTCATGAACCGGTTTCATTTGGGTGCATCATGCGTGTCTTCCTCTAATTTTGTTGAAAAAATGACATTCACTATCCTTTTTTTGTAGTGGGACTATGGCGACAAGAGTGTGAGCAAGAATATCTCATAATTTTTACTTTGGGAGAAGTGTACAGTTTTTTTTTGAAAGTCACACATTCATGACTGAATAAACTAAAGAACATCACAAGTAGTTCTTTATTGTTTTCACCCTCACTGTTGCTGCTGCATTTTGTGCTTCTATACTGAATTAGTCATGTCTAGGTGGTAGTTCGGTGATTCAAAGTGAGCGAGAGCTCAACTCAAGATTTTCTTGTACACTACCTCTTGTCACAAATAATGGACAATAAGATGGCTTTCACTTGGAATTGATATTTATGTATGAAATTTATTAAGATACCAATGTTCATAGTATTTAAATTTTATTATGATGTTGCTTGAAACAACATATTGGCATGAAGTGACATGTTTGCACGCCAAGGGCCTGTTATATTCACAATGATGTTGTATATGAGACCTTTTATATGTGCTTGTTTCAGTAGTGGATGAAGACTCATTGTAGGTTGTAAGTTGTCTACATGTTTTGTACGGTCCATGATTTTATTGTAGTGGATTTGTATTTGCCATATGTGCTTCGGGTTTGTTCTTATTGGAATGAAAAATTGGACATCCTTAATACACTATGAATCAAATGTAAGCAGATAGTAAAATTGTATAGTCCCTATGATGGTAATTAGTTACGACAATGTACTAGGATATTTCCTTATAGAGGCATGCTATTTAAATTTGGAAGATAATTTTATTTTGATTTATGTCACACCAAGTTTTAACTGTCACATATATGATGATATCTAACTTTATTTTTAACTTCTGAATTACTATATTGTTACAATTCAGGAGGAGGCACCACCGAGGGTGGCAATGCTGCTGAGAGCACTATAGTAACTTTTGAAAGTCACACTTTCTGGACTAAATAAACTAAATAAACTAAAGAACATCAGAAATAGCTCTTTCTTGTTTTCACTCTCATTGTTGCTGCTACATTTTGTGTTTTTATACTGAATTATTCATATCTAGGCGGTAGTTCGGTGATGCAAAGTGAGAGAGAGCTAATTACAAGATTTTCTTGTTAACAGCAAAATTTGACAAGATACGTGAAGACAAAGATTGATTCGAAAAGGATTCGGAGGAAAGAGTTGTTTTCTAAAAACAGAACAGCGCATCGACTAGAGACTATATCGGCTGATACTTAATCGGACAAGGTTAGTCGATACAGGTAGAATAAGTTCAAATCGGACTCGGATGAGGGAACTGAAGATATTTCCAAATGAAGATCGAGTCTGGGAGTAGCAATTGTATCTATTAATTAGGATAAGGGTCAGTTTTCCATTATATATTTTTAGAAGATCTTTGTTAGAGTCCACAATGGGCTCGTATGTTTGAGTGGTGTCCATATGGACAAGGTTTGTATATTTTAGGTATAAATGTATGCCTAGGGTCTTGTAAGTAAAATAACAACAGTTCAATAGACACTTTCAGCGCATCGTCACCCTTCTCTTTTTACTTTGTGACGAGTTCTTGTCTCGAGTTTGGGCTGCATCGGCTTTGATCTCTAGCAAGAGGTAAGGCTTGTCAAGGCGGTTTGTAATGGAAAGATTAGGGTTTACATCATTTTTGACACTCTAATCTAGTATATGCATCTACCTACTTATCATATATCTTAGCTAATCTAGATCAATGGTTTTGTTTACTTATATCGGCCAGGCTTTTTAGGGTTTTGTCGGTATCAGCTAAACAATTCTTGTTGACTTAGATTAGTTAAGGTATCCACCACCCTGAAAAATAATCAAAGCCTCGATAGTTTATACTTTATTCTTTCTTTCATACTTAGTGCTGCATCAATTGGGTTTGACCTACTAAGTCGTGCTTGAAATCATAAAAACTAACTTGCTTCTTGATTGCTGATAAGGGTAATATCAGGGTTTTAGCCGATCTTACATGATATATCTATTTTGCTTATTCTTTGATATGTTTAATCTTGTTTAATATGTTATATCCGCCCCTTATACAATTATATCACTCATTTAAATATATTAAGCCTGTACTCAATCTTGGCCAGACCTAAATATTTGAGGATTGGTGCTTGTTTAACATATTTACCTTAGATTGATATTCTTGCATAAGGCTATATCTGAGTATTAGCCGATACGTTATCTAAAACCTCCTGAAAGATCTCATCAGCTACGATATAAGTTCATATAATTATTAATTGGTCCAATCTTGGTTATAAGGAATTAATATCATCAGAATTGCTTGCATCTAAGAAAAGATTAAATTAGTTATTGCCTGCTACTTGCCTTTACATCCGATCTTGATTGTTTTAGGTCTAATCTACAATATCTACTTATCGGCTACCTTCTCAAACCATATAATTGTATAGTAACTAACTTTAGCTCTATCAATCTTATGCTGCATTGGTTGGTTAGACCTATAGGACTGGTTTTGTTAAAGAAGGATTACTTATGATTATGTAAATTTCAGCCGATTCGACTAGATTGCATCGGCTAGGTCTATACGATACGTCATCTGCACACCAGCCGATCAACAATCGTTTACTAACTGGATTTTATTGGTTATTCTTGTTGGTTGCAGGATCAAACCAACTGGCATGCCCTGAACCCAGAGCAAGATTTAGACCTGCACTGGTGGTGCTAAGTAAAACTCCTAGGCCGCCGAGTTTATCCATCAACACGCTTTTGGCACATGTTGACGGTCGTTAAGTACCAATTTCGACTGCCAACTTGTATCACAATTTAGGGGACAATTAGCATTTCTTATACATATCCTAATAATAAATAATGTAGTTGTACTAGACTTGGAGAACTAAAGTGGATGAAGAGATTTAACACCAAAGTAAGGAGAAATGAGGCTAACATGCGAGGAAACACTCCTCCGGCGAATCACGTGCGAGCACGAGAATTGATGGGCCCAAGAGTCAGTGCAAACCAACTTAAAGTGGGGCCAAACCACCGAGAACTGACCAAGGGGCCCACATGTCATCGTCCAGAGCAAAGGAGGTTGTGAGAGGTGGGGCCAGGGGTTCGGCCGAACCGCCATTGCCTCCTCTCATCTCCACCCTCCACGTATCACTCCCTTAGCCACTCCCAATGGCGGTTATGGAAGGTCGGTGGTTAATAACCGCCATCAAACCATCATTACAACGCTATAAATAGGGATGAGCTTCTCACTTGTAAAACACACCTCAAGGAGCTATTCTCTCTTCCTCCTATTATATTCTCTATAGTTTAGTAGAAATAAAACACAAGAGCTTCGGTCCTATAGTCTTCTCGGAGTTTTGGGTATGTCTTCAATACTTTATTATTCTTGTAAGACTATTGTCAGATTAATAGAATTATCTTATGTATTTAATTATGCTTATAGCCTATGTATTTCTTTATTGAATATGTGTTCTATAAGTAGTATATACTGCGTATATCTGCTTCATCCTAGGCTAGTTGATGCATGCTACGGTAATGGTCCAATGACCTTTATAGGTTGCTCCACCTCTAACTTGTTCATCCATACGGTGAGAGTCCTAGGGGAGTTAGTGATATTAGTTACTAGCATAAACGTGGTGTTTAGGCTAGATAAATATCATTGGATACGGGTGTGCCCCACGGAAAGTGAGGTACGCGGCAGGTGGTGACAGCCTTGTTCGTCCTTTATATTCCTCCACGTTTGGGTATGACGTAAGAGTGTGTAAATACTTGTCATGCCCGGAATTTCTATCCAAAATTCCAAATGCTTACATGTGTGAAAACCTTCGTCCAGGAATCAAACTTGAGCAGGAGTGTTCACCATCTGAAGGTAGCAAGAGCACAAGGAAAAACAAGGGGGAGCCACTTAGAATGTGGAAATAACATTTTTCTAACTTGACTTTTATTGATCTAAACTGACTATTATTACATTAAACTAAGCAAGACTCTTACCACCTAACTCATAAACTAACTTAACTCACACAAGATAAACTTAACTCATGAAGCTACATCTCACCAATGATGTAGACTCCATGCTAAACCCACACACTCACAAACAAACTTAGACAAGCAAAACTAGCACAACGAACTAAGACAACGGTCTAACGGGACATCTAAATCTTCCTGGCATTGGAGTTGACTGAAGGCTCTCCTTCTTCATCATCTTGGGTAGCACCCTATTCCACCACAGAATGAGTGCGGTTCTCATTTGGTTCTTCTTCATCATCGTCCAAGATTATGACGGGAGGGTCAACACGGTTTGGGGCGTTGTCTTCCACCACACGGGTCTTGGACACCAGCTGCAGGTGGGGAGGAAGACGGGTTCTCTTCCTGGCGGTGAGGCAAATCCTCAGCCGGTGCTTCTCACTTGAGCTCAGCTAGCTCCTTCTCCAAACGGTCAATCTTGTCCTTCAACTTGCAAATCTTGCTGCGGTTCCGGTCTTCTCTTTCATGGGCGGCTATCTATGCCTCCGAACGAGCACCATCCATGGCATAGAGCATCTCCACCGCATGCTGCAAAGCTGCATTGTTCTCCATCGCAGGGTCCAAGTACTTACTATAGTCCTGATCATGAGTTCGATGGGGATGATAGCGGTAGACTGTTGTGACCAACTGCTCATGGAAATAGTCATGAAGTTCTCCAATGGCTACTCTTGCAGCTTCATGACAAGCATGTGCATATCTCCTTCCCCTGGCTTCAAAGATAATTGATGGGATCTCTTCACGATCATTTGTCAAGGTAACACAGACGCGGCACTTCTCCTCGTTACGGTCATGGGGAATCTGGCTGTATAGCGGGGCCGTGTCGTAACCTATGGCAAAAGCCGTTATCCTCAACTCCCAAACAAATCCATCCACTCCTAACATGAACTCAGGCAAGCGGAGCGACATCTAAAGAATAAGTGAAAGAGAGAGTTAAGCGTGGGTTCAAGTTAATTGAAGTTAACTAAAGAAAATAATAAAAAAATTAAACTCAGAATAATTAAACTCAGAAATTTTTTTGAAAGAAAAAAAGGTCGAATTTAAATCTCATAAAAACATTTTTTTTACCTAACGGTATTGGAAAGAAAACAGGGTGCACCGTACTGGACAGCAATGAAAAAAAAATTTTGTAAGCTGCATTATTATTCATAATTAAAGAGTTTGGAAAATTAAAATAAATAAATGAAATAAAATAGGAGCAAAACAGAGAATCATCAAAAATGGCTAAGACTAAATGAGCAACACTCTGCTGTACCATATATCTTAAAAAAAAATAGAACGGACCTAGTTAGAAGGGACAGTATTACTAATTATTTTGAAAGAAGAACGATCAGGACTTAAAATTAGGAAAACAGTGGTACTATGACAGAATCAAGCAACATACTAAACTAAAGTAGACCGTACGGTACCATCATTTATAGGGATGTACAGTAACAGTGTTAACCTAATAGACTGCAAACGCAACCGGTACAATACTGGATGTACAGTACTGGTTACGCAATGTACTCGGTATGGTAATGGATGTACAGTACCGAATACACAATGTCATCTGTAAAATATGCTTCAGTAGAATGCTGGAGCAATAGAACAAGATAAATAAAAACTTCGAAAGAGAAAAGTGAGAAAGGGAAAAAAATCAAATCAATAGTTGTTAACTTGATTATTTTAAAAGAGAAAGAGGGAAGAGCAGTTCTACTCAGAGGCAACCATTTGGCTTATCCTAGGGTCAAGGAGGCTCTAATACCAACGTGTCACGCCCAGAATTTCTATCTAAAATTTCAAACGCTTACATGTGTGAAAACTCTCGTCCAGGGATCAGCCGAGGCACACAATAACAAATTGACATAAGAGTACAAGTCTTTATCTAATTAATAAGCGAATATAAAGTCATTACAGAGGTAGATAATTCCTCTTAAATCAATAAAATTTTAAGCAGCAGAAACAAGAGAAAACTAGCGTAGACGACTCCACTCCACAAACAACTTGATCAGAACACAGCCTAATCCTCCACATCATCGCCTTCACTGTAGAGCTCTTCCTCTGAATAATAATTATTGCAAGGTGAGTACATAGAATACTCAACAAGCCACGCAAGAAATATGCAAGTGTACAGGATAATACGAAGGATGGCATAAAAGGCTCATTTGCGTAAATAGCATTTAATAAACTTTAAAGAGCAGTAAAAATGGTTGAATAATTAATCAATATTAAATCAACACTATACAACCCACCTAAGTTGTACAGATCCAAACCACTCCTCACTAGAGTATTCCCAATACCATCAATATGGCATCCATTATTATTAAATGTAAGTGAAACTAATCACGAAAAATATTATTAGGCTCGCCCATAACCGCGGACACGGCTATTCGAACAGTTTTAAACTCTGGCCAGAGGTGTACAAATTTACTCACAAGACACAACCCCCCAACATGTTGCCATGTGCCTTAATACAACCATGGTACCTCGGAAAGGAGCTGTGACAAGACCCTCGCATAATACGCACAACAGAATGACACCCACTAAGCATCTGTCTCCAGTAGGGATGGCTAGTTACCTAGACAGGGAGACTACTCAGTGCTCAAAACAACTATGGACTTACTTGTTTGCCACCTGTGGACTTAGTTGTCTGCCACGATAAAAGAACAATGACATACCTTGGTGTCTCCTACTGAACGTATTATACTCCAGATCCAGCTATTACCCACGTTGGCTTGTGGTTACTACAGTTAATGCTTCACAACAGTAGCTCGCGAACTGGTCCTTAATTGTCATGAGCACGACCAACACAATCATATACTCACAACCCATCATTAGTCAATTTTTAGTTGGCACTTTAATTAATTAACCAATCACGATTGACCATCATGAGCTACCATTAAATATCCATCACAAAATTATAGGAGTAGCATTAATCCTCCCTTTAGTGTGCTAATGTTTCTAAGCATCACTAAGCATCATATTAACTTTAGCTAAAACCATATAATGTTCTAGATAATCAAGTTAATTACCAGGTTACAAGAATAGGTGATCAATATCAAAGGGGCTAATCAAAGACAATTGGCCCATCCCACCCGGTGACATTCCAAAAACAGTGTAATAGTTGAATAGAAATAATAGTTTTAAACGGGTTCAACATGCTCAAAAGGTGTTTGGGGATTTTGTGTGACCTGCCTTGCAGATCTTCAAAAGCTTCTGAACCTTCCTCGAAAGATGCGACCTCTCCGGGAGCGTTAGAAACTACAGCAAATAAACAAAATCAACAAAACAGTACAAAAACAAACATAAACAGCACATGTGGATATTTTTAATAGATAGATCTTGATTTTAGAAGAATTTGACAATTTGAACCACCTAAATCCGAGTTACGATGAATTAGTTATAAATTTTACATGGTTTAATCTAGCTAAAGACTATTTGAAAAGATTACTAGATTTATTGCATCATTATTAATTACTTTTACACTGAAAAAGGAATTATGATGTCAGCCCTAAAGACTATTTGAAAAGATAACTAGATTTATTGCATCATTATTAATTACTTTTACACTGAAAAAGGAATTATGATGTCAGCCCTAAGGATCAAGATGAACGGCCGAGACCGAATCAAAAGGGCGCGGATTGACGCCACGTGGTGGCGAGCTTGCAACTACGGAGGACGGATATGCCGACATGGCGGTGACGTGGCGATGCCACGCGGGATCACCGGTTGGCCAGCACTGGGCCCAATGGTCACCAGCGAACGGTTGCACTGCGCAAGAAGGCGAGAGCACCGGGATGGAGAGGAGAGCATGGCGAACTCACTGACGGGCTAAACGGCGGCGGACGATGATGGGAAGCGGCCGACGACGAGCTTGAAGCGGCGGAGGTCCTCGGGTCGACGGCGACGACGGAGCTCCGGTGGTCTTCAACGGAAGAGGAGACACGGACGGGCTTCGGCTCCTCCGTGCGAATCCAACGGTGATGAACGACGGCCGACTGCTTGACTGGTCACACGGCGGCGACGGCGGCGCACTGATGAAGATGGCGGCGGCACTACAGGCGACGACGGATGTGAGCAGAGGTGGCAAACGAAAAAGGAGGACTAGAGGGTCCTATTTATAGGCTCGGAAGGACGGGATCGAGCCCACATCGACAGGAAAAGCTCCGGGAAAGTCTAGGGTCTCCAAAGAGAGAGAGAGGATTCGAATCGAGCTCGAATTGGAGTCGATTTTCTACGGGATTTGATTTGGTTCTTGGGGGAAAGGAAAGAGAAGGATATGACAAGTATTTCCGCTCTATCAATTTCATTGGGAAAGGAATGGGGGCGACGGATTTGGAAGGGGATACAGCGGCGTTATGGGCTAGGTCTCCGGCCGGAGGTTGAAGATGATACTGTAGTGACAGGGAGGTGAAGCACACTTTTGCGTCTAGACTTGGGCCGGTTGAAGAGGGAGTTAAAACGGACTTTGGAAGGGAGGGAGCAGTCCGGCTGCTAAGACAGAGAAGGAGGGGAGTTAGACTTTTTCAGATTCAACCCAAGCTGAGAAGGAGGCTTTTAATTCGTTCTCTATTTGATTTAATCATTGAAATGATCTATGAATGATTAAAATACTTCCAATGCACAAATAATTTCAAGAAAAATCATGAAAATACTTGGACACTCAAAGTATTTAAGAAAATTTTATCTTGCTCACTTTTATGTTGAAATTTATTAAGAAATTATTAGATTTTAATACTTTCAACTTTTAAATAAATTCTAAAAATGCATTAAGAAGTGAATTATTATATTATATTAAGCGATTTTTGGTAGACCAGTAGGGAGTGGTCTCTCGGTAGTACCTGGGTGCCTGGAACTAAGTCCTATGTTGTAACCATGTATATGTTAAGTATATACTAGACATAGTTAAATTAGAAATATATTTGTACCTTAGTTTTCTGATGTTAGTTTTTACTAATATTTATTATGAGGTGAATTTTCTTGTGTGTCCACTACCTTGTTATTATCATATTAACCCTTATTTAGACTATGATGGAATAATTATAGATTGATTAAAGATAACAAAACAATTATCTATGTGTCGCTGCTTTCCCTGTGGAAATAAATACGATACCCATGGGAAAACTCATGGGTTAAATAGTACAGAGTATCTGTGCGCTTGCGGATTTATCGGTGAACGTAAGAAATACCAATAGCATGCCAGGTGGGACAGCAAGACTTTCATCATGTTTGAAATTAATCAAAAGAACATCATTCCGGTCACTGTCGATAAGTTGTCAGACGAACAGAAAGCCCAAATGGTACAATTGGTTCAAAAATTTCAAAAAATGTATTTGGAATCTTTCAGTGTTACTCGGCAGGGAACAGTAGTATAGAAATTCAATATTATCATGCCGAAGCATGAAGGAGAAGAGAGCAAGAGTACTAAAGAAAAGATTCAGGCAGAACCTAAAGGAGAATCACCTTTGATAAGTTTGCAGGACATTATTGATTCTGTACATCATCATGCTTTAATCAATTAGTCTAGGGTGCTGGTTAATACATTGACAATTGTGATAAAAAAGGGGTAGAGACGGAACTATAGCTGAGGAAAAAGCCAAAGAACTGATATATTTGCCGAACAGTGTGTTCCTAGCTTATAGATCTATCAAGACTGAGATTCCAGCCTCCTCATCAGGTATTCAACAATCACAAATCCAGCAACAACCGATGCAAGGGAGGCAAACATCTCAGCAATTGAATTAGGAGCAACTTTTGCAGTTGGCAAGGGCTACACATCCGCCATCGGCTGGAGTACAACAGAAAATTCAGCCGATGGGGAATCAGATAGTTCAACAGCCCATCATTCAACGGCCTGTAGTTCAGCAGCCGATAGCAGCATAGCTAATCAGATCACACTATGTGCCTGAGGTTCCTCAAAATTATCAACCTCGGCCGCGTCAATAATATTTGGGCCAATACTTCAACCTTCAACAGCAGCCTACTTCACCACACCAACATCGTCAAGAAGCTAGGCCATAGTTTCAATATCAGCCTCAGTACAATAATTACGAACAAGCACCACAGTATGGAGGCAATGGACAGCAGTAGCAATGGGCCGCTGTGATCGTAGAGGTGATGAGGGACTAGTTTGGACTGAAGCCCAAGGACAACAGGACCATGTATTAGCATCCATACCGAGAATATTTTTATAGGGTTTCTTTGCCAAACCGATACAAGATTCCAGATTTCTTAAAGTTTTCAGACCAGGATAATGTTTCAACATATGAGCATATCAGCCGATTCTTAGCACAATGTGGGGAGGCATCGGCTGTTGAAGCTTTGAGAGTTATATTCTTTACATTGTCCCTATCTATATCGGCGTTTACCTAGTTTTCTTCCTTACCCTACAATTTTGTTAGAGGATGCGCTGATCTAGAAAAACAGTTTTACAAAAAATTCTTTAATGGGGTTCAAGAGATGAAGTTGTTGGACTTGACATCCATAAGGCAGAGATCTGATGAATCAGTTCTAGACTATATTCAGAGGTTCAAAGATATGAGGAACATATGCTACAATCTTAATTTGACCGATTCATAGCTTGCTGATTTATGATTCCAGGGATTGCTTGGGCCGATAAGGGAACTTTTTTTCTGAAAATTTTGAGAGCTTAGCTCACTTGGCTCAGAAGGTATCGGCACATGAAGAGCAATTCTAGGAGACAAAAAGGTTTGTCAAGACGACTAATAATGTCAACAATGTCTACAATTATACCACTGACTCAGAAGATGAAGATCCAGAGATCGGTTTGGCAGAATGGTCAAGGAACAAAAAGACTATTGCCTGTCAATGGGTTAAGAACACCGAAAAAGATGAGAGGTATGATTTTGATATTAATAAAGCCGATGGGATATTTGATTTTTTATTAGAAGAGAAACAGATTGTATTGCCACAAAATCATGTGATTCCATCGGTTGAGGAGTTAAGGAAGAGAAAATATTGCAAGTGGCATAATACAGGGTCACATCATACCAATGAGTGCTAGGTGTTCAGGCAACAGATTCAATCGGCTATTGAGCAAGGCAGAATTAAGTTTGATGATGGAAAAAAGCAGATGAAGGTTGATGGTCACCCTTTTCTTGGGAACATGGTTGACACAGTAGCAGATGATGATGAAGCCAATAGAAAAAATTATCGAACTTACCAGCAAAACAGGTTTAATTCTACAAGATTGATCAACAAGTACCAGAAGAGGCAGGAGAGACAAGTTCAAAGACATTATCAAGAAGATAGGACTTGTTTTGATCCTCACTAGAATTGTGATTTCTTTAGATTTGGCTGGAATGACGGGATGAGATTGCCATCAATTGAGGATTGCCCAGGATGAAGTGACATTGATTCAAGGTACTATAGCAATTCTCATCGGCAGAGTAGTTCAAGACGAGAGAATAAGCCGATACAGAAGAAATTGCCAGTTCACCAACGTTTAGGGCCGATTCACCAAGATTATTTTGAAGAAGAAGATGAAGAGGAGTATGAAGAACAAGTATAGAACCCTCAATGGTGCCCAATCGGTATTTTTAGAAAGAACCAGAAAAGGAGAGTTCAACGGTTGAGGAGCAGAGAGCAGATGTAGGAGGTTGAAGAAGAAATCAACGATCGGCTAAAACGCATAAGGAAAGAGTGGTGTGTCAAGAGTAAGATTATACTGACCGATGAAGTCAAAGCCAATGGAGCAAGGGTACTAGTGTCTGCGAAGGGTAAAGTTGTAGCTTCATATTCAGTCAACATGGTTTTTATACTGCCTACAAAATACAACATGTCCACTGTCAATAAAGAGATTTGTGAAGAATCATTGGCAAAGCTGACATTGTCACCACAGCAAATTATTTTCGAGAAGCCCGAAGACATGGAGCATCGACATCTTAGGCCTTTGTATATTAAGGGGTTTTTCAATGGGATACCAATGTGCAAGATGCTAGTCAATGAGGGGGCAGCTGTGAATTTGATGCCTTACACGACGTTTAGAAAGCTTGGCAAGACTACAAAGGACCTGATCAAGACTAACATGGTGTTAAAGGACTTTGGAGGGAATTCATCGGATACAAAAGGAGTTTTAAATGTGGAGTTAACAGTAGGCAGTAAAACAATTCCAACCATGTTTTTTGTCATTGATGAAAAATGATCATATAGCTTGTTGCTGGGGAGAGATTGGATTCACGGTAATTATTGCATCCCTTCAACAATGCATCAAAGTTTGATTCAGTGGCAAGGAGATCAGGTAGAAATTGTGTAAGCCGACAGGTCAAGAAATGTTGCTATTGCCAACTTGTCTATTTCGGAGATTGAAGGAGTTGATTGTTTATCCAAAAAAGTTTGAGAAGGAGATTACCTAAAGGTGTCTGATTGTGATATATAGTCAATCGGTGATGGAGAACCCTAACTTTTGCTATGAAGGCATGCTAGGTAGCCCTAATTTCTATGCTGAAGACATTGTAGATGATCTAGAGGGCAAATTGGGGTAAGGATTTATGTCAGCCGATGAGTTAGAAGATATAGACATTGGGACTGGTGATAGGCCAAGGCTGACATTTGTAAGTGCTAAATTGTCAAATGAGATCAAAAAGGAATTAATAGAACAGTTAAAAGAATACAAAGATTGTTTTGCCTGGGAATATCATGAGATGCCAAGACTTAGCCGATCTATTGTAGAACATCGGCTCCCTATCAAACTAGGGTATCGGCCATACAAATAACCGCCAAGATGATTTAACCCAAAGATTTACGATGCTATCAAGACTAAGATTACATGACTTTATGATGCCAATTTTACAAGGCATTGCCTATACGCTGAGTAAGTTTCAAACATAGTACCAATGATCAAGAAAAAGGGAAGCTTAGGGTTTGTGTCACACCCAAGGATGAATACCCGATATCGATTGTTGATTTATTAGTTGATGTAGCTTCTGCACACAATATTATAAGGTTTATGAATGGCAAGGCAAGATATAATAATTTTTTTATGGCTGAGGAAGATATTCATAAGACCACTTTCAGGTGTCCTGGTGCGATCGGCTTATATGAGTGGATTATTCTGACTTTTTGATTGAAAAGTGCTGGAGCTACATATTAAAGGGCATTAATTATATATATGTGGTTGTGAAATCAAAAGAGATTGATGGACATATAGCCAATCTACGAAAACTGCTGGAAGGAACAAGGAAATATGGTTTAAAGATGAATCCTAACAAGTGTGCTTTTGGTGTATTGGTTGAACAATTCATTGGTTTTCTAGTTCATGAAAGGGGATTGAAATAACATAAAGGAGTATAAATGCTATCAAAGACATGAAGCCTCCTGAAAATAAGACTAAGTTGCAATCATTGATCGGCAAAGTTAACTTTGTGAGAAGGTTTATTGCCAATCTATTGGGTAGAATTGAGCCCTTCACTCCATTATTGAGGTTGAAAGCCGATCAAGAGTTTGTATGGGGAGAGCAACAGTAAAAAGCTCTGGACAACATCAAAGAATATTTGAGTTCTCCTCGAATATTTGAGTCCCATTCAAGTTGTACCTTTCAGTCGATGAGAAGTCTATCGGCTCAGTTCTGGTTCAAGAGGTTGAGGGAAAAGAAAGAGTAATATTTTATATCAGTAGAAGACTGTTAGATGCAGAAACAAGATATATCTCTTTAGAGAAGTTATATTTGTGTTTATACTTTTCATGTATAAAGTTGAGGCATTATCTACTTTCAAATGAGTACACGGTGGTTTGCAAAGCCGATGTTGTAAGATATCTGCTATCGGCTCTAGTCCTGAAAGACAGGGTTGGAAAGTGAATTTTTGCTTTAACAGAATTTGATCTTTGATATGAATTGGCTAACGCAGTAAAAGGGGAGGCGATAGCCAATTTTATTGTTCAGTGTTGGGACGATTCAGTTGGATATGTTGAGATTATGTCTTGGACATTTTTCTTTTATGGATCTGTTCGCACACATGGTTGTGACATTGGCTTAGTGATCATATCGCCTCGAGGGGCAAGTTTTGAGTTTGCCTTTATAATCAAACCTTACTATACAAATAATCAGGCAGAATATGAGGTAGTGCTCAAGGGATTGCAGCTTTTGAAGGAGGTTGAAGCTGATGCGATTGAAATTGTTGGTGATTCATTGTTTGTTTTCAATCAATTGTCAGGCGAGTTTGAATGCAAGAATAAAGTTTTGAGAGTCTATAATGAAAAATTCCAAGAGTTGATAAAGAATTTTAGGATTATTACTATGAAGCATATTCCTAGGGAACAAAATATTAAAGCCAATGATCTAGCCTAAGGTGCATCGGGTTATAAGCCGATACTGAAAGATGTGGATGTTAAAATTGCAGATGTTGATGCCAATGATTGGAGGTATGAGATTATTGAGTATTTGAAGAATCCTTCTTGATCAGCATCAACGAAATTGAAATATAAAGCCCTAAAATATGTGTTGCTTGATTATGATTTGTACTATCAGACGTTTGATGGAGTTCTGCTCAAGTACTTAAATTTGGAAGAAGCTAAACTTGTTGTGTGTGAGGTGCATGAAGGTATTTGTGGTACATATCAATCGGCTCATAAGATGAACTGGTTGCTTCGAAGAGTTGGATATTTTTGGCCGACAAAGTTGGAAGATTGCTTCAGGTATTATGAAGGATGTCAAGATTGTCAGAAGTTTGGAGCAGTTCAAAGAGCACCAACATCGACTATGAACCCAATTATCAAGCCATAGTCATTCAGAGGTTGGGGAATTGATATGATCGGCCAGATCAATCCACCATCAAGCAAATGACATAAATATATTCTGGTGGCTATAGATTACTTCACAAAGTGGGTTGAAGCAATTATTTGCAAAATGTTGTGCCAATGATCAAGAGGGATAAAGAGAAAATTTCAAGGCATTATAATAAAAAGGTTGTCCCAAAGTCCTTTGAAGAAGGAGAACTTGTATTGGAAGTTGATTTTGCTGATAGAGACAAGAGATAACAAATTTGGAGAATGGTCGCCAAACTGGGAAGGGCCCTATCGGATTCATCGTTGTGTGTCCAAAAATGCATACATGCTCGAAGGACTTGATGGAGAAGTTTTTGGAAAAGAACTTAATGGAAAATATTTGAAGAAATACTATCCTAGTGTTTGGATCAATTCATAATTGGTTGTTTAGCCGATAAGCCGATGTATGTTATATCGCCTCAAGATGCCTATATTGAATATCGCCCTTAGACCAAAAAATATCGAAGCATGAACAAATATGAGAGATAAAAATAAAATCAGCTTGAAAACCAATGGTTAAATTACACGAAAGTAACAAGTATTGTTTCAAGCGAAAAGTTTCAAGACTTAAAAGAAGATTACTTCAACCCAAAAATATCTTGATTCCCGATATCGCACGCAGGCGAATTTGATCTACTTCTTCGATGGCATGCAAGTCGTCGGCTTTGGATCATGGCATAGGCTTCATGGCTTTGCTCTGGGCAGCTAAGTGCTTGGCAGATGCTTTTAGCTTCAACTTCTGTTCTTCTATTGCCTTTGGGAGATCGGCTAACTTCTGCTTCTCCAGAGCAATTTCCTTGCGGGTTTCTTCCAATTTAGTCAGCAGATCAGCTTCTTGCTGTTCCAGCTTAGTGATATACTTTTGGCTTGATTCTGGGCTGGCAGTCAGTTCCTTAAGTTTGGCTTTATCTTCATTAACCTGTCGCCGGCTGGATTGAAGAGCTGATTCCAAAGCCTTGAGCTCAAGGCAATCTGCAATCCTTTGCCGAGCTCTTTGGACATGGAATCGATGGGACTCAAGGAAAGCTACTGGGGTGATGGCCTCGATGATATTGTCTGGAAGCTTATCTTTTATTTCCTCTGTTCTTCCCTTGATCGGCCCGCTACTCTCTACTAAGGCTTCCAGTGACGCGTTCAGCCGATCAATGATGTCCAGTAGTTGTGCCCTCAAGGCTTCAGAGGGGGGAGATCTAGCCTTGCTAGAGGTTTCTTCATCATCCTCATCCAAAACGTGCATTATATCAAATGAGGACATATCGGCCAAGTTCTGCAAATAAAAGTTGATGTTAGAAAGTTTGAGCAAAGATTACCGATAAAAGGTTTTGTGGTTGAAGTGAACTTACTTGGACCATCGGTGCAGTGACAATGGTTTGTTCTTCTTCCTCATGGTGGCTGCCGACGGCAGGGGGGTGTGTTCAATTGAGGCAGGCCGATGGGGAACAACTGATGGGATCTTGGGATGAAAAAAAGGCAAGTGTTAGGATTATAGTGATATCGGCTAAAAGGAAAAGGAAAGAGCTAAGAAAACTTGCCGATGCAGGAGGCGATGGCTGAGGGCTTGGTCGAGGACCTGGTGGAGGAGATGGCTGAGGGATTTGTTTCTGACGAGCAAGAGCTGATATAACTTTTGGTTGCAGGAAAGAGACAAGTGTTGACAGATATTGATAATTGCAAATAGAAAAAGAAAGCGCAATACTTACTTTGACCTTGCGAGCTACATGGCCATGAGGTGGTGGTGGTGGTTGCTTGTTTGCTTCACTGCTCTTGTCGTCAGGACTGGTTGCATCTTCATCACCAGTACCTGCATCGGCTACACCTTCATCCTCGCCAGCAGGCTCATCACCCATAGCGGTGGCATCATCAATTTTCTCATTAGCTACTTCTTCATCCAAGGCAGCTGCAACATCTGGATCTATGTCTGGGAGTTCATCTTCCACTTTTTTTGTGGTCTTTGGTTTCTTGGAAGACTTGTAAGCGGTTGTTTTCTTGCGCTTGCCTCTGGTGCTGGGTATCGGCTCTTTGATTTGGCCTTGCAGCAGGGATCCTACAGGGCAAGCACTAAAGCCGACGATGGATGGAGCTAGTTCTCCAGATGGTAGCAATACTGGTGCATATACTATCAGTTGGCCGCTATTACTAGTAGCAGGAGGATCAGAATTGGCAGCCTGCAAGATGTTATATTAGTATCTTCAAGAAAAGAAGTTACAAAAGGAAGACATCAGAAGAAAGAATTACCTGAGGACTAATGGAGGAGTCGATAGTGGTCAAGTAGAAGCTGGATGGCAGGATGAAGAGATGTTTCTTCCACTCAATCCAACATTGATCAACAGTAGAGCAGAAGTGATAATGCCTCTGGTTTGGATTTTCTTGAGAAGTACAAGCCGACTAGGATTTGACCAAAACCTAGCTGCTTAGCTGCCACCATGGGGTGATAGAATTCATAAGAAACTTCTGAATATCAGCTAGTGGACATTCCAATTGGAAGAATACAAGGGGAGATGGCCGATACAAAGATATCCCTGGCCTTGCCTTCTTCATTAATATCTTCCATCCTAAATTCGGCTGGGAGTTCATATGAGTTGGCATCGGCATAAGGATACCAGATCCTAGCACTTCATGGGAAGCCATCATAAAAATGATAGAACAATGTTTTGAAGTCATTGGCTGATGACCCTGATCTAGGATAAACCGATGTTGCCTCTCCAAAAACATGCATCGGCGCACTATTTCTTCAGCATCTTCAGCATAATCACTTGGAAACCTAGAGTCGTCGAGACTTGGCTGTTCGACAACTCGAATCGTATACAGTTTGAGCCATAGTTGCACAAACCACCAAGGAACGCCATGTCCTATCGGCTTGCCAGTCAGTAATCTAGGCAATGTTTGGCCAAGGAGTTGGTAGACAGCTCCAAGCAAATATTTCCCTAAAGGGAAAATTTTCCTACAACCAGGGCTTGGGCAATGTGCTGTAGGTTGGCAGTTGGACCATAGGTTGTGCCACAAAAGACGAACCTCTCAAGTCACAACTTTAGAAAGGCAACATGTTCTCTATCAATAACAGGCCCTGTATTAGCATGTTTTGCAATATATCCAACCCACCCACCTACAGCTTTGGTCTCTAGCTTGTTTGCACACTTTATCCTCAAATCGACAAAGTTGGCCGATGAAGTTACATCCAAGCCAGTGAGCATGCCAATATCAAGCAAGGTCGGGGTCATCGACCCATGGTTAAAGAGGAAGGCATTGAGGGTATCTGACCAGATGTTTGAAGTCAATGATATTAGGGGCTCATCCTTTTTCATCTCAGCTAGGGATAAAGTCAAGCACTGTGATATACCTATGTCGCCCCAAAAAGAATACTTGGTAGCCGATACACGTCTATACCAATCCCTCCATCCAGGGAGTTTTGAGGGCCAAGACCTAAAGCTAAATGTCAATCTGATAGATTGGGTTTGGTCTACCTAAAGGGGATTCTATTGGTTTCAGCATTTATGAAGTAAGTAGAATTTGTGTCTCCCATCGGCCTTAGAAAATAATGAGTGGGTTCATGTAAAATAGGGATCGCAAAGAAGAATAGTAAAGAGGGATTAAAGACAGAAAATAGCAGAAGAAGCCGATATAGAAAGAAAGATGAAGTAGGACGATGGAGAGAAAGATTTTGAGGTCATTTACCTCGGGGATATTCGTAATTGTGGCCATGGAAGCTTAAAGCAGAGGGGACCACCGAGGGGAGTTTGTGCTTTCAAGTTGGTTGCTGGAGTGGGAAAGAGAAGCAACGCGTGGATTGAGAGGTGGCGAAAAGGTTAACGGTGTGAGGGTTGAGGAGAGAGCCATTGCTATTTATAACTTGCCCCTTTTATAGTCAAGTTATGGAAACCCTAGATTTTTTGGATCTTAGCGGATGAATTACGCAACATATCTATCTATACTCCGGAATTGGGGGTACGTGTTAACAGCAAAATTTGGCAAGATACATGAAGATAAAGATGGATTTGAAGCGGATTCGCAGAAAAGAGTTGGTTTCTAAAAACAGAACAGCACGTCAGCTGGAGACTTTATCGGCCGATACTAAATCAAACAAAGTTAGCCAATACAGGTAGAACAAGTTCATATGGAACTTGGATGAGGGAATTTAATATATTTCCAAACAAAGATCAAGTCTGGGAGTAGCAATTGTATCTATTAATTAGGATAAGAGTTAGTTTTCCTTTATATATTTTTAGAAGATCTATGTTAGAGTTTATTTTTGTACTTAGGAAAGTTTGACTTGTGTTCGATAGGGACAAGGTTTGTATGTTTTGGGTATAAATATATGCCGAGGGTCTTGTAAGAAAAACAACAACAGTTCAATAGACACTTTTGGCACATCGCCACATTTTCTTTTTACTTTTCGATGAGTTCTTGTCTCGAGTTTGGGCTTCATTAGATTCGATCTACAACAAGAGGTAAGGCTTGTCATGGCGGTTTGTATCGGCGAGATTAGGGCTTACATCGTTTTCGACACTCTAATCTAGTTTATGCATCTGCCTACTTATCATATATCTTAGCTAATCTAGATCGATGGTTTTGTCCACTTATATCGGCCAAGCTTTTTATGGTTTTGTCGGTATCGGCTAAACAATTCTTGTCGACTTAGATTAGTTAAGGTATCCACCACCCTGAAAAAAAATCAAAGGCCCAATTGTTTAGACTTTATGCTTTCTTTCATACTTAGTGCTACATCAATTGGGTTTGACCTACTAAGTCGTGCTTAAATCATAAAAACTAACTTGCTTCTTGATTGCTGATAAGGGTGGTATCGGGGTTTCAACCGATCTTACCTGATATATCTGTTGCTCTCTTTTTTGATATCTTGAATCTCGCTTAACATGTTATATCCGCCCCTTATACAATTATATCACTCTTTTAAATATATTAAGCCTGTCCTCAATCTTGGCCAGACCTAAATATTTGGGGATTGGTGCTTGTTTAATATATTTACCTTAAATTAGTTTTCTTGCATAAGGCCGTATCGGAGTATTAGCCGATATGTTATCTAGAACCTCCTGAAAGATCTCGTCAGCTACTATATAAGTTTATATAATTATTAATTGGTCCAATATTGATTATAAGCAGTTAATATCATTAGAATTGCCTGCATCTAAGAAAAGATTAAATTAGTAATTGCCTGCTACTTGCCTCTACAGCCGATCATGATTGTTTTAGGGCTAATCTACAATATCTACTCATCGGCTAGCTTCTCAAACCATGTAACTGTATAGTAACTAACTTTAGCACTATAAATCTTATGCTGCATCTATTGGGCTCGACTTATAGGATTGGTTTTGTTAAATTAGGATTACTTATGATTATGCAAAGTTTGGATCCAATTTATTAGTAGTTTCATCCATCCTACAACCAATTCGACCAGATTGCATTGGCTAGGTCTCTACGATATGTCATCGCCCCACGCCCTGAAGCCAAAACAAGATTTGGACCTGCACTCGAGCTAAGCAAAACTCCCAGGCCGTCGTGTTTTCGCATCAACACTTGTACACAACCCCTTGTCATGAGTCATGGAAAATAAGATGGCTTTCAATTGGAATTGATATGTATGTATGAAAGTTATTAAGATACAAATGTTCAAAGTTTCAAAATTTTATATTGGTGTTGCTTGAAACAACATATTTGCTTGAAGTGACATGTTTGCACGACAAGGGCATGCCATATTCACAATGATATTGTATATGCTGCCATTGATATGTGCTTGACTCAGTAGTGGATGAAGATTCATTGTAGGTTGCTACTACTCTACATGTTTTGTACGGTCTATGATTTTGTTGTAATGGATGTAGTATTTGCCAAATGTGCTTTGTGTTTGTTCTTATTGAAATGAAAAGTTGGACATGCTTAATACACTCCATTTCTATCTAAAAGACAAAGTGCTTCGGATCAAATGTTAGCAGATAGTAAAATTGTGGAGTCGCTATGATGGTAACTAGTTACGACAATGTACTAGCATATATCCTTATAGAGGCATGTTATTTAAATATGGAAGATAATTTTATTTCGATTTATATCACACCAAGTTTCAACTTTCTCATATGATGATATCTAACTTTATTTTTCACTTCTAAATTACTATATTGTTACAATTCAGTACAAGGCACCACCGAGGGAGGCAATGCTACTGGGAGCATTATAGTAGCTAGGGTAGATTCCACATATAGATAACAAGTTTAAAGCCAATAGAGCTTGGGTTTGAGCCAGAGTTTGATCAAAGTAGACACCACCAAACTACTGGAGGTGTAGCTGTTGCACAATCGCCTAAACACCGTTAATGGCCTGATAGTGAGATTGTTACGCCATCGGTCTGAGCTGTTGGCAGCATTACTGCTGCAAGACTTGGTTGTTTCTCAGTTGAAACGTAGCTGATTGCCAGAATGGGGTTGCCGTGATGATATATTGTTGCCTTACGAACTCATTGTATGGGCTAAGCACCTGTTGCTGTAGCAGGAAATGCGGCTGCAGCTGATATTACCGATAACTTTGACTAAAAACATCAAACTACGCAAAGGCTCTGCATGCAGCAATTGCAAGGAGAGCAAAGACGAAAAAGGTCTTCATTGTTGTAGGAGACAAGTCCGATTCTTTTTGCTATAATGGTTGAGTTGTGTGAAGGATGGGGAGAGTTTTCATTGTGCTTGTATATTTATAGATGCGATGGCACGGATTTTCTTTCAATTTCTCATCGTTTGCTTTAGAATGTTAGTTTTGCTTGGGTAATCTGTTAGGACCTTGGTGAGTCATGTAATTTGGATGCATGTTCTATTAGGTGCCCTTACAAATCCCCTTTGATGTCATCATGAAAATAACTTTTGTTTTCATCACATATACGGGATGGTTAGCAATCTAGAAAGATAATGATATGAATCGTGACTCACTTTATGCGTCAGTTTAATAGGGATTGCAACCTTTATCAAACTAAGTTTGTTATGTTTTATAAGCAATTATTTCACTGATGCATGGCACGTGGAACTTTAGGGCCATGTGGCCTTATGCATGTGAAATTATAAAATTTCAACACGAACGACAAAATTATAGTACGCCAGGTGCTTTTTATTGTTCTGTTTATTCTATAGTGAAAACATGATTGTGGCTAGAAATAAGTTAGCACAGTAATTATTAAATCACCATTCGAGAGATTTACAAGTATTCACCATATTGCTCTACTTGTAGTGAATGATTGATTTAATTCGTGCTTTTATAAACCAACTTGTTGAATTTTTTGAATAGGCTAGGTTCGTTTTTGAATTGGAAAAAGACTACCTCAAATTTGTAGTGTGTCATGAACCAGTTTTGTTTGGGTGCATCACGTGTGCCTTCCACTAATTTTGTTGAAACATGATATTCATTATCCTTTTCTTTTTTTGCAGTGGGACTATCGACTTGTTGTGTTAGAATAAACATCTTATAGCAATGAGGGTGTGAGCAAGAATAATCTTAGTGTGTAGGAGCATTTTATTAGAAAGACATCTAAAAATTTTTACTTCAGGAGAAGTGTACGGTTTTTCTTGAAAGTCATTCTTTCTTGACTGAATAAACTAAAGAACAACACAAATAGGTTTTCCTGGTTTTCTCCCTTATTGTTGCTGCTGCATTTTGTGCTTCTGTTAATAGCAAAATTTGGTAAGGATACGCAAGTATAAAGGTAGGTCCAAAGCGGATTCGAGGAAAAATATTGTTTCCAAAAACGGAGTTGCGCATTGGCTGGAAACCATATCGTCCGATACAGAATTGTACTCAGTCAGCCGATATCGGCAACACGAGTTCATATCGGACTCAGGAAGGGACTTGAAGATAATTGCCAAATAAGCATTGAGTCCAGAAGATGCAATTGTATGTATTAATTAGGAATAAGAGTTAGTTATCTCCTTTTAGGAATTCGTGGTAAGAGTCCGCCTAGGGACTTGTTTGTTTGTTTTGTAATTATGCAGGTTTGTATGGACAAGGTTTGTATGTTCGGGTATAAAAATATGCCCAGGGTCTTGTAAGAAATTAAGAACAGTTCAGTACACTCTTAGCGCATCGCCACACTTTTATTTTTACGTTTCGACGAGTTATTGTTTTGAGTTGGGCTGCATCGGCTTCGATCTCCAATCAAAGGTATGGCTTGTCACAGTGGTTTGTATCGGTGAATTAGCATATTGTTTTAGATGTTCTAATCTATCTTATACAACTGCTGGCAATTATATATCTTAGTTAGTCTAACTCGATGGTTCGATTTACTTGTATTGGCCAAGCCTTTTCCAAGGTTTTGTCGTGATCGGCTAAATCATCCCATCGGCTTAGATTAGCTAACGTATCTACCACCGTGAAAATCAGTCCCGGGCCACCGCCGCGCGCGCCTCCCCTCCCCTCCTGGGCCGGCCCAGCCGCCGCGCCGCGCCCGCGCCGTTTCCCCTTCCCGGGCCAGCCCGAGGCCGCAGCCCGAGCCGCCGGGAAGTTCGCTCCGCCTTCCTCCGCGTCGCTCGGTCGCTGACGAGTGGGCCCACGACCGAGTCGTCTCCGACTCGACCGGCTGCCGCGCACGCGCCGCCCGCGAATCCCGGCGGGATTCCCGCCGCGCCGCCCCTTTTTATCCCCCCCGAGGGACTGCCTCCCCCTCGTTTTCCCCGCCGCCGCCGCCCCAAACCCTAACCCTAACCCTAAAGCCGCGCCGCCGCCGTCTTCCGCCGCCGTTTTCGCTGCCGGTGAGCACCGCCGCCTTCCCCTTTTCTCCTTCCCCTCTCGGCGCCGTCGCCCGCCGTGCGCCTCCCGGCCGCCGCCGTGAGCGCCGCCTGCCGCTGCGCGCACGCGCCGCCGCCTCCGCCGCCTCCCACGCCGAAAACCCTAGCGTCGCCGCGCGCCATGGCCGGCTCGATCGAGCCCGAGCCCGGCCGCTCGGCCGTCCGCGCGCCTCAGCCGCCCGATCGGCCGCCCGAGCCGATCTGGGCCATCGGCGTTCGCCCGCGTGGCCGCCGCGTCACCCGCGCCGCCCCGCCGTGTGGCCGTCGCGTGGCTGCCGCGTCGGCGCCACGCGTGCGCCACGTGGTGTGCCGCCGCCGCCGGCCGGTGGACTCGGTCCACCGTGGACCTGGACCACCGTGCCACCGACAGGTGGGGTGCACCTGTCGGAGCCGCCGTCGCCCGCTGACGTCATCGTGACGTCAGTATGACGTCAGCCCTAAGGGTTTATTGCGCAATAAATAATTAAGGATTTTTCTGTTATAGTAAAAACATAGATAACTTCAAAAATTCATAACTAATTCATTCAGACTCCATTTTAGTCCGTTCAAGTCTCAGAAAATTCATAAAAATGTCTAGAATCTATTAAAAATAGTTTTGTTCTCTGTTTCAGTAGACTTATAGCATGTATTGTTGTTTGCTTTGTTTGTCGCGTAGATTCCAGTAATTCCGACGCTCCGGTTTATTTCGAGGTTGTTGCCGAGGTTGACCCAGCGCAAGAAAAAGGCAAGTCATACTTATTCATTTGATCATATTGTACCTAAATTGCGAAACAGTCTTACTTTTCTCTAAATACTGCATTGTTTTATAATGTCACTTATGGGATAGTTTACCTATTGTACTCAGCCCTATATTGCAATTATCTTATTCCTTTGATAGCTTGGGAAATAATTTGATTAGTTGCTACACTAGAACTTGCTTAACCTTGCTTAGAAACATTAGTTCACTAATGGGATAACTAAAGTTTCACTATTACTTGATGATGATTATATCATGATGGTTCACGATGGTTAATCGTGGGCGATTTAATAATTATTTCAACTACAATCTTGATTAATGGTGGGTTGTGAGCACATGGTTTTGATGGTCGTGCTCATGACATTTAAGGACCGGTTCGCGGGAAACCCTGGAAGAATTACCGTGCTTTCCACAAGCCAGCGTGGGTAATGGCTGGATCTGTAGTATAGCTTTTTCCTTGCCGACGTACCCAGGCGAGGGTGGGCGTGATGAAGTTGGGTCGGCGGGGGGGTGTACCCGTTGATCGGCTGCCAGATTCACCAAGGCACGAGAGGGGGCTGCCCGCTGCCGTGTAAGGGAGCGGGGGCGAAACCTGAGGTGTGGTGCGCTTGGTTAGGAAGGGTTATGCGAAGGGTCCTGTCACAGCTTCTTTTCTGGTGTACCATGGTGGTATGCTGGCGCACAGTAATGTGTTGTAGGACTGTGTCTTGTGGGTACAGTTGTACACCTCTGATCAGAGTAAAACTATTCGAATAGACGTGCCCGCGGTTGTGGTCGATCAACCAAATTCACCGTGATTAGTTGAATTTTCTAATAATTTGACTTAATGAAACTGGTTTAGTTCTGGTGGATGGTTTGGGCCTGTCGCAATGTGGTGTAGTGTTGGACAGTGATGGTTTAATTATGATTAATTAATTCAACTGTTTTACTGCTTTCAACTATTGTTTTTAAATGCGTATTTTATGCAAAATAGCCATTGCAGCTCTCCTTTGTTATTACTTGCATCATTATTTTCCTTTCCGGTATGACTTGTTGAGTACAGTGGGTAGTACTCAGTCTTGCTTTATTTTTCCCCCACACCAGAGTTGGAGTATGTTTCAGAGGAAGAGTTTTCAGAAGAGTAGGCTTGTGGCTACCATTGAGGAATGCCTGTGGAGTGGAGTCGCTACGTTGCGAGTGTTTAGTTTATTAGAATGGTTTGTTTCCTTTTTTCGCTGCAGTTTTGTAAGAGATTTTTATTGTTTTTGTAAGACGTGGATCTGTATGGCAACTTTGTCATTTATGTACCCTGGCTGGTCCTGGACAGGGATTTTAATACACAATTTGCTTTGGAAATTCTGGTAGTGAATTTCTGGGCGTGACAAGTTGGTATCAGAGCCGACCTTGACCGTAGGACAAGCCAACTGGAAACCCTAAGAGCCCTCTAAAACTTTTCATGTGCATTTTCCCTTAATTTTAAATTGTTTTGGGAAAAATCCGGGAACTGTGGTCTTTGGGATTTTTTTTTGAAAAAAAAAAGTTCCTTGCATCAAAAATTTTCTTTTGTTACCCGAGTTCTTTAAAAGTTGTTTTTAAAATTGGTTTTGAGCATGTGTTGAGTCCCGTTCCTTTGCCCTCTGTAGATGGCAGGTCATCCCCCGACGCACCGTGGTCAGAATATGGAAGGTTTCGTGGCAGAGCTTGCCCGTATGACTTTGGTTGTAGGGTACCTTGAAGCGCCGGAGTACACTACGATCGAGCCTCTCAGTGGCGGATTCCGGAAGCCGTTCCGAGCATTAGGCTCGTTACCCTTAGTTTTCCGTTTTCTTAGTTTGATTTCTTGTTAGATGTTGTGTGTTAGGTTTGTTGCTTGGGGTTAGCCGATGGTCGATAGCATGTGCCTATGGTATGGCTATCTTATTAAGGACTTTTGCTTGCTGTTTTGGAGTGTTTTAAAATAGATCAGAACAATTACAGTTAAATTAATATATTAAAGCTTAGTTCTGAGCAATCTGTTTTCTTTCTTGTCCATTTCTTTTTGCTGGTTCTTCTTCTTCAGATGGCCAACACAAGGACAAGTGGTAACAACAACGGACAGGAGGGATCCCAGGCTAATAGAACAAACACCAACGCTCTTCCTCCACCACCGGATAACCCCACTCTTGCTCAAGTGCTAGCTAGCCAGACTCAGATGATGGTAGCTATGATGCAGCAAATGCACCAGCAGCATCAACAAATGCAACAGCAGATGTTGCAACAGATGCAACAACAAGCCCAACAGTAGCAGCAGCAGGCCCAACAGAATCAACCACCACCCCAATCCAAGTTGCCAGAGTTTCTTCGTGTCAGACCGCCAGTTTTCTCGAGTACTACCAATCCCATGGAAGCGAACGATTGGCTTCATGTTATTGAGAAGAAGCTTAATCTACTCCAGTGCAATGATCAAGAGAAGGTCGCTTTTGCTACCCATCAATTGAAGGGTCCCGCTTCGGCTTGGTGGGATAACTATCTGGTTACCCGTCCACCCGGAACGGAGGTCACTTGGGCGGAGTTCTGCCGCAGTTTCAGGAAAGCCCAAATCCCTGACGGCATAGTAGCCCAGAAGAAGAGGGAGTTTAGAGCACTCCACCAAGGTAATAGAACAGTGACGGAGTATCTCCATGAGTTCAACCGTCTCGCACGTTACGCTCCGGAGGATGTGCGCACTGATGCGGAAAGGCAGGAAAAGTTTCTTTCTGGCTGGATGATGAACTGGCAAACCAGCTAATCTCAGGGGATTATGCTGATTTCGAGAAGTTAGTTGATAAGGCGATCTGTCAAGAGGATCAACGCAACAGGATGGATCGAAAGAGGAAGGCAGTCCAATTCAGGGCGCAGCAGGGAAGTCAACAGAAGCCCCGGTTCACCGCCGGACAGCAGGGTGGACCTTCTACAATGATTGTTCATCAACATCGACCCGACCAGCCTGGTAATTTCAACAACAACAATTCCGGCAACCGCAACAACAACGGGGGACAACCCAACCGCAACCCGGTTCCGCGTCCGCCAATGGCCGCAACTTAGCCAACTCCATCAACTCAACCCAGGAAGGAGTTCGGCGGAAAATCATTTGTCTGCTTCAACTGCAATGAGCCCAGACACTTCGCCGACAAGTGCCCGAAGCCAAGGCGTGCAGGACCCAAGTTTGTTCATGCCCATGTCAACCATGTGTCGGCAGAGGAGGCACAGGCTGCATCAGAGGTGGTACTCGGTACGTTCCCTGTCAATTCAATTCTAGCTATCACTCTTTTTGATTCTAGTGCTACACATTCCTTTTTATCAAAGCGTTTTGTTGGGACATATAGGTTGTCAGTAGTGGAACTTAGAACGCCTATGTGGGTTCACACTCCTGGGAATGATATGACCACAGCCCACTATTGCCCCTCTGTGGAAATAGAAATCTAGGGTTCTAAATTTCTAGCCAATCTTATCCTTCTTAAATCCAAGGACCTAGATGTCATTCTTGGGATGGATTGGTTAACAAGGCACAAGGGAGTTATCGATTGCGCTAGTCGCACTATCACTCTGGTTGATGAGAAAGGAGAAGTCGTGACGTTCCAGTCGCCGACACCCCAGAAGCAGAGAGTGTGCTTGAACCAAGTAGATGGGATGAAATAGATCACAGAAGAAGGGAAAGATATTAAGAAGTTGGAGGATATTCCTATTGTTAGAGAGTACCCTGAAGTCTTCCCGGATGACATAACCACAATGCCACCAAAGAGAGAAATTGAATTTTGGATTGATTTAGTACCAGGAACTGCCCCGATACACAAAAGACCCTATAGGATGGGAGCCAATGAACTGGCGGAAGTCAAGAAGCAAGGTGATGAGCAGTTGCAGAAAGGATATATTCGCCCGAGTACGTCACCTTGGAGTGCTCCGGTGATCTTTGTGGAGAAGAAAGATAAGACCAAGAGGATGTGCGTCGACTATCGCGCCCTCAATGAGGTGACCGTCAAGAACAAATACCCGTTACCTCGGATTGATGATTTGTTCGATCAGCTAAAGGGAGCAACATGGTTCTCCAAGATAGACCTGCGATCAGGCTACCATCAATTGAGGATTAGAGAGGAGGACATTCCAAAGACGGCATTCACTACTCGGTATGGGTTGTTTGAGTGCACAGTCATGTCTTTTGGACTTACCAATGCACCGGCCTTTTTCATGAACTTGATGAATAAGGTGCTCATGGAATTTCTGGATAAGTTCGTCGTGGTTTTTATCGATGATATACTCGTTTACTCTAAGTCGAAGGAGGAGCATGAACAACATCTCCGCCTGGTACTTGAGAAATTAAAGGAACACCAATTGTATGCCAAGTTTAGTAAGTGTGACTTTTGGCTCAAGGAAGTACAGTTCCTAGGCCACGTCTTCACCGCTCAAGGAGTGGCAGTAGACCCGTCGAATGTGGAAAATGTTATGAAGTGGACCCCGCCGAAGACAGCCACGCAAATCCGAAGTTTTCTTGGACTTGCGGGTTACTACCGTCGGTTCATAGAGAATTTCTCCAAGATTGCCAAGCCAATGACACAGTTGCTGAAAAAGGATGAGAAGTTCAAGTGGTCAGCAGAATGCGACAGGAGTTTTGAGGAACTTAAGGAGAAGTTGGTAATGGCACCAGTCTTAATTCCGCTAGACCAGACTAAAGATTTTCAGGTTTATTGCGATGCGTCTCGCCAAGGGCTAGGATGTGTATTGATGCAAGAAGGCAGAGTGGTTGCATACGCTTTGCGTCAACTGCGCCCACATGAGAATAATTACCCCACTCATGATCTGGAATTAGTAGCAGTGATACGTGCCCTAAAGATCTGGAGGCATTACCTTATTGGAAACCGTTGTGAAGTGTATACGGATCACAAGAGTTTGAAGTATATCTTCACCCAACCGGACTTAAATCTCCGCCAGCGGAGATGGTTGGAATTGATTAAAGACTATGATCTGGGAATCCACTACCATCCCGGTAAAGCTAATGTAGTGGCAGATGCTTTAAGCCGGAAGAGCTACTGCAGTTCCACCAGTATGGAAGAGATGAGCAGCCAGTTGCAACAAGACTTCGAACGGCTGAACCTCGGTATTGTTGAACATGGGCTTGCATCCGCTCTAGAAGCACGACCAACGCTCGTGGAGCAGGTCCGAGCAGCTCAAGCTAAAGATCCGGAGATAGCAGAGCTCAAGAAAAACATGAGGGTTGGAAAGGCCCGAGATTTTTTCAAAGACGAGCATGGCACGATATGGATGGGAGAAAGACTGTGCATCCCAGAAGACAAAGAGTTAAAGGAGTTAATACTCACGGAAGCCCATCAAACTCAGTATTCAATTCATCCTGGCAGTACCAAGATGTACCAAGACCTCAAAGAGAAGTTTTGGTGGGTTAGTATGAGAAGAGAAATAGCTGAATTCGTCGCACTCTATGATGTGTGGCAGCGAGTCAAGGCAGAGCATCAAATGCCTGCAGGACTGTTACAGCCTCTCAAAATTCCGGAATGGAAATGGGAAGAAATTGGAATGGATTTCATCACAGGTTTGCCAAGAACGTCGTCCGGACATGATTCTATCTGGGTCATCATGGATCGACTCACGAAGGTGGCTCATTTCATTCCTGTGCATACTACCTACTCTGGAAAGAAGCTAGCAGAACTCTACCTCGCAAGAATCATGTGTTTACACGGAGTGCCTAAGAAGATCGTATCGGATCGAGGAAGCCAGTTCACCTCAAAGTTCTGGCAGAAATTACAAGAAGAATTGGGAACCTGTTTGAATTTTAGCACGGCTTACCATCCGCAGACCGATGGTCAGACTGAGCGAGTGAACCAGATACTTGAGGATATGCTTAGAGCCTATGCGCTTGATTTTTGAGGAGCATGGGACAAGAGTTTGCCATATGCCGAGTTCTCCTACAACAACAGTTATCAAGCCAGCTTGCAGATGGCACCATTTGAGGCATTGTATGGCAGAAAGTGCCGTATCCCGCTCTTTTGGGATCAGACCGGAGAACAACAACTATTTGGGACTGAAGTCTTGAGCGATGCGGAAGAATAGGTCAGAACCGTCAGAGAAAGGTTGAGAATTGCGCAGTCTCGACAGAAAAGCTATGCCGACAATCGTCGAAGGGAGTTAGTTTTCGAAGCAGGGAACTACGTGTACCTTCGTGTCACACCGCTTCGAGGAGTACACCGTTTTCAAACTAAAGGCAAATTGGCACCACGCTTTGTGGGACCATACAAGATCCGCGAGCGTCGAGGAGAAGTTGCTTACCAGCTTGAGCTTCCACCCAACATGGCCGGTATCCACGATGTGTTTCACGTCTCGCAATTGAAGAAATGCTTGAGAGTACCGGAAGAACAGGCCAGTCCCGATCAAATTGAGATTCAAGAGGACTTGACTTATGTGGAGAAGCCGATTCGTATTCTCGAAACCAGCGAGAGGAGGACCAGAAACAAGGTTACCAGGTTCTGCAGAGTTCAGTGGAGCCATCATTCCGAGGAAGAAGCTACATGGGAAAGAGAGGATGAATTGAAGGCTGCCCATCCGCACCTCTTCGCCAGCACCTCCGAATATCGGGGTCGAGATTCCGTTTAAGGGGGGTAGGTTTGTCACACCCTGAAGTTCTCCCAAATCGTAAAAATTAAATTTAATAATTTATCTGAGAAATTGTTTAATTAATCTGGAGAAAAAACCCAATTAAATAATGCAGTTAAAGAAGTGAAAATGGCAAGGTGGAATTTTTCTTGAGTTCCCCATGTCAAAATACATTAACAGGATTTTTAGTGGAATTTTCAGAGCCCTAAAAATAATTTTAAACCAATTAAAAACCCTCAAGCGCAATAAATAAATCCCTGGGAAAATTCTTGTTCTTTTTCTTTTTCTTTTTCCTCTTCTTGGGCCATCGGCCCATTCCTCCTCCTTCTCGGGCTGGCCCAGCCGCCGCGCCGCACCCGCGCCGTTTCCCCTTCCCGGGCCGGCCCGAGCCGCCGGGAAGTCCGCTCCGCCTCCCTCCGCGCCGCTCGGTCACTGACGAGTGGGCCCGCGACCGAGTCGTCTCCGACTCGGCCGGCCGCTGCGCCCGCGCCGCCCGCGAATCCCGGCGGGAATTCCCGCCGCGCCGCCCCTTTTTATCCCTCCCGAGGGACTCCCTCCCCCTCGTTTTCCCCGCCGCCGCCGCCCCAACCCTAACCCTAACCCTAAAGCCGCCACCGCCGCCTTCCCCTTTTCTTCTTCCCCTCTCGGCGCCGTTGCCCGCCGTGCGCCTCCCGGCCGCCGCCGTGAGCGCCGCCTGCGCCGCTGCCGCCGCGCGCCACCCGACGCCGCCTCCACCGCCTCCCGCGCCGAAACCCTAGCGTCGCCGCGCGCCATGGCCGGCTCGGTCGAGCCCGAGCCCGGCCGCTCGGCCATCCGCCCTAGCCTGCCGCCGCCAGCCCTGACGTCAGCATGACGTCATCGTGACTCCGTTTTAGTCCGTTCAAGTCTCAGAAAATTCATAAAAATGTCTAGAATCTATTAAAAATAGTTTTGTTCTCTGTTTCAGTAGACTTATAGCATGTATTGTTGTTTGCTTTGTTTGTCGCGTAGATTCCGGTAATTCCGACACTCCGGTTTATTTCGAGGTCGTTGCCGAGGTCGACCCAGCGCAAGAGCAAGGCAAGTCATACTTATTCATTTGATCATATTGTACCTAAATTGCGAAACAGTCTTATTTTTCTCTAAATACTGCATTGTTTTATAATGTCACTTATGGGATAGTTTACCTATTGTACTCAGCCCTATATTGCAATTATCTTATTCCTTTGATAGCTTGGGAAATAATTTGATTAGTTGCTACACTAGAACTTGCTTAGCCTTGCTTAGAAACATTAGTTCACTAATGGGATAACTAAAGTTTCACTATTACTTGATGATGATTATATCATGATGGTTCACGATGGTTAATCGTGGGCGATTTAATAATTATTTCAACTACAATCTTGATTAATGGTGGGTTGTGAGCACATGGTTTTGATGGTCGTGCTCATGACATTTAAGGACCGGTTCGCGGGAAACCCTGGAAGAATTACCGTGCTTTCCATAAGCCAGCGTGGGTAATGGTTGGATCTGTAGTATAGCTTTTTCCTAGCCGACGTACCCAGGCGAGGGTGGGCGTGATGGAGTTGGGTCGGCGGTGGGGTGTACCCCTTGATCGGCTGCCGGATTCACCAAGGCACGAGAAGGGGCTGCCCGCTGCCGGGTAAGGGAGCGGGGGCGAAACCTGAGGTGTGGTGCGCTTGGTTAGGAAGGGTTATGCGAAGGGTCCTGTCACAGCTTCTTTTCTGGTGTACCGTGGTGGTATGCTAGTGCACAGTAATGTGTTGTAGGACTGTGTCTTGTGGGTAAAGTTGTACACCTCTGATCAGAGTAAAACTTTTCGAATAGCCGTGCCCGCGGTTATGGGCGATCAACCAGATTCACCGTGATTAGTTGAATTTTCTAATATTTTGACTTAATGAAACTGGTTTAGTTCAGGTGGATGGTTTGGGCCTATCGCAATGTGGTGTAGCATTGGACAGTGTTGGTTTAATTATGATTAATTAATTCAACTGTTTTACTGCTTTCAACTATTGTTTTTAAATGCGTATTTTATGCAAAATAGCCATTGCAGCTCTCCTTTGTTATTACTTGCATCATTATTGTCCTTTCCGGTATGACTTGTTGAGTACAGTGGGTAGTACTCAGTCTTGCTTTATTTTTCCCCCACACCAGAGTTGGAGTATGTTTCAGAGGAAGACTTTTCAGAAGAGTAGGCTTGTGGCTACCATTGAGGAATGCCTGTGGAGTGGAGTCGCTACGTTGCGAGTGTTTAGTTTATTAGAATGGTTTGTTTCCTTTTTCCGCTGCAGTTTTGTAAGAGATTTTTATTGTTTTTGTAAGACGTGGATCTGTATGGCAACTTTGTCATTTGTGTACCCTGGCTGGTCCTGCACAGGAATTTTAATACACAACTTGCTTTGGAAATTCTTGTAGTGAATTTCTGGGCGTGACATGCATCAATTGGGTTTGACCTACTAAGTCGTGATTAGAATCATAAAAGCTAACTTGCTTTTTGATTGCTAATGTGGGTAGAATCGGGGTTTCAGCCGATCTTACCTTGTATAACTGTTTCACATTTAAATTCTTATGCTTTAATTTGCTTTATGTGTTATATCTATCATCTTATGCAAGCGTATCAGTCCTTTAAATATATTAAGCTTGTTTCAAACCTTACGCTGCAATCGGTTAAGTCTGACCCGTCGAGATTGAGACTTGTTTAATTTATTTGATCAAGACTGATATTCTTATGTAAGGTTGTATCAGAGTTCTAGCCAATACATTATCTAAAATAACCTAAAACGTCTCATTGGCTATGATATAAGTTAATGTAACTGTTGATTTATCTGATTTTGCTTATAAGGGATTAATACTGTCCTGGTTTGGTCTGATCTATTGTAATCGCTTTGTATCTAAAAGAAAGATCAAATGAGTAATTACATGCTATTTATCTCTACAACCGATCGTGATTTATTTTGGGTCTAATCAATAACATCTATTCATCGACTAGTTGTTTAGGTTTTATAATTATATGGCAGTTGACGTTAAAAGATATCAATCTTATGCTGCATCGATTGGGTTCAACCTATGGGATTGGTTTTGTTAAGGAAAAGTTGTTTAGGATTATATTTAATCCAAATCTTGTTTATGCATAGCATCTTTTACCTAATAGCCGATTCAGCTTGTTTACATCGGCTAGATTTTTACAATACGTAATTGGCCCACCAGCCGATCGACTATCGTTTACTAACATCGTTTTTCTTGTATATGTTATTGGTTGCAGGATCAAACCAACTGGCACGCCCTGAACCCGAAAGCAAGATTTGGACCTACACTGGAGATAAGCAGAACACCCAGGCCCCCAAGTTTTCTCGTTAACACGCTTTTGGCACACTCGATGGGACAGATTTTAAGATTTTCATCATGCCTGCTGAACTGACAAAAGAAAACATCATTCCAGTTACTGTTGAACAACTGTTTGAGGAGCAGAAGGCAAAGATGGAACAGCTAACACAAGCTTTTCAAAAGATGTATTTGGAATCCTTCAGTGTTACTAAGCAAGGGAAGGTGACACAGAAAGGAAAAATGATTTTCCCAAAGCCTGAAGGAGAGACCAGTACATAAGAAGAAGTCATAGCAAAAGCTAAAGGCTCTGCAAGATAGAATTGATTATGCAGTACGTCATGCTTTGATTAACTTTTCAAATGTGTTAGTGAATATATTGACAAATGTAGTCGAAAAGGTGATGGATGGAACCATAGCTGAGGAAAAAGCCAAGGGACCAATATACCTTCCAAACAATATATTCCCACTTTATAGAACTATCAAGACTGAAATTCCAACTTTTCATTGGGGATGCAATAGCAGCCAACACAATGGGAGCAAACATCTCAGCAGACAACACAAAATCAAGCTTCACAATTGACTTGGAGTACACAACCACAATCGGCTGGAATATTTCAAAATTAGCAGCCGATGGGGGAACAAATAGATCATCAACTTGTTATTTTGTCACAGCCACCAATTGGATCACAATACATGCCATGAGGTGCTGCAAAATTTTCAACATCAACCGTACCAAACATACTTGGGTCAGAATATGAATTCTCAATATCAGCCAATCTCACCACATCAGTATCGGCCAGAACCTATTTCACAGTACCAATATCAACCTCATATGAGCAAGTATCATGGTATGGAGGTAATGGACAGCAGCAGCAATGGGCCGATATGATCGCAGAAGTGGTCAGAGAACAGTTTGGACTTTATCCCAAGGATAGTGAGATCATGTATCGGTATCCATACCCAGAATATTTTCAGGACAAGATAATGTTTTGAAATATAAACATGTCAGCCGATTCTTAGCACAATGTGGGGAGACATCGGATGTTGAAGCTTTGTGGGTTAGACTTTTCCCATTGTCCTTATCTGGATCGGTATTTATCTGGTTTTCTTTCTTGCCTTATAATTCTGTTAGAGGATGGGCCGATCTAGAAAAACAATTTCATAGATATTTCTACAATGGGGTTCAAGAGATGAAGCTGTCGGACTTGACATCTATAAGACAAATGTCTGATGAATTGGTTCCAGATTATATTCAAATATTCAGAGATATGAGAAACATATGCTATAGTCTTAATTCAACCAATTCACAGCTTGCTGATTTAGCTTTTCAGGGATGACTTGGGCCAATGAGGAAAAGATTTTCTGCACAAGACTTTGAAAGCTTAGCTCATCTTGTTTAGAAAGTACCGGCTTATGAACAAATATTCTAGAACACAAAAAGGTTCACCAGAAAAGCTAACAATGTCAACAATGTCTAAAACTATGATTGTGATTCAGAAGACGAAGACCCAGAAATTGGCTTGGCAAAGTGGTCAAGAAACAAAAAAACTATTATTTGCCAATGGGTTAAGGATACTGAAAACGAAGAGAAGTATGATTTTGATATCAACAAAGCCGATAGGAGATTTGATTTACTGCTACAGGAGAAACAAATACAACTTCATATAGGTCATGTAATTTCATCGGCTGAATAATTAAAAAAAAGAAAATATTGCAAGTGGCATAATACAGGATCTCATCATACCAATGAGTGCAAGGTTTTCAGGTAACAAATCTAATCGGCTATAAAGAAAGGTAGAATCAAGTTTGATGATGGCAAGAAGCCAATGAAGATTGACGACCACCCTTTTCTTGTCAATATGGTCCATAGAACAGCAAGCGAAGCCAACAAGAGGAATTATCGAATTTATCAACAAAATAAATTCAATTCTACCAAGTTGATCAACAAGAACTAGAAGAGACAAAACAAACAAGTTTGAGAGTGCTGTCAAGATAATGGAGTTTGTTTTGATCCTCATTGGAAATGTGAATTCTTTAGATTTTGTTGGAATGAAGGGATAAGATTACCATCAGTTGAAGATTGCCCAGGCTATAGTAACGAAGATGTAAGGTATTATGGTAATTTTCATCAATCAACTAGTCCAAAATCTAAGAATCGGCTGAGACAGAATAGGCTGTCAATACATCAACGTTTAGGGCCGATTCACCAAGATTATTTCAAAGAATAAGCTAAAGAAGAACAAGAAGAACAAGTTCAAAACTCTCAATGGTGTCCAACCAGAATTTTCACAAAAAATCAGAAAATGAGAGTACAACGGTTGAGAAACAGGGAGCAAATGTAGGAAGTTGAGAAAGAAATTAACCATCGGCTGTAACAGACAAAGAAGGAGTGGCGTGTTAAGTCCACAGTTGTATCTGCTGATGAGGTTAAAGCCGACAAGATCAAAAGTTCAACATCTTCTAAGAGAAAAGCTATAGCTTCATCTTCAATCAATATGGTGTGTGTGTTACAAGTGGAGTATAGCATACATTCTGCCGATGAATAAGTTGAAGAGTCATTGGCAAAGTTAACATTTTCACCAGAGCAAGCTATTTTTGAGAAACCCAAGGACAATAAGCATCGACATTTAAGACCGTTATATATCAAAGGATTTGTCAATGGGAAGCCAATGTCCAAGATGTTAGTTGATGGGGGAGCAGCTATAAACTTGATGCCCTATACCACACTCAGGAAGCTTGGTAAAACTCCAGAGGATTTGATCAAGACCAACATGGTGTTAAAAGATTTTGGAGGCTATTCATTTGAAACAAAAGGCGTCCTGAATGTTGAGTTGACAGTAGGCAGCAAGACAATTCCAACCACATTTTTGGTCATTGATGGAAAAAGATCATATTGTTTGTTATTGGGAAGAGATTGGATAGATGCTAATTGTTGTATTCCTTCAACAATGCATCAGAGTTTGATTCAGTGTAAAGGAGACCAGGTAAAAATTGTGCAAGCTGACAGGTCAGTAAGTGTTACTATTGCCGATTTATCTATTTGGGAGATGGAAGGAGTTGATTGTTTATTAGGAGTGGTTTGGGCAGGAGATTATTTAAAAGTGTCCGATTGTAATATATAGCCAATCTGTGATGAATAACCCCAACTTTTGCTGTGAAGGCATAGGAGATGGCCCAATTCTTATGCGAAAGGAACTGTAGATGATTTAGAAGGTAAATTGGGATAAGGGTTTATATCAGCCAATGAGTTAGAAGAAGTAGATATTGGAATTGGTGATACGCCAAGGCCGACATTTGTAAGTGCTAAATTGTTAGATGAGTTCAAAAAGGAATATAAAGATTCAAGCCTCATAGACGATTCAAGCCAGAGATGTATGATGCTATTAAGACTGAGATTACGAGACTTTATGATACCAATTTTATAAGGCCTTACCGATATGCTGAATGGGTTTCAAATACAGTACCAGTGGTCAAGAAAAATGAAAAATTTAGGGTTTGTATCGACTTCAGAGATTTGAACAAAGCTACACCCAAGGATGAATACCCAATGTCGATTGCTGATTTATTAGTTGATGCAGCATTTGGACATAAGATTATAAGCTTTATGGATGACAATGCAGGATACAATTAAATATTTATGGCTGAAGAAGACATTCATAAGACTGCATTTAGATATCCTGGTGCAATCGCCTTGTATGAGTGGATTGTTATTATTTTTGAATAAAAAGTGCTGGTGCTACATATCAAAGAGCAATGAATTATATATTTCATGATCTCATTGGCTTCTTGGTTGATCTATATTGACGATGTGGTGGTGAAGTCTAAAGAGGTTGATGGACATATAGCTGATTTACGAAAAGTGTTGGAAAAAACAAGCAAGTATGGTTTAAAGATGAATCTTAACAAGTGTGCTTTTTGTGTATCGGCTGGACAGTTCCTTGGTTTTTTGATTCATGAAAGGGGGATTGAGATAACACAAAGGAGTATAATGCTATTAAAAATATTGAACCTCCACAAAATAAAACCAAGTTACAATCTTTGATCGGCAAGATTAATTTTCTAAGGAGGTAGGATTTTGCCATTCACTTCATTGTTAAGATTAAAAACCGATCAAGAATTTGTATGAGGGAGAGAGACAACAAAAAGCATTGGATGATATCAAGGAATATCTCAATTCACCTCCAATATTGATGTCACCTCAAAAGGGGATTCCATTCAAGCTTTATTTATCAGTCGATGAGAAGTCTATTGGTTCTGTTCTGGTTCAAGAGGTTGGAGGAAAAGAAAGAGCAATATTTTATCTTAGAAGAAGACTTTTGGATGGAGAAACAAGGTATACCCTATTAGAGAAGCTATGTTTATGTTTATACTTTTCATGTACAAAGTTGAGATATTCTCTACCTTCAAATGAGTGCACAATAATTTGCAAAGCCGATGTAGTCAAATATATGCTATCGACTCCAGTTTTAAATTGTAGAGTTGGGAAGTGGACTTTTGCTTTAACAGAATTTGATCTTCGATATAAATCGGCTAAGGCAGTAAAAGGGAAGGCAATAGCCGATTTTATCGTTCAACACTGAGGTGATTTGGTTGGATATGTGGAGATGATGCCTTGAACATTGTTTTTTGATGGATTTATTTGTACACATGGTTGTGGGATTGGCTTAATGATTATATCGCCTCGGGGGGCAAGCTTTGAATTTGCTTTTATAGTCAAACCTTATTACACAAACAACCAAGCAAAATATGGATCTGCTTGAAGCCGATGCAATTGAAATTATTGGTGATTCATTGTTGTTGATCAATTAGTTGTTGGGAAAGTATGAATACAAGAGTAAAGTCTTGAGAGTTTATAATGAAAAGTGTCAAAAGTTGATGAAGAATTTCAAGGTTATCACTATGAAGCATATTCCTAGAAAACAAAATATTGAAGCTAATGTTTAGCCCAAGGTGCAACGGGTTATAAGCCGATGTTGAGAAATATAGGAATTAAAGTTGCAGATGTTGATGCTGATGAATGGAGGTATGAAATTATGAACTATTTGAGAGATCCTTGGCAGTCAGCATTAAGAAAATTGAAGTATCAAGCTTTGAAATATGTGTTACGTGATGATGATTTATACTATCCGATGATTGATTGGGCTTTGCTTAAATGTTAGAATCTAGAAGAAGCCAAAGTTGATTTGTGTGAAGTACATGAAGGCATTTGTGGTACACATCAATCGGCCCATAAGATGAAATAGTTGCTTTGAAGAGTTGGGTATTTTTGGCCGACAATGCTAGAAGATTGCTCTAGATACTATAAGGGATATCAAGATTGTTAGATATTTGGAGCGATTCAGAGAGCACCAGCATCGGTTAAGAACCCAATTATCAAGCCATGGCAGTTCAAAGGTTGGAGAATTGATCTGATCAGCCAAATTAATCCACCATCAAGTAAAGAGTATAAGTATATTTTGGTGGCAACAGATTACTTTACAAAGTGGGTTGAAGCAATTCCTTTGAAGAAAGTTGATTCCAGAGATGCTATTGAATTTATTAAGGAGCACATTATCTATCGGTTCGGAATTCCACAGATGATAACAATAGATCAAGGATCTATCTTTGTGTTCGATGAGTTTGTTCAGTTTGCCGATAGTATGATTATCAAATTGTTAAATTCTTTTCCTTATTAAGCACAAGCTAATGGACAAGATCATGCTGCTAACAAAAGTTTGATTAAGTTGATTAAGAGTAAGATTGCAGAACAACCTAAGAAGTGGCATACTACTTTGGCCGATTTGTTGTGGGCATTTCGGATGGCATGTCATGGAGATACACAAGTGCCACCTTATTAGCTTCTATATGGGCACGAGGCTATTTTGCCTTGGGAGAATAACATCAGCTATCAGCCGATGATTATCACAGTTTAATGATGGACAACTTGGAAGATTTGGCGCAGATTCGACTACGTGTTTTGGAAAAAAATAAAAAGGATAAAGAAAGTGTTTCGAGGCATTATAATAAAAAGGTTGTGCCTAAGACTTTTGAGGAAGGAGAGCTTATCTGGAAAAAGGTTGTGCCGAAGAATTTTGAGGAAGGAGAGCTTGTCTGGAAGTGTTGACGCAGAATTTAGACCCGCCTCGCAACAAAAGACGGGCTCTACGTTTCCACGGCGGCCTGGGAGATCTGCTTAACTCCAGTGCAGGTCCAAATTGGCTTGCCTAGTCGTGCGCAGAGCGTGCCAGTTGATTTGATCTGCAATCAACAAGAAACAAGTAAACCATGTCAGAAAACAATGGTCGATCGGCCAATAGGCTGATGTCACATTGTTATAACCCAGCCGATAGGGCAAAGCTGTATCAGCTTACTCAATATGATAAGTAAATTGAAGAGATCTAATCTCATTGACCCATGCTAACATGCGTATAACAAATTAATGGAATCGGCCGATGAGAGTTTTACGAGGATAACTACACTAGCTATTACTCCAGTGTAAACTTATACAAGCCAATCGGTTAATATAAATACACCAACCACAAAGAAGTCTTTAAGAACACTCTGCGACCGATATGTTTATATTAATCGATCCACATGTATAAGTGGCAAACACATGCAAGAATATAAATAATCACATGCATTAGATAAGACTGGCTGAAACCCCGGTGCTACCCTTAATTACAATCGAAGACAGGCTTTGTGTTAGATCTCAAAACAGGACTAAGGTCGATAGCAACTCAAAGTGTGAATTGAGACTTAACGCAAAGAAAATCAAGCCGTCGATTGCTTTTAGGGATGGTAAATGTCTTATATAATCTAAACGAGCAAACCGATTCAACCATTGCCGACAATAAACCCTAAAACGAGTTAACTGCTGACAAGACGGAATCAGAAAACCACATCAAGATTAGCTAAGACACGATAAACGACGATCACATCATCAGGGCTTAACGTGCCTAAAGCGACACGCTAGCCCCGATGATGTAAATCATCGGGTACGAGTTCTTACCTTGCTCTTGGGAAGCAAGAACTCGTCAGGAGTCAACCTCTTGCGAGGGTTGGCGATGCGCCAAAAGTAGATTAGTTTGATTGTATGATTGATTGAGAGAGAGCTTCTATGTACAAACTATCGGGATATTTATACCCGAGGTTACAACAGAACCCGTGTAGGGCACGATCTTATCTACAACTAACAAACAAGTCCTTGCGGCAGACTTAAGCCACAGATTAGATCTAAACTACTTAAATTACAAGATACAATTGCCTAAAACCGAGCTTTATCTCTATTTGGCAACTTCCATGAAGCTTATTTTGGGCCCAGACCAAACCCACGTTGACACTGTCAACTCTCAACCCGTATCGCCCCACGTTAACACCGAATCCGTATCGGCCGATACGCTCTTTATAGCAACACCTCCATAGTCCGATACAGTCACCGGGTCCGATACGAAGCCTAGTCTGAGTCCAACTCAATCCTTCTTCTCTGCTTTGGTTTCCCCTTTTCTTTCCAAGTCGATTACCAAAATCCATCATTAACACATGCCCCCCAATTCCGCTTCATTATATAATGTGGCGGAATTAACTCAAAGGAACTCAGCGACTTCTTTGCTAGGTCTTGTCTGAAAGCCGCGCAGATCCAGATTCGAATCCTTCCGCTGCCGATTCAACAAACCCTTCGCGTTCCTCAACTCAGGCGACCCCTCGGCGTCCCGACAACATCGACCCCCTTCACAGCGACCCCTTCAACGACAACGATGGCCTCCGCTCCGTTCTACGCCTCCGAGATCCCTGCGGTAAGTCTATTCCTTCAAAACCCACATTATCGCTTTCTCCACCGATTTCTCCAAGTTAGGGTTTTTACTCTCTGCCCCCCGGGTCTTATATTTTCATCGTCATTCTCATGATCTAGGTCTTCAAAAACCAAATTTTGATCCCCCCGACAACAAATCCCATCGCTTTCTGCTAGGCCCCATGGGCGATCACGACCCAACTTGGCTAATCAATGCCGAGACGGACAAAATCCCCTTTAGGCAAGCCAAGCCCAATGTTTTTTCCTGGAAACATACCTTCAGGTCCTGGCCATCGAAGCTTAATGGATACAGAACCTGGCATAAGAGGATTGCTGCTGCCAAACAAGTCCACTGGGACGAGATTGGGATCGGCCAATGCATCACTTTGTCCCTGGCCGATACCAAGAAGAATGAGCCACTCATATCGGCTGCAAGCTACTTCTGGTCCAGTACCTTGAACGTCTTCATGTTCAAGCAAGGTCCGATGACCCCCACCCTTATAGATGTCAAGATACTGACAGGACTAGATATCGACTCTTAGATCAATCCCTTCAGCCTCCTGATAAACAGCAATCACAAGTTGAAGACCAAGAAAATTGGAGGCTGGTCCGGATACATCTCTGAACACATGGAACAGGGATCGGCCTCAGAACGAGAACACGTAGCCTTCCTGACACTGTGGTTGGAGAGATTTGTCTTTTGTGGATCCACTTGTGGCCCTACTACGAACTGTCAACACTTGGCTCAGGCTTTGGTCAACAAGAAACAAATCCCTTTGGGCCGATACCTCCTGGGAGCTGTCTATCGGCTGCTCCATATCTCCACACAGGACCTGATGCTAAAACAGACTGTAGCTCATGGAGGACCATGGTGGTTTGTTCAACTCTAGCTCACCATTCACACCAACACCATGGTCAATCGGCCTCCATTATCGGACTCCTGCTTCCCCTCAAAATATGCTGATCATGAAGACCCCAGAACCAGAAGGTGCATGTCCTATGGGGAAGCAGCTTCTGTCTACCCAGGTGCAGACCAATCGGCCGAAGACATGGCTACATGGTTCATTCGCTTCTTCACCGGCCTTCCATCAGCCAGGATGGACATGTTTGTCTACACATCGGACCGAGATTATGAGCTCCCCGATGACCTTCAGCTGAGCTTGTTAAATGATGACATGGAGTCGAGAGAGTTATTCATGATCGGCCTCACCCCGTGCCTGCTCCCAGTAGGCATATTTCAGGGAAGAAGCACCAGCCTATCCTATGAATTTTACAACCCAATGATAGCTGCTAGGCAATGCGGGCTTGGGCAACTCCCCATCAGCCTATATCTTCATAAGCTCCTAGAGAGCAGAGACACGGTTCCATCAGCGCTAATTATGAGCAAGGCGTTTGAAATCGAGCTCCCAAATCTCGGCGACTGCGACCGGCTGCATCTAAGCGCTTTTGTCAACATCGGCTTCCAGGCATGGTGGGAAGAGTGGGCCGCTCACATCTTCCATCAATCGGCCAGACTTTATGTGACGGAGCTCATCCAGGGTATCAGCCCTCAAGTCCCAGATGGGCCGATTCCATCCGTGAGCAACAGTGGACGGAAAATCTTTTATGCTCAAGCCATAGCTCCATCAGGCTCAACCATCCTGGAATCCATCATCGGCCTTACTGCCCTGAAGATACCATCATTGCTCCAGGGGCCGATGATTAAAGAAAACCAAGAAGATTAAAGTTGATGACCAAGCCGATCTTGAAGAGCTGGACCCCTCCATGGAAGAATTCTTTGAAGAACAAGTGATGGAGGAGGAAGTCGATGCAGCGGCCGCCGATGCATATGAAGAAGAAAACACGCCGGCTGAAACCACCAAAGAGCCATCGGCCGAAGCTGCTGAGATCCCACCAGCCGATGACCAAGATGATGCCCCGCAACCAAAAAGGACCAGACACGTAGTTCGCAAGGTCAATATAATCTCTTCTTTGTGTTTACATAATCCCCTTGTACTGTAATACTTTAACTTCATATCCTTTTCAGGCTGCGGTGTCGTCTGTGTTGAAGGAGAGAACTTGATCGGCCCCTTTACCAAGAACCAAGAAAGCCACTCTACAACGGCGCGAACGAGCCAAGGCCCGATTGAGGACTCCTTCTCCTTCTCCACCACCCTCTCCGACTGCCTCGGTAAGAGTTGATTTTTGCATTATCTTGCTATTTACACAACCCTATTTACCAATTTCCTGCTTTTTCAGCCTAGGGCTCCATCACCTTCACCACATCGGCCAACCCCCTCGCCTACTGCATCAACACAGCAAAGGGAGGCCGATGCAAATACCACCGATGCTCCAACACAGGTAACTAAAATTACCCTGATCCCCTTTCTACCGGCTCCTGTCTAACAAGACGGACCTTGACCCGTGTTGATATCTGCAGAATCTAGCCAATATGTTCTCCGTTGACATCGGTTAGTTTCTTGACGGCGAGGACAAGGAACTACCCAGTACAGCCAGGACACCAATCTCTGATGACTTGAAGCACCGGCTAACCGACATCGCTAATCGGCTAGAGGCCTCGTTGGAGTGTTTGGTGGAAAATTGCACCTCCATCAGAACCAGGGTACAAGAAATCCATGACGAACTGCCCGAAGACCTGATGAAGATTCTAACGCAGGCTATCTTCTTGGAGCAATACCAATTTAAGCTCAACAAGGCAAAAGAAAGACTCGCAGAGCGACGAGAGCGTGAACAATTGGAATCGGCCCTATCCGCTAGCAAGGCTCAGGTTAACGCCGATAAAACCAAGTTGGACGAGTTAGCGGTGGAGCCGATTGTCTTGAAGCACAAACTTGAAGAGCTCCGTCGCCTCGAGGCAGAACTAGAATCAAAGCTGGAATCAACACGTCGAGAAATCCAAGAAGTCGAAGCCGGAATAGCTGCATCACCTAAGGTCATAGAAGACCAGACGGCAAAGCTCAAGGCATCGGCCAAGTACCTTGCGACCCTAAGCAAATCACTGAAGCCGATCCCAGGGTCGATGGCCAATGATGCCCAGGCTATAGAAGACGTCTAGCAGATTCGCCACAAAGCCATTGCCACTATTGCAGACTTCATAGGGTGATGTAGCGTATTTTGTCCTCGGACTGTGTAAATACGAACCGTATCGGCCATGCAGCCAAATTTGATCCAAAAATTCCAGTCTGAATATTACTTCTGAAATCCTTTTTGCAAACAAATATCCCTTTTCTATGACCAATCTCATCGGCCAGAAAGCCGAATTTGATCTTACTCTGAAGAAGTTTAAATTGAAAAATTCCCAGAAAAATTCCTTGAGAAAATTCCGCGCTTGTATATATATATGCCCCCCAAATTTTAGAAGATGAGGGCTCATGTTGTAAAATTTGAACTAAGGGCGATAGTATGTATCGGCCATCTAAAGACGATGCATCACACATCGGCTATAATCATAAATCGGCTGGAGGGCCGATCATGAGTCGATCCAAACACTGGGATAATATCTCTTTAAGTACTTGCCATTAAGAGCTCATCCATAAATCGCACCATCTAATCCCTTGAGCAAATAGGCATTGTGAGGAACACATCGATAAATTTGAAAAGGACCTTCCCAATTAGGTGACCACTTGCCGAATTTATTATCTCTGGAACCAATCGGCATTATTAATTTCCATACAAGATCCCCTTCCTCAAATGACTTGGCGACAACCTTTTTGTTATAATGACGAGCCACTCTATCTTTATCACGCTTGATCTTCTCTAAGGCCCGTAATCGGACGTGCGCCAAATCGTCTAACTCATCAACCATAAGATTATGGTACTCATCGGCTATCAAGTCGTCTTGCAAGGCAATCCTCCTTGAGCCGATGTTGGTTTCCCACGGTAGCACAGCTTCATGTCCATAAACCAACTGATACGGAGGCACTTGAATTGCACCATGGCAAGCCATCCGATACGCCCAAAGGGAACCGGCCAGCGTTGTGTGCCATTGCCTCGGTTGTTCGTCGATTTTCCTCTTGATTAACTTGATTAAGGCCATAGAAGACCAGACGGCAAAGCTCAAGGCATCAGCCAAATACCTTGTGACCCTAAGCAAATCATTGAAGCCGATCCCAGGGTCGGCGGTCGATGATGCCCAGGCTATAGAAGACGTCGAGCAGATTCGCCGCAAAGCCATTGCCGCTATTGCAGACTTCATAGGATGATGTAGCGTATTTTGTCCTCATACTGTGTAAATATGAACCTTATCGGCCATGTAGCCGAATTTGCTCCAAAATTTCCAGTCTGAATATTACTTCTGAAATCCTTTTTGCAAACAAATATTCCTTTACTGTAATCAATCTCATCGGCCAGAAAGCCGAATTTGATCTTACTCTTGTCTCGGCATCCAGCAACCTCCTGCTGAGATAGAAAATGACTCGCTCTTTGCTGTCAATGTCCTGAACTAAGACTGAGCCGATAGATTTCTCATCGGCCGATAGGTACAGCCTGAACGGAACTCCCTTCTTCGGAGAAATTAAAACTGGTGGGGAGCTCAAATACTCCTTGATGTCGTCCAACGCCTTCTACTGCTTATCACCCCATATGAACCCTTCATCCTCTTTTATCTTTAATAACGGAGTGAACGACTCTATTCTTCCTGACAGGTTCGATATAAAGCGCCGAACAAAATTGATCTTGCCGAGCAGAGATTGTAACTTGGTCTTGTTCGTCGGAGGTTTGATTTTCTTTATAGCATCGATGTTCTTCTGTGTAATCTCAATTCCTCTTTCGTGGACCAAGAAACCCAGGAACTGACCGGCCGATACGCCAAAGGCACACTTGTTAGGTTTCATTTTTAAACCATACTTCCTCGCTCTTTCGAGTACCTTGCGTAAATCGGCCAGGTGCATATCATATTCTCTTGTCTTCACGACGACATCATCAATATAAACTTCAATCAAAGAGCCGATAAGATCATGAAAAATATAATTCATGGCCCTCTGATACGTAGCTCCAGCATTCTTCAAACCGAATGTCATGACAACCCATTCATATAGGCCGATTGCCCCCGGGCATCTGAAGGCTGTCTTATGAACATCTTCTACAGCCATGAAAATTTGGTTGTAGCCCGTGTTCCCATCCATGAAGCTAATAATCTTGTGCCCAGACGCGGCATCGACAAGCAAATCGGCCAGAGGCATAGGGTACTCGTCTTTCAGTGTTGCTTTGTTCAAGTCTCTGAAGTCAATGCATACCCTAAGCTTGCCATTTTTCTTCATTACTGGAACTATATTGGAGACCCATTCTGCGTATCGGCAAGGTCTGATGAAGTTGGCATCATAAAGTCGTGTGATCTCTGCCTTGATAGCTTCGTGCATATCGGCCTTAAATCTCCTGGGAGCTTGTTTAAACGGCCGATAGCCTGGTTTGATTGGTAGCCAATGTTCTACAATCGATCGGCTTAATCCTGGCATCTCATGATATTCTCATGCAAAACAATCCATGAATTCTTTCAACAGATTTATAAGATTACTCTTGTATTCCTTTGGCAGGTTAGCACTTACATACGTTGGCCTACGCCTATCACCTATTCCTATATCAACATCTTCAAGTTCATCGGCCGACGTAAAACCCTGTCCCATCTTGCCATCGAGCTCGTTCACCGCATCATCTGTGTAGGGACTAGCTTGTTCATATTCAACGGCGGATGACACATCTTTGCTAAAGTAACTGCTTGTCTTGATCTTCAATCGTCTCGATGTCGCAGTCAGTTACTTTGAGGAAATCGGCATCCTAGACTCGCCCGGACAAGCAGTCGATTCCCTCCATCTCCCATACTGCGAGATCAGCATCGGCCTGCACGATCTCGACCTGGTCCCCTTGCCATTGCATGAGGCATTGGTGCATTGTTGAGGGGACGCAACAGTTTGCGTGGATCCAATCCCGTCCCAACAACAAGCTGTAGGAACCCTTTCCGTCGAAGACGAAGAAGGTGGTGGGTATTGTCTTGCTGCCCATAGTGAGTTCCACGTTTAGGACCCTCTTCGCCTCGGATGCGTTGCCACCGAAGTCCTTTAACACCATGTTTGTCTTGATTAAATCTTCAGGTACCTTTTCGAGCTTCCTGGAGGTTGTGTATGGCATCAAATTGACCGCCGCGCCGCCATCGACCAGCATCTTCGTCATCGGCCGCCCATTGATGAATCCCATGATGTATAACGGCCGCAAGTGCCTGTAGCTGTCGTCAACTGGCTTGTCAAATATGGCTTGATCTTGTGACAACTGTAGCCTAGCCGAAGATTGCTCATCGTCGGCCACTGCTTCGTCGGCCGCCTGCACGCTGTACTCTGCTGGCAATATAAAAACCATGTTAACAGGCGCCGATATCACTCGTTTACCTTTTGAAGCCGCAGAGGCCCGGGCTGTATTGGAGGTGCCCTCATCGGCCGTGACCACCGTGGATTTTATCCTCCACTCTTTCTTGGTCTTAGCCGGCCGATGGGTTGTTGCCACCTGTTGCTCTTGGATTTGTTCTTTCCTCCTTAGCCTCTGAACCCGCCGTTTTTGTGTCTTAGTGAATACATCGCTTGGGCACCATTGAGGGTTCTGGACCTGCTCCTCGGCTTCGGTCTGTTGGTCTTGGTGCATCGGCCCTAACCTCTCATGAACAGATTTCCTTTGCTTGGCCGGCCGATGCGCTTGCCTGCTTGAGTTGCCCTGATAATAATCTTCTACTCCGTTGCACGCAGGGCACTCCTGAATGGAAGGCAACCTCATCCCCTCATTCTAGCAAAACCGAAAATACTCGCACTCCCAATGTGGGTCGTAAGAGTTGTCTTGATCGACGTGGTCTTGAGCTTGTTCTTCCTACCTCCGCTGGTATTTTCTGATCAGGCCCTCAGAGGTCTGATAAGGTCGCTTGCCGGTCCGATGGGCACCGCCATCGGCCCTGTCCGCCCGCACCATGTTGACTCGGAACGGGTGTCCTTCAATCTTCATCGGCCGCTTGGCATCATCGATTTTAATCCTGCCTTGCTCGATGGCCGATTGAATCTGTTGTCGGAAGATCTTGCATTCGTTGGTATGGTGAGAGTAAGAGTTATGCCACTTGCAATATCTTCTCTTCTTGATTTCTTCGGCCGATGGCAATACGTGACCCACTGGCAACTGAATTTGCTTTTCTTGCAACAGTAGGTCAAATATTTTATCGGCCCTGTTGATGTCGAAGTCGAATTTGTCTTCTTTGTCGCCCTTTTTTACCCATTGGCAAGTTGTCGGCTTCCTCATCCGGGCCCACTCAGCCAAGTCGACATCAACATCTTCTTCGTCGTCGTCGTCGAAGGCATACTGATAAACTGTATTGATCTTTTTTGCAAATTTCTTAGCCTCCTGGAATCGTTGTTCGTGGGCCGATACCCGTTGTGCTAGCTGAGCTAGGCTTTCAAATTCCTGCGAGGAGAACCTCTCGCGTATCGGCCCTAACAATCCTTGGAACGCCAAATCGGCGAGCTGTGAATCGGTCAAATTAAGGCTGTAGCATCTGTTCTTTATGTCCCTGAATCGTTGAATATACTCCGGGACCAATTCGTCAACTCGTTGCCTAATGGCGGTCAGATCGGACAGTTTCATTTCTTGTACGCCGTTATAGAAATACCTATGAAACTGTTTCTCCAGATCTATCCATCCTCTGATGGAATTGTAGGGTAAAGATGAAAACCACATAAACGCAGACCCTGACAAGGACAGAGGGAAAAATCTCACCCTCAACGCCTCGATAGCCGATGCCTCCCCGCACTGTGCTAGGAATCGGCTTACATGCTCGTAAGTCGAGACGTTGTCCTGCCCCAAAAACTTGGAGAAGTCCGGGATCTTGTATCGGCCTGGCAATGGTACTCTGTCAAATTCCTCGGGGTACGGGTGCCGATACACTGTAGAATTCTCCTTGGGCTTCAAGCCGAACTGATCTTGCATCACTTCGGCTATCATATCGGCCTAGTATCCTGCGGGCCGATGTGGGAGGTCTTGCTGATACGATTGCTGCAAGCCCTCGGCTTGATACTGCTTGGGGGAGTATGGCTGGTAGTGGTGATCTACGTTTTGCGCGCCATACTGTCCTGCGGTGTGCTGTTGGTTGCCCTGTGGCGTATTGTAAGCCGCCTGCGGTGGAGGGTTGTTGAAAACCGGGGCTTGTGGCTGTCCGGCCGATGGCTGGTTGACAGGAAATTGCTGCATTGGCTCGATCGCTGGTTGCTTCCCCTTGGTCCATTGTGCATACTGCTCCTCCGTGATATGCTGAGGGCTCCCCCCGGTCTGCTTGGTAAGGACCAATGGCAGTGTCCTTCAATCTTCATCGGCCGCTTGGCATCATCGATTTTAATCCTGCCTTGCTCGATGGCCGATTGAATCTGTTGTCGGAAGATCTTGCATTCGTTGGTATGGTGAGAGTAAGAGTTATGCCACTTGCAATATCTTCTCTTCTTGATTTCTTCGGCCGATGGCAATACGTGACCCACTGGCAACTGAATTTGCTTTTCTTGCAACAGTAGGTCAAATATTTTATCGGCCCTGTTGATGTCGAAGTCGAATTTGTCTTCTTTGTCGCCCTTTTTTACCCATTGGCAAGTTGTCGGCTTCCTCATCCGGGCCCACTCAGCCAAGTCGACATCAACATCTTCTTCGTCGTCGTCGTCGAAGGCATACTGATAAACTGTATTGATCTTTTTTGCAAATTTCTTAGCCTCCTGGAATCGTTGTTCGTGGGCCGATACCCGTTGTGCTAGCTGAGCTAGGCTTTCAAATTCCTGCGAGGAGAACCTCTCGCGTATCGGCCCTAACAATCCTTGGAACGCCAAATCGGCGAGCTGTGAATCGGTCAAATTAAGGCTGTAGCATCTGTTCTTTATGTCCCTGAATCGTTGAATATACTCCGGGACCAATTCGTCAACTCGTTGCCTAATGGCGGTCAGATCGGACAGTTTCATTTCTTGTACGCCGTTATAGAAATACCTATGAAACTGTTTCTCCAGATCTATCCATCCTCTGATGGAATTGTAGGGTAAAGATGAAAACCACATAAACGCAGACCCTGACAAGGACAGAGGGAAAAATCTCACCCTCAACGCCTCGATAGCCGATGCCTCCCCGCACTGTGCTAGGAATCGGCTTACATGCTCGTAAGTCGAGACGTTGTCCTGCCCCAAAAACTTGGAGAAGTCCGGGATCTTGTATCGGCCTGGCAATGGTACTCTGTCAAATTCCTCGGGGTACGGGTGCCGATACACTGTAGAATTCTCCTTGGGCTTCAAGCCGAACTGATCTTGCATCACTTCGGCTATCATATCGGCCTAGTATCCTGCGGGCCGATGTGGGAGGTCTTGCTGATACGATTGCTGCAAGCCCTCGGCTTGATACTGCTTGGGGGAGTATGGCTGGTAGTGGTGATCTACGTTTTGCGCGCCATACTGTCCTGCGGTGTGCTGTTGGTTGCCCTGTGGCGTATTGTAAGCCGCCTGCGGTGGAGGGTTGTTGAAAACCGGGGCTTGTGGCTGTCCGGCCGATGGCTGGTTGACAGGAAATTGCTGCATTGGCTCGATCGCTGGTTGCTTCCCCTTGGTCCATTGTGCATACTGCTCCTCCGTGATATGCTGAGGGCTCCCCCCGGTCTGCTTGGTAAGGACCAATGGCAGTGTCCTTCAATCTTCATCGGCCGCTTGGCATCATCGATTTTAATCCTGCCTTGCTCGATGGCCGATTGAATCTGTTGTCGGAAGATCTTGCATTCGTTGGTATGGTGAGAGTAAGAGTTATGCCACTTGCAATATCTTCTCTTCTTGATTTCTTCGGCCGATGGCAATACGTGACCCACTGGCAACTGAATTTGCTTTTCTTGCAACAGTAGGTCAAATATTTTATCGGCCCTGTTGATGTCGAAGTCGAATTTGTCTTCTTTGTCGCCCTTTTTTACCCATTGGCAAGTTGTCGGCTTCCTCATCCGGGCCCACTCAGCCAAGTCGACATCAACATCTTCTTCGTCGTCGTCGTCGAAGGCATACTGATAAACTGTATTGATCTTTTTTGCAAATTTCTTAGCCTCCTGGAATCGTTGTTCGTGGGCCGATACCCGTTGTGCTAGCTGAGCTAGGCTTTCAAATTCCTGCGAGGAGAACCTCTCGCGTATCGGCCCTAACAATCCTTGGAACGCCAAATCGGCGAGCTGTGAATCGGTCAAATTAAGGCTGTAGCATCTGTTCTTTATGTCCCTGAATCGTTGAATATACTCCGGGACCAATTCGTCAACTCGTTGCCTAATGGCGGTCAGATCGGACAGTTTCATTTCTTGTACGCCGTTATAGAAATACCTATGAAACTGTTTCTCCAGATCTATCCATCCTCTGATGGAATTGTAGGGTAAAGATGAAAACCACATAAACGCAGACCCTGACAAGGACAGAGGGAAAAATCTCACCCTCAACGCCTCGATAGCCGATGCCTCCCCGCACTGTGCTAGGAATCGGCTTACATGCTCGTAAGTCGAGACGTTGTCCTGCCCCAAAAACTTGGAGAAGTCCGGGATCTTGTATCGGCCTGGCAATGGTACTCTGTCAAATTCCTCGGGGTACGGGTGCCGATACACTGTAGAATTCTCCTTGGGCTTCAAGCCGAACTGATCTTGCATCACTTCGGCTATCATATCGGCCTAGTATCCTGCGGGCCGATGTGGGAGGTCTTGCTGATACGATTGCTGCAAGCCCTCGGCTTGATACTGCTTGGGGGAGTATGGCTGGTAGTGGTGATCTACGTTTTGCGCGCCATACTGTCCTGCGGTGTGCTGTTGGTTGCCCTGTGGCGTATTGTAAGCCGCCTGCGGTGGAGGGTTGTTGAAAACCGGGGCTTGTGGCTGTCCGGCCGATGGCTGGTTGACAGGAAATTGCTGCATTGGCTCGATCGCTGGTTGCTTCCCCTTGGTCCATTGTGCATACTGCTCCTCCGTGATATGCTGAGGGCTCCCCCCGGTCTGCTTGGTAAGGACCAATGGCAGTGTCCTTCAATCTTCATCGGCCGCTTGGCATCATCGATTTTAATCCTGCCTTGCTCGATGGCCGATTGAATCTGTTGTCGGAAGATCTTGCATTCGTTGGTATGGTGAGAGTAAGAGTTATGCCACTTGCAATATCTTCTCTTCTTGATTTCTTCGGCCGATGGCAATACGTGACCCACTGGCAACTGAATTTGCTTTTCTTGCAACAGTAGGTCAAATATTTTATCGGCCCTGTTGATGTCGAAGTCGAATTTGTCTTCTTTGTCGCCCTTTTTTACCCATTGGCAAGTTGTCGGCTTCCTCATCCGGGCCCACTCAGCCAAGTCGACATCAACATCTTCTTCGTCGTCGTCGTCGAAGGCATACTGATAAACTGTATTGATCTTTTTTGCAAATTTCTTAGCCTCCTGGAATCGTTGTTCGTGGGCCGATACCCGTTGTGCTAGCTGAGCTAGGCTTTCAAATTCCTGCGAGGAGAACCTCTCGCGTATCGGCCCTAACAATCCTTGGAACGCCAAATCGGCGAGCTGTGAATCGGTCAAATTAAGGCTGTAGCATCTGTTCTTTATGTCCCTGAATCGTTGAATATACTCCGGGACCAATTCGTCAACTCGTTGCCTAATGGCGGTCAGATCGGACAGTTTCATTTCTTGTACGCCGTTATAGAAATACCTATGAAACTGTTTCTCCAGATCTATCCATCCTCTGATGGAATTGTAGGGTAAAGATGAAAACCACATAAACGCAGACCCTGACAAGGACAGAGGGAAAAATCTCACCCTCAACGCCTCGATAGCCGATGCCTCCCCGCACTGTGCTAGGAATCGGCTTACATGCTCGTAAGTCGAGACGTTGTCCTGCCCCAAAAACTTGGAGAAGTCCGGGATCTTGTATCGGCCTGGCAATGGTACTCTGTCAAATTCCTCGGGGTACGGGTGCCGATACACTGTAGAATTCTCCTTGGGCTTCAAGCCGAACTGATCTTGCATCACTTCGGCTATCATATCGGCCTAGTATCCTGCGGGCCGATGTGGGAGGTCTTGCTGATACGATTGCTGCAAGCCCTCGGCTTGATACTGCTTGGGGGAGTATGGCTGGTAGTGGTGATCTACGTTTTGCGCGCCATACTGTCCTGCGGTGTGCTGTTGGTTGCCCTGTGGCGTATTGTAAGCCGCCTGCGGTGGAGGGTTGTTGAAAACCGGGGCTTGTGGCTGTCCGGCCGATGGCTGGTTGACAGGAAATTGCTGCATTGGCTCGATCGCTGGTTGCTTCCCCTTGGTCCATTGTGCATACTGCTCCTCCGTGATATGCTGAGGGCTCCCCCCGGTCTGCTTGGTAAGGACCAATGGCAGTGTCCTTCAATCTTCATCGGCCGCTTGGCATCATCGATTTTAATCCTGCCTTGCTCGATGGCCGATTGAATCTGTTGTCGGAAGATCTTGCATTCGTTGGTATGGTGAGAGTAAGAGTTATGCCACTTGCAATATCTTCTCTTCTTGATTTCTTCGGCCGATGGCAATACGTGACCCACTGGCAACTGAATTTGCTTTTCTTGCAACAGTAGGTCAAATATTTTATCGGCCCTGTTGATGTCGAAGTCGAATTTGTCTTCTTTGTCGCCCTTTTTTACCCATTGGCAAGTTGTCGGCTTCCTCATCCGGGCCCACTCAGCCAAGTCGACATCAACATCTTCTTCGTCGTCGTCGTCGAAGGCATACTGATAAACTGTATTGATCTTTTTTGCAAATTTCTTAGCCTCCTGGAATCGTTGTTCGTGGGCCGATACCCGTTGTGCTAGCTGAGCTAGGCTTTCAAATTCCTGCGAGGAGAACCTCTCGCGTATCGGCCCTAACAATCCTTGGAACGCCAAATCGGCGAGCTGTGAATCGGTCAAATTAAGGCTGTAGCATCTGTTCTTTATGTCCCTGAATCGTTGAATATACTCCGGGACCAATTCGTCAACTCGTTGCCTAATGGCGGTCAGATCGGACAGTTTCATTTCTTGTACGCCGTTATAGAAATACCTATGAAACTGTTTCTCCAGATCTATCCATCCTCTGATGGAATTGTAGGGTAAAGATGAAAACCACATAAACGCAGACCCTGACAAGGACAGAGGGAAAAATCTCACCCTCAACGCCTCGATAGCCGATGCCTCCCCGCACTGTGCTAGGAATCGGCTTACATGCTCGTAAGTCGAGACGTTGTCCTGCCCCAAAAACTTGGAGAAGTCCGGGATCTTGTATCGGCCTGGCAATGGTACTCTGTCAAATTCCTCGGGGTACGGGTGCCGATACACTGTAGAATTCTCCTTGGGCTTCAAGCCGAACTGATCTTGCATCACTTCGGCTATCATATCGGCCTAGTATCCTGCGGGCCGATGTGGGAGGTCTTGCTGATACGATTGCTGCAAGCCCTCGGCTTGATACTGCTTGGGGGAGTATGGCTGGTAGTGGTGATCTACGTTTTGCGCGCCATACTGTCCTGCGGTGTGCTGCTGGTTGCCCTGTGGCGTATTGTAAGCCACCTGCGGTGGAGGGTTGTTGAAAACCGGGGCTTGTGGCTGTCCGGCCGATGGCTGGTTGACAGGAAATTGCTGCATTGGCTCGATCGCTGGTTGCTTCCCCTTGGTCCATTGTGCATACTGCTCCTCCGTGATATGCTGAGGGCTCCCCCCGGTCTGCTTGGTAAGGACCAATGGCAGTGTTGTCGTTGGCTGCACCGATGGGGGTGGCATCGGCGCTGTTGGCTGAGCTGTGCTCAGGTCATTCCTCAGGGTCCGATAGGCAGGGAACTTATTTTCTGGTAAGAAAATCGGTCCCTGAGGCTTGTACTGGTGAATCGTCCCATCTAGGATCGATTTGACCGTATTGGTCAACGTATTCACCAGAATCCCCGACTGGTTGACTAGCGCAGAATGACTGCGGAGTCAATCCTATCTTGCAATGTCAGCGCTGCAGTATCCTCGGTCTTCACGGCATGGTCATGTGCCGCCGCCGACGTGCCAGCTCCATCTCCGGGACTCGGCATAACTACCTTGGATTTTTGGATCAAGGTGCCTTGACGAGTCCTAGAATATGTCTGCAGGTACATATTCTGGAACTGCTCGACCAGATTTTTCATCTCAACCTTCTGCTCTGCATTGAGCTGGTCGGCGGTCACAGGGACGACGTTCTCCTCGAAAATCTCGACCTGCTTCGACATCTTGAGGAGATCTTGTTGTTGTTGCAGAGTTTACGTTCTTTGGTCCCACTGGGCGTGCCAAAGGCGTATTGGCGCAGAATTTAGACCAGCCTCGCAACAAAAGACGGACTCTACGTTTCCACGGTGGCCTGGGAGATCTGCTTAACTCCAGTGCAGGTCCAAATTGGCTTGCCTAGTCGTGCGCAGAGCGTGCCAGTTGATTTGATCTGCAATCAACAAGAAACAAGTAAACCATGTCAGAAAACAATGGTCGATCGGCCGATAGGCCGATGTCACATTGTTATAACCCAGCCGATAGGGCAAAGCTGTATCGGCTTACTCAATATGATAAGTAAATTAAAGAGATCTAATCTCATCAACCCATGCTAACATGCGTATAACAAATTAATGGAATCGGCCGATGAGAGTTTCACGAGGATAACTACACTAGCTATTACTCCAGTGTAAACTTATACAAGCCAATCGGTTAATATAAATACACCAACCACAAAGAAGTCTTTAAGAACACTCTGCGACCGATATGTTTATATTAATCGATCCACATGTATAAGTGGCAAACACATGCAAGAATATAAATAATCACATGCATTAGATAAGACTGGCTAAAACCCCGGTGCTACCCTTAATTACAATCAAAGACAGGCTTTGTGTTAGATCTCGAAACAGGACTAAGGTCGATAGCAACTCAAAGTGTGAATTGAGACTTAACGCAAAGAAAATCAAGCCGTCGATTGCTTTTGGGGATAGTAAATGTCTTATATAATCTAAACGAGCAAACCGATTCAACCATTGCCGACAATAAACCCTAAAATGAGTTAACTGCTGACAAGACGGAATCAGAAAACCACATCAAGATTAGCTAACACACGATAAACGACGATCACATCATCAGGGCTTAACGTGCCTAAAGCGACACGCTAGCCCCGACGATGTAAATCATCGGGTACGAGTTCTTACCTTGCTCTTGGGAAGCAAGAACTCATCAGGAGTCAACCTCTTGCGAGGGTTGGCGATGCGCCAAAAGTAGATTAGTTTGATTGTATGATTGATTGAGAGAGAGCTTCTATGTACAAACTATCGGGATATTTATACCCGAGGTTACAACAGAACCTGTGTAGGGCACGATCTTATCTACAACTAACAAACAAGTCTTTGCGGCAGACTTAAGCCACAGATTAGATCTAAACTACTTAATTTACAAGATACAATTTCCTAAAACCAAGCTTTATCTCTATTTGGCAACTTCCTTGAAGCTTGTTTTGGGCCCAGACCAAACCCACGTTGACACTGTCAACTCTCAACCCGTATCGGCCCACGTTAACACCGAATCCGTATCGGCCGATACGCTCTTTATAGCAACACCTCCATAGTCCGATACAGTCACCGAGTCCGATACGAAGCCTGGTCTGACTCCAACTCAATCCTTCTTCTCTGCTTCGGTTTCCCCTTTTCTTTCCAAGTCGATTACCAAAATCCGTCGTTAACAGGAAGTTGATCTTGTTGATAGGAACAAGAGATAACAAGTTTGGAAAATGGTCGTCTAATTGGGAAGGACCCTATCGGATTCATCGATGTGTGCCTAAAAATGCATATATGCTTGAAGGACTTGATGGAGAAGTTTTTCGAAAAGCATTAAATGGAAAATATTTGAAAAATATTACCCAAGTGTTTGGATCAACTCATATTCGGTCGTTTAGCTGATATATGACATTGCTGACGTATAAATTACATCGCCTCAAGACGGTCGATATATACTATCGCCCTTAGACCAGAATTTCAAAAAATAGACTAGTATAATGGCATAAATGAGATCGGCTTAAAGGCTGATGGTTATATCACACAGAAATGTTTCAAGTGCTCAAGGTGAAAATTTTTAAGGACTTGAAAAAGTTATATCAACCCAAAAAGTTTTGGATTGCTGATATCGCACGCAGGCAAATCTGATCTACTTGTTCAATGACACGTACATCATCAGCTTCCGTTTCTGGAACTGGTTTCAAGGCCTTGTTCTGAGTCGCCAAGTGTTTGACCGATGCCTTTAGCCTTGTTGTTTGATCTTCAATAACCTTGGGGAGATCGGCCAGCTTGTGCTTTTCTTGAGCAATTTCTTTGTGTCTTTACTCTAATTTAGCCAAGATATCGGCTTCTTGTTGTTCCAGTTCAGCAATATGCTTCTGGGTTGTTTCTGGGCTGGCTGTTAGATCATCAAGTTTAGCCTTTTTCTCATTCAGTTGTTGCTGGTTGTTTTGAAGAGCCGATTCCAAAGCCTTGAGCTCAAGGCGATCTGCAAGCCTTTGCCTGGCTCTCTGGACCATGAATTGATGGGATTCAAGAAAAGCTGCTGGGAGATGGCATCAATCACTTCATCAGGCAGATGGTCTTGAATCTCTTGGAACCTATTTCTGATCGACACACTATTTACAACCAAGGCATCCATGGAGGCATTGAGCCGATCAGATATATCTAGTAATTGGGGTCTTAGGTTTTCAGAGATAGGAGATTTTGCTTTGTTGGTGGTTTCTTCATTGTCTTCATCCAGAAATTGCCTTATGTCAAAGGAAAACATATCGGCCAAATTCTGCAGATCGAAGTTAATGTTATAAAATAAGTAAGGTTAAGCTGATAAAAGATGTGTTTGCAAATTTACTTGTTTCATCGGCACAGCAGCCGTAGTTTGTTCTTCCTCTTCATGATGGCTGCCAGTGGCAGAAGGCGCATGTTCATTAGAGGCTTGCCGATGAGAAGCCAATGGGGCAATTGGCTGAAAATAGAATAAGTGTCAAGCTATATTGTATCGGCTGATTTCAGAAGTTAAGGAGTTAAGAGTTTACCGATGCGATTGGAGAAGCTTGAGGACTTGGAGATAATGGAGGCATTGGGAAATGTTTATCTTCAGCAAGAGCCGATACAGTCTTGGCCTACAAAAGGGCAGGTGTTAGTAGATTATTGGAGAAAGTTAAATATGAGACGATGTATCCTTTTACCTTGGCCTTGTGGATTGTCTTGCGGTGACGTGGTTGGGGTGAAGCTTGGACGTCAGTTTTGTTGCGTGCTTCTTCAAGAGTAGCTATATCGGCTGAATCTTGATCTTCGGCATCACTCATTTCGGTAGCGACTTCGTCGATCTCTTCATTTATAACAACCTCTTTTACGTATTGCTCAACATCAGAGTCAGCAGGAGGGGTATCATTGACAGTTTTCTTAGGAGTTGAAACTCTTGGCTTTTTTGTGGTCTTCTTGATGTTTGGCTGCTTAAATTTTCTTGTAACTTTGGAGATCGGTTCTCTGACTTGGCCTTGGAGCAATGAACCCATTGAAGGGGCAGCGAAGCCGATGATGGATGAAGCCAAGTCCTTTGAAGGCAGCAAAGCCGGTGCATACACAATCAGCTGATTACTTACACTTTTAGCAGGAGGAGGAGTACTGGCAACTTGCAAAAGAGATATATCAAGCAGTTGTAAGGAAAATAAAGAATTCAAAATTATGGGAAAAAGGGAAAATGATTTACCTGAGGACTGATAGGAGGAATAACCGTGGTCAAGTAAAAACTAGCTGATAGGTGAAAGAGATGCTTCTTCCATTAACTTTTGCAGAAGATAAATATTGACATGTTCAGGGGAGCCCAAGACAAGATTTTCAAGGTTTAGCACTCTGTCCATCAAGAGGGGCGATGTAACAATGCCTCTGGTTTGGATTTTTCTTGCAAAATGTAGGCCGATAGGTAGTTGACCTAGATCCAACTGTCTTGCTGTCACCATTGGATGATAAAAATCATAAGAAACTTGAACGTTTCGGCCTTGAGATATTCCAGTTGGAAGTATGTATGGGGATATGGCTGAAACAAAGTTATATTTAGACCTGGGATCTTTTTCATCATTAAGGTCATTTAATCTTAGATCAACTAGGAGCTCATAGTCAGTGAAGCTGTTATATGGAAACCAAACTCTAGCATTCTTGGGGAATCCATCATAGAAATGATAAAACCAGGTTTGGAATGCCTCAGCCAATGGTCCTAATTCTGGATAAGGAGATGCTGCTTCTCCAAAAGACATACATCGGCCGGTACTTGCCTCTTCATTGTCAGAATGATCAGAGGGGAAGCTTCATAAATAGAGGGGTGCTCTTTCAGCAACATTGATGGTATATAAATTTAACCAGAGTTGTAACGGCCACCATGGACCTCCATAGCTGACAGGTTTGCCCATTAAAATTTTGGCCACTGGTTGGCCCATCACTTGATATGTGGCTCCAAGTAAGTATTTTTCGAGAGGGAAGGTTCGCTTTTCCATTATGGCTTGGGCCAGATGATGCATCTTGGCTGACGGACCACAGGTTGATCCACAAAATACAAATCTTTCCAGCCAAAGTTTAGGAAAGTTGCATGCTCCCTATCTGAAATAGGGTCTGTGCCGATGTGTTTTGCTATGTATCCAGAACAGCTGCCTACATTTTTAGTTGTCAGCTTGTGTTTACAATTGACTTTCAATCCAAAAGGTTTGGCTGATGAGGTTATGTCCAAACTGGTAAGCATTTTGATGTCAAGAAGAGTGGGTGTCATCGGCCCCTGATTGAACATAAAAGCATTATGCGTATCGGACCAAAAGTAGGAAGCCAATGATAGCATGGGCTCGTCCTTCTTCATATTGGCTAAAGACAAAGCTAAACATTGAGCTATTCCTGCTTCTTCCCAGAAAGATTGCTTGGTAGCCGATATTTTTTTGTACCAATTTCTCCATCTATCCAAATTTAAGGACCAGGATCAAAAAAACTATTTGCCAATCAGCTAGATTGGGCTTTGTTTGCCTAAAGAGGATCCTATTGGTCTCGGCATTGATGAAATAACAAGGGTCTATGTCTCCCATCGACCCAAGGAAATAGTGAGTGGGTTCCTTGAGAACAGAGGTTGAAATATGGTCTCTCAAATGCTACAATCGTGGAGCATAAAAGAAGGGAAATTAGAAAAATCATCAAAAAGGGATCTAAAGCAAAATTCGACCAAGATTGATAAGATATGGATGGAAGAAGACGATGAAGTATAGTTTGAAGGGGACTTACCACGGGAACGTCGATGATGGTCGCCATTAAGCTCAAAGAAGGAGAATCACTGAGGATTTCCTGAGGCTGTCGCTAGAGAAACCCGTATCGTCAATAAGGTCACCGGAGATGGGAGAGAAGCAATGTACGGCTTGGGCGTTGGTGTAAGCGGTGGAGAAAAGTTAACGACATGAAGATTAAGGCCGAAGCCGTTGCTATTTATAATCCACGTCTTTAACGATCAAGTTATGAAAACCCTAGATTTTTATGGATCTAAGAGATAATTCTGCAGCATATTTATCTATAAATCGGAATTGGGGGCATGTGTTAACAGCAAAATTTGGTAAGGATATGCAAGGATAAAGATAGGTCTGAAGCGGTTTCAAGGAAATAGATTGTTTCCAAAAACAGAGTAGCGCATCGGATAAAAGCCTTATCGACCGATACAGAATCAGACTCGGTCAGCCGATATAGGCAACACGAGTTCATATTAGACTCAAGAAGGGACTTGAAGGATTGAGTCCAGAAGAGGCAATTGTATCTATTAATTAGGAATAAGAGTTGGTTATTTCCTTTTAGGAATTTGTGGTAAGATTCCACCTAGGGACTTGTTTGCTTGGTTTGTAATTAGGTAGGTTTTATGTCGTGTCCGATATGGACAAGATTTGTATGTTCCGGTATAAATACATGCCTAGGGTCTTGTAAGAAATTAACAACAGTTCAATACTCTCTTGGCGCATCGCCACACTTTTACTTTTACTTTTCGACGAGTTCTTGTTTCGAGTTAGGCTGCATCGGCTTCGATCTCCAATAAGAGGTATGGCTTGGCACAGTGGTTTGTATCGACGGATTAGCGCACCATTTTAGATGTTCTAATCTATCTTATACAACTACTGGCTATTATATATCCTAGTTAATCTAACTCGATGGTTCGATTTATTTGAATCGGCCAAGTCTTTTCCAAGGTTTTTTCGGTATCGGCTAAATCGTCCTGTCGGCTTAGATTCTAATAATAATCGTCCCGTCGATTTATTTGAAGCACCTGTTGCTATAGCAGGAAATGCGGCTGCAGCTGATACTGCCGATAGCTTTGACTAAAAACATCAAACTACGCTGAGGCGCTGCATGCAGTAATAGCAAGGAGTGCAAAGATGAAAATGAGCTTCATTGTTGCAGGACACAAGTCTCTTTTGCTATAATGCCTAAGTTGTGTGAAGGATGAGGAGAGTTTTCATTGTGCTTGTCTATTTATAGATGCGATGGCACAGATTTTCTATCAATTCCTTATCGTTTGCTTGAGAGTGTTAGTTTTGGTTGGATGATCTATTAAGATCTTGGTGAGTCATGTAATTTGGATCCATGTTCTATTAGGTACCCTTACAAATGCCCTTTGGTTGTAAAATCAATGTGCGTTTGATTCTTTTGTTGTGATGAACAATTGGCATCTGAGGTTATTAGTTTTGATATTTGGAGATTTTGGCGAAGTGGTTTTTAAGATGATTGAATTTTCAGACGGTGAACAGGGACTGTTGTTTTGTTGGGTCCGGTTAGATCGGGCAGGTAAGGCCGGTCAGACCGGTGATATGTGTTCGGTCAGACTGGGCAGGTACGGCCAGTCACACCGGCGGTATGTGTGCGGTCAGACTGGCCAGCCTGTGGTCTGACTGGCCGACTTTGTGTCAGTTTTGGTTTAGGGTTGTTTCATTGCATATTCATGGTTAATTCATGTTTATGACTTCTAGGTGATAAGGTGATGTCCGGACGGTCAGATATCATGCGGGATACTTAGGCTAAAGATCAATGCACGTGGTTGGTGAAGATTCCATATGGCATACGATGGAGATATTGTGTGCGTATGGGATGCAGAGTCGAATTTGGATGGAGTCCAAATTTAGTACAATTGGAATATGTAATGTTGGTTTCTTGTACGGGAATGTTTCCTAGGTGGATTAGGACTTCTTGTATGAGTTTGGTTCGTGGCTTTAGGCTGCCTACCTCATGTATAAATAGAGAGGGAGGGTGTGGCCTCCCGGTATCGCTTTTGAGAGCATTGAGTTGTTAGTTTGGTTAGGGTTTCGAGTTTAGTCGAGATTTTCATGAGGAGTGCTGTTGTTGCACATTGTAAATACAGAGAGAAGTAATAAAGTAGTCATCTATTTTAATAGATCTTCAATTTATGTTTACCCGGGTTCAGCAGTCTAGCCGACGAGACAACGACGGTCAGACCGGCAGCTTCACGACAGTCAGACCGACAACTTTATGGCGGTCAGACCGACGGCATCGCAGCGGTCAGACCGGTAGGGACACGGCGGTCAAACCGGTGAAGGTGGCAAGAGGCAGACCGATCTACATCGATTTGAGGGTAACTTTTAATTCCGCTAAAAGTTTTGGTGCTTGGGTACTACAACCATTCACCCCCCCTCTGGTTGGCTTAGTTCTTGCTTTTCGATCCTACAAGTGGTATCAGAGCCTCGTTTTTCTTCTTTAGATTTTTACTGATCTAGAGTTTTAAGCCATGGCTAACAAGTTTTCAACTAAGCCACATATTTTCGATGGTTCATATTTTGCTTATTGGTGTGACAAGATGCAATCATACATTCTGGCTCAAGATTATGATGTTTGGCAAAAGGTGCTCTTCCTTATCTGATTCTTGATCAAATTGCAAAGCTCGTAATATTTTGTTGAGTGGAATTTCTCGTTCGGATTTTGATCGTGTGTCACATCTTAAAACCGCCCATGAGATTTGGAATGCCTTGAGAAACTTTCATTAAGGAACTACTAACATTAAAGAACTTCGTCGAAATCTTTTCAAAAAGGAATACATAAAATTTGAGATGAAATCTAGAGAAGCTTTGGATGATTATCTTAGTAGATTTAATAAGATTTTGAGTGATCTTAGATCTGTTGATTCTGCTTATGACACAAATTACACACAATCTGAGGTTTCTCGCCAATCTGAGGTCTTGATATGTCTATTTGGGAGATGAAGGTTATATCTATTCAAGAGTCTGTTGATATGTCTACTTTGACGTTGGATTCACTTTACACAAAACTCAAAACTCATGAGATGAATATTCTTTCTCGCAAGATAGATTCTAAGTCTAATGCTTTGATTTCTTCCTCGACTTCTTTGGATGTTGGTGCTTCTTCGTAAAATTCTACCGCTCTTGCTTTGATTAATGCCATGTGCGATGAGCAACTCGAACAGTTCGAGGAGGAGGACTTGGCTTTGGCTGCTAACAAGATTTCTCGAGCTATGAACAATGTCAGGTACAGGAAAAGAGAAGGTCAAACTCGTTGCTTTGAATGTGGTGCATTTGGTCACATTCATTCATATTGTCCTAAGCTTGGGACAGGCGAGAAAGAAGACAACGGTGGAGAGAAAACCAAGGATGACAAGCCCAAATCGAACAGCACGTTCAAGGGCAAGAAATCCAAGGAGGTGGTCAAGAAGGTGTTGAGTCAAGTCTGTGCTGCTTTTGAGCCATTAAGCGACATAGATTTTGATAGTGATGAAGACAAGGAGAAGGAAAAGAACATCTCCGGTGTTTGCTTCATGGCTCGTGTTGAATCGGATTCAGAGTCTGAGGACAATAAGGTGAGTTCTCTTTAGGAAGCTATTCTTATTTTAAGTGCAAAAAATAAGAAGTGTGAGAAGATGTATAAAAAACAAGAGTTCATGATTGAATCTCTAAATGCTGAAATTGCTAGATTGAAATCTCTTATTCCTGATGATGATGATTGCAAAAATTATGAGATTTTAATGAATGAAATTTCAAAAATTAGATTTGAAATTGAAATCTTCTTTAGCTCTTGGATTTGCTATGTACACTCGCACTTTGGATGAATTGTTTTTAACTAAAAAATTGTTGAAAAAATATCAATTTGCTTTTTATGCTAGTTCGATGTTTAACATGATTTGTGCCAAAAAGTTAAAACAACACAATATTTTGAATTGCTCAACATGTACACCAAACAAGATGAGATTGAAAGATGCTTTGTGTCGTGTTGAGTATATGGAAGATATTGTAAAATTTGATGAAGTGCTTTCTTGTCCAAAATGTCGTAAAAACAAAGGTGTCATGCTAGATTGTGAAAATTGTGTAAATTTGGAAAAAGAGGTTTCTTATTTGAAAAGTTCTTTGGAAAGATTTTCTGATGGTAAGAAACAACTTAACATGATTTTGTATCAATCTGAAGTGAGTAGCTACAATAGGGGTGTAGGTTTTGATGTTCATGATTATTTCACCAAAAATCAACCCAATATTTTGAAAGTAACTGAACATGGTGAAATTTTGACAGAACCTAATGTTGTGAAAACAGTTTTTTAATCTGCTGGAATTATGCTCTCTCTTTCTGCTACACTAAAAGAAAGTAAAACTAATATTTCAAAACCATTAACTGCTAGGGAAAAGTATACTTGTTCCTTTTGTGGCAAAGATGGTCATCTTGTTGGTTTTTATTTCAGATTAACACGTAAACAGAAAAAAGAAAGAGAGATTGCTTTTGCAAAATCTAAGTGGCAGAAATCTAGTTTTCCCTCGAGGAAACTGGTCAGACTGCACTAGGTTGCGCAGTCAAACCGACTACCGGTCCGACCGGCTACTAAGCATCAATCAGACCGGGCTCCGATCAGACCGGAGGTAAAAAAGCGGTCAGATCGGCCCCCGGTTAGACCGGCTACTATACTTCGGTCAGACCGGCCTCGAAGAAATTTTTCTGAAAATTCTCAAACTATTTTTGTTCGTGGATATATGCTTATTGGATCTACTGGTCTTGTGTCTCAGTACTGGATTCCTAAATTTCTTTTATCTAACCCCAATACTGAGACTTCGACATCTTCTTGTGTGTAGGCTTTGGTGGCGAGGAAGGAGAACATGTGGATTGTGGATTCCGGTTGTTCGCGGCACATGACCGGTAATAAAAATTCGTTCTCCTCCCTCAAGATAGCATCCAAGACAGAATCGATTATCTTTGATGATGCTTCTACTAGTGCCGTTCTTGCTACAGGATCTGTCAAGGTAAATAACAAGTTTGAATTAAAAGAAGTAGCTTTGGTTGAGGATTTAAAATACAATTTGCTTTCGGTTTCACAAATTGTTGATGAGAATTTTGAGGTTCACTTTAAGAAAACTGGAAGTAAAGTATTTGATTCTTGTGGTGACTCTGTTTGAATATTTCTCGCTATGGAAGAGTGTTTAAAGCTGAATTCACCTATTGTAACATGTTTGGTTGCAAAATTCAACAAATATTTGATGTTTTGCCATCATAGACTTGGACATGTTTGTTTTGATCATCTCACTAGATTAAGTGGTTTGGATCTTGTTCATGGTTTGCCTAAACTTAAGAAAGATCTTGATTTGGTTTGTACACCATGTCATCATGCTAAGATGGTTGCTTCTTCACATGCTCCTATTTTTCTGTGATGACGGATGCACCGGGACAGCTCTTACACATGGACACTGTTGGTCCAGCAAGAGTGCAATCCGCTGGAGGAAAGTGGTATGTGTTGGTTGTTGTTGACGATTTTTCTCGATATTCTTGGGTTTTCTTCATGGCAAGTAAGGATGAGGCTTTGGACACTTACGGAGTTTGTATCTTAGATTGAATTGTGAACTTCCCAGTTCATTGAAGCGAATCAGAACTGATAATGGTGGTGAATTTAAAAATGCTTCTTTTGAACAATTTTGCAATGAGAAAGGTCTTGAACATCAATTTTCTTCTCCTCGTGTTCCGCAACAAAATGGTGTTGTTGCAAGGAGAAATCATTTTTTGGTTGAGATGGCTAGAACAATGCTTGATGAGTATCATACTCCTAGAAAATTTTGGGCCGAAGCTATTAATATTGCATGTTATATTTCCAATCGTGTTTTCTTGAGATCAAAACTTGGAAAAACTTCTTATGAGCTTCGTTATGGACATCAACCCAAAGTTTCACATTTGCGTGTTTCTGGTTGCAAGTCCTTTGTCTTGAAATCTAGAAATTTGGATAAGTTTGAGGCACGTTCGACCGATGGAATATTTCTTGGTTACCCCGCTCATTCTCGTGGCTATCGTGTACTTGTTTTAGAGACTAACAAAATTGTTGAGACTTGTGAAGTCACTTTTGATTAGGCTAGTCTAGGAACTAGGCCAGAAATTGCAAGTACATTGTCACAGGTTTAGGGGGAGGATGGTCGTATTTTTGAAGACGAGAGCGACGACAACGACGATGAGGTCAGCTCGGCCGGTTAGACCGGGCACCAGGCCGGTCAGACCGCCGGCACACCTCCGGTCAAACCAGCGCAGGAGACGCGGTCAGACCGGCCAGGGTCATCGGCTTCCGGTTCTGTTGATGCTGATCGGGATGGTCCTCCAGAGGCTACAACTTTGACAAGTGAGGGTACAGAACGTTAAACAACTTCAGAAGTCACTGCTCCTTTGCGCATTCAACAACAACATCCACTGGAACAAATTATTGGTAATATAGGTGAGCGGACTACAAGGTCTAAGGTAACGACTCATGGTGTTTGTGCAAATTCTGCATTTGTTGCTTCTTTTGAGCCCAAAGATGTTACTCATGCGCTAACTGATGAATCGTGGATTAACGCTATGCATGAAGAACTTGAAAATTTTGAGAGAAACAAAGTTTGGACTTTAGTTGAACCACCTTCTGCACATAATATTATTAGAACCAAGTGGGTTTTTAAAAATAAACAAAATGAGGATGGTTTAATTGTATGAAATAAAGCTAGACTTGTTGCTCAAGGTTTTACTCAGGTGGACGGTTTGGATTTTGATGAAACTTTTGCTCCTGTTGCTAGGTTTGAGGCAATTAGACTTTTGTTAGCTTTTGCTGCTTCAAAAGGTTTGAAATTGTATCAAATGGATGTTAAAGTGCTTTTCTAAATGGCTATATACAGGAGGAAGTCTATGTTAAACAACCACCGGGTTTTGAAAATCCTGATTTTCCCAACCATGTTTTTAAATTGACAAAAGCTTTGTATGGTTTGAAACAAGCACCTAGGGCATGGTATGATAGACTTAAAAACTTTTTGCTTGCGAAAGGTTTTCAAATGGGAAAGATTGACAAAATGCTTTTTATTCTTAAGCATGGTGATAATCAACTTTTTGTTCAGATTTATGTGGATGATATCATCTTTGGTTGTTCTACTCACACTTTGGTTGTGGAGTTTGCTGAAACTATGCGCAGGGAATTTGAGATGAGCATGATGGGTGAGTTATCGTACTTTTTGGGATTGCAAATTAAGCAAACACTTCAAGGTACGTTTGTGCATAAAACGAAGTATACCAAGGATCTTTTGAAACATTTCAAGATGGAGAATAGCAAGCCAATCTCTACACCAATTGGTTCTACTGCTGTGTTGGATCCTAATGAAGATGGTGAAGCTGTGGATCAAAAGGAGTATAGAAGTATGATTGGATCTTTGTTGTATCTAACTGCTTCTAGGCCAGACATACAATTTGTTGTGTGTTTGTGTGCACGCTTGCAAGCTTCTCCTCGTGCTTCACATCATCAAGCGGTCAAGCCAATAATGAGGTATTTGAATCATACACTTGAGTTTAGAATTTGGTATTCTACTTCATCTTTTATATGTTTAAGTGGATATTCTGATGCTGATTTTGCGAGTTGTAGAATTGATAGGAAAACTGCTAGTGGAACATGTCATTTTTTTGGTACATCATTGATTGCATGGTCTTATAGGAAACAATCTAGTGTAGCCCAATCAACTGCTGAATCAGAATATGTTGCTGCTGCTAGCTGTTGTTCTCAGATTCTTTGGCTTATTTCAACATTGAAAGATTATGGACTTGTTTTTGAAAAGGTTCATCTTTTTTGTGGCTATACAAGTGCTATTAACATTGCTAAGAATCCTGTACAACACTCATGCACAAAGCACATTGATATTCGCTTTTACTTTTTAAGGGATCATGTTGACAAGGGAGATGTTGAATTGAAATTTTTGGATACAAAATTGCAACTTGCGGATATTTTCACTAAACCATTGGATTCATCTCGTTTTGCTTTTCTTCATGGAGAGTTGGGAATCATTCATCCTTTTGGCATGGTTTGAGGGGGAGTTTTTGTGCTCTTGGTTTTATCAAGCAACAATTGCAAGAAACAAATTGAAAGAGAGCTTTGTATTATACATATAGTGTTTTCTTTGTTCATGCTAGCAATACTTTGAAGGTTTATTTGTCTATTTTATAGCTTGTATGATTTTTAATATTTTCATAAGGTTTAGATATTGCTTTTAAGGAAGATGATGAATGACACTTAAATTTCATATTTGAATTAATGAAATATGCAATATTGATACTAATGCATAGGTTGAATTGTAAATACTTATATATATGCTTTGTTGAATTGTTATTCCTCAAATAGCTTTGAAATTGTTCATTGTGCAAGAGAATTAAAAATATTTATGAAAAAAATGAATACTGAATCCTTAGAAACAGTCTTGACGACAAGGACGTATTCGATGTGAGCAAAAATAATGGGTGCCGAATCCTTGGAAACAGTCTTGATGACAAGGACGTACTTGGAATAATTGAGAAAAATATGAGCAAAAAATAGGCTCGAATACATATGAAAAAAATTCTCTTGGTTGTTTTGTGCTGAAGCTAGTTTGGGAAAGAGTAATGATTGCAAGTAATGATTGCAATAGGTCTATGTGTGGATTTATTTTTTAATCTATGTGTTTGTAAAGATGTTGCATTATAAACCGTTTGAATTCATGAATCTTGATTCCATTTTTGAACTTAATTGTAAAATCTTTGGTTTATGATTATACTATAGTATATGCTTGCTATATAATTGATGGGTTTATCTTCTTTTTGTTGCAATTCATGACATAAATTATTATATGTATATTATTAAGCTCTTGAATATTAACTGAACATAATTCCTATGCTCGATGAAATCATTGTCAAAAGGGGGAGAAGAGATACAAACAATGCAAGTTTTTTTGTGGTTTTTCTTTCTTTTCAAAAGGAGGAGAAATTTTTTTTTCATTTTTTATGGATTTGCCAATGTGTTCATTAAGGGGGAGATTGTAAAATCAAAGTGTGTTTGATTCTTTTGTTGTGATGAACAATTTGTATCTGTGGTTATTGGTTTTGATATTTTTAGATTATTGGCGAAATGGTTTTTGAGATGATTAAATTTTTAGACGGTGAACAGGGGTTGTTGTTTTGTTGGGTCCGGTTAGACCGGGCAGGTAAGGCCAATCAGACCGGTGGTATGTGTTTGGTCAGATCGGACAGGTACGGCCAATCAGACCTGTGGTATGTGTGCGGTCAGACCGGCCAGCCCGTGGTCTGACTGACCGAATCTGTGTCGGTTTTGGTTTAGGGTTGTTTCATTGGATATTCATGGTTAATTCATGTTTATGACTTCTAGATGGATACTATGCATATGTAATACTGTTGTGTGCTAACAATGAGTCAAGTTTGTGATAGCTTGTGCTCGGATATGGTTTCTTTGTTTGATTCATGTGTAGGTAATCTTTACGTCTCGGGAGAGTATTGCCGGTGATGGATTGGGAGTCAACTTGGAGATAAGGTGATGTCTGGACGGTCAGATATCATGCGGGATACTTAGGCTAAAGATCACTGCACGTGGTTGGTGAAGATTCCATATGGCATACGATGGAGATATTGTGTGCGTATGGGATGCGGAGTCAAATTTGGAAGGAGTCCAAATTTGGTACAATTGGAATATGTAATGTTGGTTTCTTGTACGGGAATGTTTCCTAGGTGGATTAGGACTTCTTGTATGAGTTTGGTTCGTGGCTTTAGGCTGCCTACCTCATGTATAAATAGAGAGGGAGGGTGTGGCCTCCCGGTATCGCTTTTGAGAGCATGAGTTGTGAGTTTGGTTAGGGTTTCGAGTTTAGTCAAGATTTTCATGAGGAGTGTTGTTTTTGCACTTTGTAAACACAGAGAGAAGTAATAAAGTAGTCATCTATTTTAATAGATCTTCAATTTGTGTTTGCTCGGGTTCTGCGGTCAAAACGACGAGACAACAGCGGTCAGACCTGCAGCTTTACGGCGGTCAGACCGATGGCATCGCAGCGGTCAGACCGGTGAGGACACGGCGGTCGGACTGGTGAAGGTGGCAAGATGCAGATCGATCTACATCGATTTGAGGGTAATTTTTGATTCCGCTAAAAGTTTTGGTTTTTGGGTACTACAACCATTCACCCCCCTCTGGTTGGGTTAGTTCTTGCTTTTTCATCCTACATTGGTGTCATCATGAAAGTAACTTTTGTTTTCATCACATATACATGATGGTCAGTGACCTAGAAAGATAATGATATGACTCATCACTCACTTTATGCGTCAGTTTAATAAGGATTGCAACCTTTATCAAACTAAGTTTGTTATGTTTTTTAAGCTATTATTTCACTGATGCATGGCACGTGGAACTTTAAGGCCGTGTGGCCTTACGCATGTCAAATTATAAAATTTGAACACGAACGAGAAAATTATAGTATGCCAGCTGCTTTTTATTGTTCCGTTGATCCTGTAGGGAAAACATGACAGTAGCTAGAAATAAGTTAGCACAATAATTATTAAATCACCACTCGAGAGATTTTACAAGAATTCACCATATTGCTCTACTCGTAGTGTGATTGATTTAATTCGTATTTTTATAAACCAACTTGTTGAATTTCTTGAATAGGCTAGATTTGTTTTGGAATTGGAAAAAGACTACCTCCAATTTGTAGTGTGTCATGAACCGCTTTCGTTTGGGTGCAACACGTGTGCCTTCCTCTAATTTTGTTGAAACATGACATTCATTATCCTTTTCTTTTTTTGCAGTGGGACTATCGACTTGTTGTGTTATAATAAACATCTTATAGCAATGAGGGTGTGAGCAAGAGCAATATCAGTGTGTAGGAGCATTCCATTAGAAAGACATCTCAGTATTTTTACTTTGGGAGAATTGTACAGTTTTTGTTTGAGAGTCACACTTTCTTGACAGAATAAACTAAAGAACATCACAAATAGTTATTTCTAGTATTCATCCTCATTGTTGCTGCTTCATTTTGTGCTTCTATACGGAATTAGTCATGTCTAGGTGGTAGTTCTGCGATGCAAAGTGAGCGAGAGCTCAACTCAAGTCTTTCTTCCACACTACCTCTTGTCACAAGTCATGGACAATAAGATGACTTCAATTGGAATTGTTATGTACGTATGAAAGTTATTAAGATATCATTGTTCAAAGTTTTGAAATTTTATCTTGGCGTTGCTTGAAACAACATATTTGCTAGAAGTGACATGTTTGCATGACAAGGGCATCTATTATTCACAATGATGTTGTATTTGCGGCCTTTCTTATGTGCTTGTTTCAGTAGTGGATGAAGACTCAGTGCAGGTGGCTAGATCTCCACATGTTTTGTACGGTCCATGATTTTGTCGTGGTGGATTTAGTATTTGCTCAATGTGCTTCGTGTTTCTTCTAATTATAATGAAAAGTTGGACATGCTTAATACACTTCATTTCTATTTAAAAGACAAAAGTGCTTCGGACCAAATGTAAGCAGATAGTAAAATTGCAGAGTCCCTATGATGTTAACTAGTTACGACAATGAGCTAGGATATATCCTTATAGAGGCATGCTATTTAAATATGGAAGATAATTTTATTTTGACATATGTCACACCAAGTTCTACTGTCACATATGATGATACCGAACTTTGTTTTTCACTTCTGAATTACTATATTGTTACAATTCAGTACAAGGCACCACCGAGGGTGGCAATGCTACTGGGAGCATTATAGTAGCTAGGGTAGATTCCACATATAGATGGTAAGTTCAAAGCCAACAGAGCTTGGGCTTGAGCCAGAGTCTGATCAAAGTAGACACCACCAAACTGCTGGAGGTGTAGCTCCTGCACAATCGCCTGAACACTGTTAATGGCCTGATAGTTTGATTGCTGCGCCATCAGTCTGAGCTGTTGGCAGCATTGCTGCTGCAAGACTTGGTTGTTTCTTAGTTGAAACGTAGCTGATTGCCAGAAGGGGGTTGCCGCGATGCTATACTGTTGCCTTACGAACGCATTGCATGGGCTAAGCAACTGTTGCTGTAGCAGGAAATGCGGCTGGAGCTGATATTGCCGATAACTTTGACTAAAAACATCAAACTGTGCTGAGGCGCTGCATGCAGCAATAGCAAGGAGAGCAAAGATGAAAATGATCTTCATTATTGCAGGACACAAGTCTCTTTTGCTATGATGCTTGAGTTGTGTGAAGGATGAGGAGAGTTTTCATTGTGCTTGTCTATTTGTAGATGCGATGGCACGGATTTTCTTTCAATTCCTCTTCGTTTGCTTGGGAGTGTTAGTTTCGGTGGGTTGATCTGTCAGGATCTTGGCGAGTCATGTAATTTGGATCCATGTTCTATTAGGTGCCCCTACAAATCCCTTTTGATGTCATCATGAAAGTAACTTTTGTTTTCATCACATATACATGATGGTTAGCAACCTAGAAAGATAATGATATGACTCATCACTCACTTGCAACCCAGAAAGATAATGATATGACTCATCACTCACTTTATGCGTCAGTTTAATAAGGATTGCAGCCTTTATCAAACTAAGTTTGTTATGTTTTGTAAGCTATTATTTCGCTGATGCATGGCACGTGGAACTTTAAGGCCATGTGGCCTTACGCATGTTAAATTATAAAATTTGAACACGAACGAGAAAATTATAGTACGCCAGGTGCTTTTTATTGTTCCGTTGATTCTGTAGGGAAAACTTGATTGTAGCTAGAAATAAGTTAGCACAGAAATTATTAAATCACCACTCGAGAGATTTACAAGAATTCACCATATTGCTCTACTCGTAGTGAATGATTGATTTAATCATATTTTTATAAACATCCTTGTTGAATTTTTTGAATAGGCTAGGTTTGTTTTGGAATTGAAAAAAGGCTACCTCCAATTTGTAGTGTGTCATGAATCGGTTTCGTTTGGGTGCATCATGCGTGCCTTCCTCTAATTTTGTTGAAACATGACATTCATTATGTTTTTCTTTTTTTGCAGTGGGAGTATCGACTTGTTGTGTTACAATAAACATCTTATAGCAATGAGGGTGTGAGCAAGAGCAATCTCAGTGTGTAGGAGCATTCCATTAGAAAGACATCTCAGTATTTTTACTTTGGGAGAAGTGTACGGTTTTTGTTTGAAAGTCACACTTTCTTGACTGAATAAACTAAAGAACATCACAAATAGTTATTTATAGGTTTCACCCTCATTGTTGCTGCTGCATTTTGTGCTTCTATACGGAATTAGTCATGTCTAGCTAGGTGGTTGTTCTGCGATGCAAAGTGAGCGAGAGCTCAACTCTAGACTTTCTTCCACACTACCTCTTGTCACGAGTGATGGACAATAAGTTGACTTTCAATTGGAATTGTTATGTATGTATGAAAGTTATTAAGATATCAATGTTCAATGTTTTAAAATTTTATCTTGGTGTTGCTTGAAACAACATATTTGCTAGAAGTGACATGTTTGCATGACAAGGGCATCTATTATTCACAATGATGTTGTATTTGCGGCCTGTGGAGATTATGGGTACCATATACCCACACGGCTAGCTTATCCGACTGACTATAGGGGATAGGTTAGGTATCATGATTATGTAATTGGCTTAGAACTTAAGTATTTCGTTACCTTGTGTAGTAAGGAACGGCTTATAGTCCTTAGTCGGGAGTATTATGGAGTCTGATACCGTATGTGTTTAGGTCTCCGACTTGTGAGCCTACCCTCTAAGCTTATATAAGGAGGGTAGGACGTCCCTTGAGGGATACGAAAAAATAGGAGAGGAGAAAGAGATCGACATAAGAGAAAAGAGATCACGAGATCAATAAACCACTCGGTGGATATAATCCCCGAAACAGGAGTAGGGTATTACTTCTTTATAGAAGGCCTGAACCTATCTAAATCCCATTGCATACTAACCCATAGTGTTTGGCGCTTGACTGCTACCCCCAGTTTCTTATTACCGAAACCAAGTTTCGACAGTTGGCGCGCCAGGTAGGGGCTCTGCGTCAAGTTTTCTTCTTCATCTCGCCGACTAGCGCGATGGGATCTTCATCAGGCATCGACGACTTCGCCTTTCCTTCGGGGCAGGCGCTCTGCTTCGGCAGCCTCGACTTCATCACTGACAATTTCGGCAACATCTCTCTCCTTGACTCGGATTTGAGCCAGTCGGGAGGGGGAATTCACTCGGCGCCGTTTGGGTTACGAAACGACGCTGAGATCTACCACAATCTTCTATCCGAGTCGGAATCGATCCACTTGGGAGAATTTTCTTCATCGTCACGCTGTGGTCCGAGCTCCAGGGAAATTGCCATCATGATTGAACCGCTCAGATCATGCTCATCTTCTGAGATCACTGATTACCTCAGCTCTTCCGACTTCGACGACCTCTATGACATCTCCACGGACGAATTCAACAACTCCGACTTCGACAAGGACTACGATCCGATGTTCTTCAACATCCCCATGGCCGAAGTAGCCGAGATCGACTCAGCCATGGCTCGAAGGGTTGCAGAAGAGGAACGAGCCAAGTTCGAATAGGAACGCAAGCGTATGGAGGAGGAAAACAAGCGCAAGGAGGAGGAGCTCAGGTGGAAAGAAGAAGCCGACAAGAGAAAACGAGATCTGAGGGCAGCTGGATGCTCCGCTCGCGAGGCCATACTCCAGACCTGAGTCAACAACACCAACATCTTCCTCATGCCTCAACAGAACGCGGTCGCTGCTCTCACCCTCATCGACACTGTCATCGAAGTGGCACCCCCTGCGGTAACACCGATTCTAGACAAAGTCAAGACTATCGTCGCAGCCACAGCTGCTGGCGCTCCCAAAGGATCTGCGCGGAGAGCTACCGAGTCCATCGCCGAGACACCCGAGGGCCGCCGCCTACCACCGATGCGATCTAAAGACTACCAGAGACCCGAGCTCAGCAAGACACCCACCAAGTCCAAAGACCCTCGTCAGTACGCAGCGTGAAGCATCAAGATCAATCGTCCGACTCTCATGAGAGGGGTCACGGTCGGCCACCCGTCCACAATCGAGTTCGTTATGGCAATAACTCCAACTACCAGAGCAGCTCTCGAAGGCCCCCGCCGAGTGATTTGAGGGAGGTACTCGACCGGCGCCATCGTGAGCGCAACAGACCCTATTACGAAAACCGAAGGAGATCACCCGACAACTATGATGATGGAGTACCCGTGTTCACTTGGGACCTGCTTCGAGTGGATTGGCCGAGTGGATTCAAACCCACTGGGATTGACAAGTATGATGGCAAAACTGACCCCGAGTCATGGTTAACCGTTTACACCCTCGCCATCCGCGTAGCAGGAGGAGACAGCAAGGCTATGGCAAACTACTTGCCCGTTGCTGTCACCGACTCAGCCAGGAACTGGCTCACAAGCTTACCAAGAGGTTCAATTGATTCGTGGAGCGAGCTTCGGGACCACTTCATCGCCAATTTCCAGGGCACTTTTGAAAGGTCCGGGACCCACTTCGATCTTTACAATGTGATTCAAAAGCCCGACGAGTCATTGAAAGACTACATTCGACATTTCTCGGAGAAGCGAAACAAGATCCCCGACATCACCGACAACATCATCATAGCCGCGTTCCAGAAAGGCGTCCGCGATGAGTTGCTGATCAACAAATTCGGGCGTAAGCCTCCGAGGACGGTCAAGAAGATATTCGAGACAGCCGACTCCTACGCCAAATCGAACGATGCAATCAAAGCCTCACGGCAGGACAAGAATGACAAGCAATCCAGGAGTAGTTGGCGCCCCAAGAAGGACAACGACAACGGCAACGGCAATAACAGCCAAAAAGATCGCAAGCATAAGCCCAAGGATCTAGTCATCGCAACGTCTAACTACCAACAACAGCGTCCCCGAGTCGCCGCCTACGACAAGATCATGAACGCCCAATGCACTCATCACCCGAATCACAAGCACACGGCTAAAGATTGTTTCATCTACAAATAGTTTGCCGAGCAATATGCAAGTCAATTACACCAGAAGCCGTCAGATGGAGCCGACACTTCAGGAACCAAGAGGGACGACCCAGCTAATGGCTCAGAGCCTTTCCAAGATCACAGAGCCGAGTTAAACCATATTTTTGGAGGATCGCTAGCGTATGTGTCGAAGAGGAAGCAGAAGCTGACCGACAAGGAAATCAATGCTGTACAACCTAAAGTCCCACGTTACTTACGATGGTCAGAGATGGTTATCACATTCAACCGCTCGGATCACCCTGACCGAGTGGTTCACCCGGGGCGGTATCCCCTGGTACTAGACCCGGAGGTTCGCAACGACAAGCTCAAGCGTGTCCTCATCGACGGCTGCCCTCAATATCCTTTTCGCCAAGACTCTGGACGAGATGCAAATTCCGAGATCAGAATTGAAGCCGAGTTTAGCCCCTTTTCACGGAGTCATCCCAGGGCTGTCATATACGCCACTTAGGCAAATCACCCTTCCGGTCACCTTCGGCACTCGGGAAAACTTCCGGACAGAGAATATCAGCTTTGAGGTCGCCGACTTCGAACCAACTTATCATGCAATCATCGGAAGACCTGCGCTCGCCAAGTTCATGGCGGTACCACACTACACTTATCTCATGATGAAGATGCCTGGAATCTCATGATGAAGATGCCTGGACCCAATAGAGTCATCTCCCTGCGTAGCGACGTCAAACAAGCCTTCCCCTGCGACAAGGAAAGCTGCGACATGGCCCAGACTCGTGAGAGGTTACTCGGCCAACAGGAGGTCCGACTAGCTGCATCAACATCAGGCGAAGGCGAGATCCCAGCAAAGAAGATAGCCAAGTCGGGAGAAAGCGATGCCAAGACAAAGAAGATTCCCCTTGATCCCTCTGATCCCCCCAAAACTGCTGTAATAGGCGCCGAGTTAGATCCCAAATAGGAAAGCGCACTCATCGCCTTTCTACAAAACAATAAAGATATATTTGCTTGGAAACTGTCTGATATGCCGGGTATTCCTAGAGAGGTGATTGAGCACTCATTAAATGTTAAAGAGGACGCGAAACCTATAAAACAACGGCTTCGCCGTTTTGCCGAAGATCGAAGGGATGCTATCAAGGAAGAACTCGCCAAGCTCTTGGCGGTTGGATTCATCAAAGAAGTTTACCACCCCGACTGGTTGGCCAACCTGGTTTTGGTTCGGAAGAAGACAGGGCAATGGTGCATGTGTGTAGACTACACTGATCTCAACAAGTCTTGTCGCAAGGATCCCTTTGGTTTGCCACGTATTGATCAAGTCATCGATTCAACAGCCGGCTATGCGCTTCTGAGCGTCTTGGACTGTTACTCGGGATATCATCAAATCAGTTTGAAGGAGTCCGACTGCTTGAAGACATTCATTACCCCGTTCGGAGCTTATTGTTACATCACGATGCCTTTCGGCCTCAAGAACGCCGGAGTTACTTATCAGCGTATGATCCAGAGATGCCTTCAGAATCAACTCGGGAGGAACGTGGAAGCTTATGTCAACGATGTCGTCATCAAGACCAAGCAAAAATAGGATTTGATCGCTGACTTAGAAGAGACTTTCGCAAATATTCGGGCCTTCAGAATTAAGTTGAACCCGGAGAAGTGCACTTTTGGTGTGCCGTCAAGCAAGTTACTCAGCTTTATGGTGTCTCATCGCGGTATTAAAGCCAATCCAGAGAAGATCAACGCTATCCAGAATATGAAGCCCCCGAGTACCCAGAAGGATGTCCAGAAGCTTACCGGTTGTATGGCGGCGCTAAGCCGTTTTGTTTCTAGACTTGGCGAACGAGGCATGCCCTTTTTCAAATTGGTCAAGAAGACGGACGAATTTCAATGGACCCCAGAGGCCCAGAAAGCTTTTGAAGACTTTGAGGAATTCCTCACAACGCCACCCGTGTTGGCATCACCTTACCCTCAAGAACCTCTGTTGCTCTATGTTTCCACAACCTACCAGGTGGTCAGCACAGTCTTGGTCATCGAACGCGAGGAGGAAGGATGAGCTCACAAAGTTCAAAGGCCGATCTACTTCGTTAGTGAGGTGCTGGCCGGATCCAAAACACGTTACCCCTAGGTACAAAAATTACTATATGGAGTCCTAATTACTACCAGGAAGTTGGCCCATTACTTTCAAGGTCACTTGGTTACCGTGGTCACGTCTTTTCCACTCGGTGATGTCATCCATAACCGGGAGGTTACTGGGCGCATCGCGAAGTGGGCCTTGGAATTGATGCCGCTAGATATTAACTTCAAAGCTAGAACGTGTATAAAATCTCAAATCTTGGCTGACTTTGTGGCCAAGTGGACCGAGCGTCAAGAAGATGTACCTAGGGAGGAGCTGCAATATTGGACCATGCATTTTGACGGGTCTAAACAAGTCATCGGCTTGGGAGCAGGAGTTGTCTTAATTTCCCCGACTGGGGAAAGGCTACGGTATGTTCTTCATATACATTTTCCTGCCTCACACAATGTCGCCGAGTATGAAGCTTTACTTCATGGCCTACGACTTGCTGTGTCACTCAGCATACGACGGATGGTTGTACGAGGAGATTCCCAGTTGGTGGTCAATCAAGTAATGAAGGATTGGTCCTGCTTAGACGATAATATGAAAGCCTATTGACAAGAAGTTCGCAAGCTGGAAGACAAGTTTGACGGCTTGGAGTTATCTCATGTTTTAAGGCACAACAATGAGGCGGCAGATGAATTAGCACAGTTTGGGTCTAGGCGAGAAGCAGCCCTCCGACTGATGTTTTTGTAGAACACCTCTATGAACCAACTGTTGCTAAGAAATCAGTCGCTAATGAAGAAGTTACAGACCAGATCGCCATGCTCGACGTCGACTGGAGGACGCTGTTTATCAATTTTCTGACTCGGCAGGAGTTACCGGAAGACCGGGATGATGCAGAGCGAATCCGACGTTGTAGTCAAAGTTATGTCATCGTTGATTAAGAGTTATACAGAAGAAGCCCGTCTGGAGTTCTGTTAAGATGCGTCACGCCTGAGGAGGGACGACAATTGTTGCAGATCATTCACTTGGGAATTTGCGGCAGTCATGCCGTAGCACATACTTTGGTGGGCAAGGCTTACAGGCAAGGTTTGTTCTGGCTCACGGCGGTTTCTGATGCTGACAAGGTGGTCCGTACATGTGAAGGTTGTTAGTTCTTTGCTCGGCAAACCCACGTTCCAGCCCTAGAGTTACAAACAATCCCATTGTCATGGCCATTTGCGGTCTGGGGCATGGACATGTGGGTCCTTTCAAAAAGGCTCCAGGAGGATTTACACATCTATTCGTCGCAATTGATAAGTTCTCCAAGTGGATTGAGGCTAGACCGGTTGCTACAATAACCGCAGATAAGGCGTGAGATTTTATTTTAAATATTGTGCGTCGGTTTGGTGTTCCTAACAGGGTTATAACCGATAATGGGATTCAGTTCACTGGCGGTGTCTTCAAAGAATTTTGCGAGGATTTTGGAATCAAGATTTGCTATGCCTCGGTGGCACACCCGAGAAGCAATGGGCAGGTTGAACGCGCCAATGGTATGGTTCTTCAAGGTATCAAGGCCCGAGTGTTTGATAGGCTAAGCCCTTATGCTGAAAGATGGGTCCAAGAGTTGCCTCCGGTATTATGGTCATTGCGGACTACACCCAGTCGGGCCACTGGCCAATCACCTTTCTTTTTAGTCTATGGGGCTGAAGCAATGCTGCCGAGTGAGATGGAGTTCGAATCTCTTCGAATTCATAGTTTCAATGATGAATGTTATGATCAAGACCGAGTTGATGACTTGACCCGACTGGAAGAGGTTCAGTTGGCCAGGTATCTTCAAGGACTTCGATGTTATCATAATCGAAACGTTCGGTCACAAGCTTTTATCGTTGGTGTTATGGTTTTATAGAAGATTCAGACTACAAAGGACAGACATAAGTTATCTTCATTATGGGAAGGCCCTTATATAATCCCTGAGGTCACTTGCCAGGAGCATATCGTTTGAAGCGCGAGGATGGGACCATGGTGGAGAATTCTTGGAATATTGAGCACCTTCGTTGATATTATACTTAGATTTATTATATCATGTGTCTCTCGACTGCCGACTTCAAGTGAGTTACCTTCTTGAGTTGTCAGTCGGGGGCTATGAATATCAATAAAGTGTGAAGTTTCTTATCAATAATGACTTGTTCGTATTTAGTTTATCATTGTTTAGTGTTCTGGTTTGAGTTAAGCAGATAAGGACTGAAAATGTTTTGATGGCTTAATCAAGTCTAGGCTTGGTGACAGTCGGACGAAAGTTTTAAGAAGTTAGATGCGAAAACTCAAATTAAGGCATAAGCATAAATAAGCTGAGAATTTACAAGTTAGATTACAACAGTGCTTTACATCAAAGAAGCTATCCCTGGAAGTTTTCAGTTACATCACCAGCAATTTTTTGGCCGATTCCTGTGCTTCATTGATCAGCTCCAAGGCTTGTTTATCGGAAGTGCCGTCAGCGAAGCCATCTCCTATTGAGTTCATGTCCACCTGAGGATAGAGCGACTTCGTCATCGCTAGGGTTTGACTTGCACTCATAACAGTGACGTCAGTGATACTCTCTATATACTTTTTTGAGCCGTCCTGAGTTTGTCAAAGATTTCGACGGCATCCATAGTGCTTGTCCCAAGGCCGTTTTTGTAAAGTGCTGACAATATCGGCGTAGCGGCATTGACAATGTCGTCCCTGACTCTTTCGCCTCTTTGGACTTTCTAAGCAAAGACTTCAAATTGAGCATGGCATTTAATCTTATTAGCTACAAGTTTGATATGATTCTGATTACACAAATAACCAAGATCAGTTAGATCAATGAGTATGAGTTTCAGGGGTTACCTTCAATTTCTTCCAAGGCTTTATTTTTGTCAGATTCAAGTTTGACATTATCAGTCTCTGCTTTCTTTAGCTGAGCCTTGAGGGATTCAATCTCAGATATATTGGCTACGACATGAAGAGCAGAGGTTATTGAAGTTGAACGGATTAAACAGAGAACAAATAAGTTGGTTTCTATTACCTCCGACTGAACCATGAAGTTCCAAGTTTATATCTCGAAGCTTATTGATTTCTTCCCGAAGGATAACTTCCCAGGCTGCAGCCTCTTCTTTTGCTTCCTTGAGGTCTTGCTGGATGTTCTCTAGAGAATTGATATGAGGCACAAGCTTCTTTAGGGTATCTGACTTGGCTTGTGAGCGACGATATATTATCTGCATTATGAAGACTGAGTCAGTTGATTATAAAAGGTTATGCAATTGAGATATGGGGAATTTGCCCTTACGTTCATCAGTCGAGTGGCTTCATTAAGGCTAGCAACAAGGGCGTCACGTTCTTCAGCTTCTTTCTGTTTGTTTAATATGATGCCTTGTTTTTTGCCGTCGGCAACATGCCACCCGATCTTGATCGGAGGCATTGACGCTTCTGTGGACTTCAATCGAATGACTTCTTCTTCTTCAGCTGTTTGATTTGAGCATGATGAATAAAGATGGAAGTCAGAAGATGCATTTGAGACGAGAGTCTGATGATTATTTAAGTTACCTGTTGTCGCTTCAGAACGCTTTTCTCGAGTGCCAGCATCCCTGGTTCTTTGGACCTTGGTTGATGAGGGATCTTCAGCCGAAGCTTCTTGACTAGTTGAGACTTGCTCTCTCCTGTCTGACTGGTTTTCAGTCGGGCTAGCTTGACTGGTAGTCGGGGGCTCTTCCTCGGGGATATCCTCGCTTGGGAGAGGGTTCTGGAACCCTTGTTCTGTGGATTTTGGCTTCTCGGGCGTTGTGGATGGATTTATTTTTTTCTGTATGCCCGGTGGGATCTATGTCCTGAGGTTTTCTGCAAAAGAAGATAAAGATGGTTAAGATGGACATAAGCGGGTTTTCAACAAGAAGATAAATTTGGTTGTGAGAAGAATACCTGTTGGATTTCCTGATTTTTGGAGCAGACCTCGTGGATGGCCTGGGAGAGCTTATGTTGGTTTTTGGAGTCCGGATTTCCTCAGCTTCTTCATCCGAGTCATCTACGACCAATTTCCTCGATGGCAGCAGCTCTTTTGCTTTTAGCTTGAGGCTTGATTTTTGGGCCGCCAGTTGGCCTCTTGTTAGTCGGCTGGGCAGTTGTATCTTCATGAAAAACTTTGTATGGCCTAGAAATAATTAGAGCGTTTGCCTGCGAGCAAAATTCTTAAGGCACATTGAATGATATGGACAGATTGAGAAATGATTCACGATGCAGAGTCTACTTACCGAAGGAGAAGGTCGATAAAGATTGAAGGGAGCAATTGGCAGTCTGTTGCTATAATCCACTGCAATCCCAGAAGAGATGATCTTGTACATACGAGCGCATAAGACCTGAAAATTCAGGGATTCGCGGTCCTCCCGATTGTGGTCACTTTGGCCTTCGTATTCAAATGTGGGCTTAGACCTTTCTTTGATTGGAGCCAGTCGGCACTTGATGAAGTGCCGGGTGATTTGTTCTCCTTGGAGGCCTTTATTCTTCATTTCCAGAATTTTAGCCAGAAGATTGTTAGCTTCTATCCAGTCTTGGTCTTCTGGCAGAGCATTCCAGTTGGCTCGTTGGATTGGTGGGAGACCGATGAAATCGGGCAAACTGGGGGCTGGGTTTGAGATATAAAACCAGTTTGCATGCCAGCCCTTCTTGCAAGATTTTAGGGGAAGAGAAAAGTAATCTTTGCGGAGAGTACCGCGGAGTTGAAATCCGGCTCCACCAACAACGCAAGGGTTATCCTTGGTTGCGTGTGCTTTGAGAGAGAACATGCGGCGGAAGAGATTGAAGTGAGGATAGATACCCAAGAAGGCGATGTGTAGAATGGAGTTTGGGTTCAGATGAAAATGGCGATGTGCAGAATGGAGTTTGGGTTCAGATGATAAATTTGGAGACCATAGTAATCGAGGATACCACGGAAGAATTCGGAAGTGGGAAGACCAAATCCGCAATAGGAAAAGTGGGTAAAGACTACGATCTCACCGGTGTTTGGAGTTGGGAACTCTTTGCCGTACGCCGAGCGCCAGCCGATGATTTCTTTGGCAAGAAGAACTCCGTCCTTCACCATTTCCTGCAGGGTCTATTCTTTCACATCTGACGTTGCCCATTGGTCGAAGGGGATTTCTCTCTCCTCTGCCATGGATGCGGTTTGTGGGAGGGCAAATCTTGTGTTGGGCGCGAGGATTCTCGGAGGGAATGTTGGGAGCTGGATGTGTGCGATGAATCTTGATGGAGCTTTGAGCTTCTGGATGGTTGGATTTGGATGCGCTTGAGTTCTAGGTTTCTTTGGAAGAATTTGAGAATAGGAGCGCGAAAGGGGAAATTTTCAAAAGATGAAGCGGCGGGGACGACGACGGCGCTTCAGTGATTTTTAGGGTATCGGTAGGCTTTCTCGTATTTGGGCCGAGACCCATGAGAAGCTTACAGCCCATAATTTAGGTGTGGCTTGATACGTGTCTCTAGGGACTTAAGCAGATTTGCCCTGGCAATATGCGCGTGCTCTACTGCCCGATGCCTTCAAAATCCTTTCATACAGAGGTTACACAACTTTTTGAGGGTTGGTACGATGCAACTTGGAAGGTGACAAACAGTAAAGTCTTTTATAACTATCCTGGTAACTTTTCTATAGGTTGTGGGAGCTGTTTGGTTTTTTACAAAGCAATTGATTTTATATTACATCAATACTATTTTGCCACCTTGGTCTGCTTTTTTGATTAAGACTGATATTATGGCTTAGGCTGTTTAATATTTTGGTCATATTTTTCAGATGATTGATAAATCTATTATGGGTTTATTAACTCTGATTTTCTATTGTTTATACAACATATTCCTGAGGATGGACGAGTTGTATGCTCTGAGAGGACTCGGGCATAACGACTCGGATAGCATGAGCTTACCAGTACTCGGGGTCATTATACACTATGCCTTGATTATAAGGTTATGTGTTATATGATTTTTTATGATGGCCTTTAGCTTAGGCTAGGCATTTATTTCACTCGGATGAGTATGATTATTATAGTTCTTGACTATATGCTTAGTTTGTTTAACTAAACACATAGTCAGGGGCTTTACCTAATTAGGTGCATCTAGTCGATGCACCTAAGTATATATTCTTGATAATTTTTTGAGATGTTTTTCAGCCCTTCACAGCCTTTCTATTGGATGATAAAGCACTCGGGAGACTCAGGTTGATATGATGGAAGCACTCGGCGATGGAAGCACTCGGCTAAGGAGGTACTCGGCTATGTGTTATTTTGGTTCAAGGCAAAGTTATCTCGTCGACTGCGAAGGTCTCAAGGGCTACTGTGGAGATTATGGGTACCATATACCCACACGGCTAGAGTATCCGACTAACTATAGGCGATAGGTTAGGTATCATGATTATGTAATTGGCTTAGGACTAAAGTATTACGTTACCTTGTGTAATAAGGAATGGCTTATAGTCCTGAGTCAGGAGTATTATGGAGTCTGATACCGTATGTGTTTAGGTCTCCGACTTGTGAGCCTACCCTCTAAGTTTATATAAGGAGGGTAGGACGTCCCTTGAGGGATACGAAAAAATAGGAGAGGAGAAAGAGATTGACATAAGAGAAAAGAGATCATGATATCAATAAACCACTCGGGGGATATAACCGCCGAAACAGGAGTAGGATATTACTTCTTTATAGAAGGCCTGAACCTGTTTAAACCCCTTTATATACTAACCCATCGTGTTTGGCGCATGACTGCTACCCCCAGTTTCTTATTGCCGAAACGAAGTTTCGACACGGCCTTTGTTATGTGCTTGTTTCAGTAGTGGATGAAGTCTCAGTGCAGGTTGCTAGATCTCCACATGTTTTGTACGGTCTACGATTTTGTCGTAGCGGATTTAGTATTTGCCAAATGTGCTTCGTGTTTCTTCTTATTGAAATGAAAAGTTGGACATGCTTCATACACTCCATTTCTATCTAAAAGACAAAGTGCGTCGGACCAAATGTAAGCAGATGGTAAAATTGTCGAGTCCCTATGATGGTAACTAGTTACGACAAAGAGCTAGGATATATCCTTATAGAGGCATGCTATTTAAATATGGAAGATAATTTTATTTTGACATATGTCACACCAAGTTCTACTGTCACATATGATAATACAGAACATTATTTTTCACTTCTGAATTACTATATGGTTACAATTCAGTACAAGGCACCACCAAGGGTGGCAATGCTACTGGGAGCATTATAGTTGGTAGGGTAGATTCCACATATAGATGGCAAGTTCAAAGCCAACAGAGCTTGGGCTTGAGCCAGAGTCTGATCAAAGTAGACACCACCAAACTGCTGGAGGTGTAGCTCCTGCACAATCGCCTGAACACTGTTAATGGCCTGATAGTTTGATTGCTGCGCCATCAGTCTGAGCTGTTGGCAGCATTGCTGCTGCAAGACTTGGTTGTTTCTTAGTTGAAACGTAGCTGATTGCCAGAAGGGGGTTGCCGCGATGCTATACTGTTGCCTTAAGAACGCATTGCATGGGCTAAGCACCTGGTGCTGTAGTAGGAAATGCGGCTGCAGCTGATATTGCCGATAACTTTGACTAAAATCATCGAACTGCGCTGAGGCGCTGCATGCAGCAATAGCTAGGAGAGCAAAGAAGAAAATGATCTTCATTGTTCCAGGACACAAGTCTCTTTTTGCTATAATGCTTGAGTTGTGTGAAGGATGAGGTGTCTTTTCATTGTGCTTGTCTATTTATAGATGCGATGGCATGGATTTTCTTTCAATTCCTCATCATTTGCTTTAGAGTATTAGTTTTGGTTGGTGGATCTGTTAGGATCTTGGCGAGTCATGTAATTTGGATCCATGTTCTATTAGGTGCCCCTAGAAATCCCCTTTGATGCCATCATGAAAGTAACATTTGTTTTCATCACATATACATGATGGTTAGCAACCTAGAACGATAATGATATCACTCATCACTCACTTTATGCGTCAGTTTAATAAGGATTGCAACCTATATCGCACTAAGTTTGTTATGTTTTGTAAGCTATTATTTCATTAATTCATGACGCGTGGAACTTTAAGGCCGTGTGGCCTTATGCATGTTAAATTATAAAATTTCAATACGAACGAGAAAATTATAGTATGCCAGGTGCTTTTTTATTGTTCCGTTGATCCTTAGTGAAAACGTGACTGTAGCTAGAAATAAGTTAGCTTAGTAATTATTAAATCACTATTCTAGAGAATTACAAGAATTCACCATTTTGCTCTACTCGTAGTGAATGTTTGATTTAATTCATATTTTTATAAACAAACTTGTTGAACTTTTTGAATAGGCTAGGTTTATTTTAAAATTGGAAAAGGACTACCTCAAATTTGTAGTGTATCATGAACCGGTTTGGTTTGGGTGCATCATCCGTGCCTTCCTCTAATTTGGTTGAAACATGACATTCATTATCCTTTTCTTTTTTTTTGTAGTGGGACTATCGACTTGTTGTGTTATAATAAGCATCTTATAGCAACGAGGGTGTGAGCAAGAAAAATCTCAATGTGTAGGAGCATTCCATTAGAAAGGCATCTCATAACTTTTACTTTGGGAGAAGTGTACGGTTTTTGTTTGAAAGTCACACTTTCTTGACTGAATAAACTAAAGAACATCACAAATAGTTATTTCTAGTTTTCACCCTCATTGTTGCTGCTGCATTTTGTGCTTATATACGGAATTAGTCTTGTCTAGGAGGTAGTTCTGCGATGCAAAGTGAGCGAGAGCTCAAGTCAGGACTTTCTTCTACCATTCCTCTTGGAGTCATGGACAATAAGATGACTTTCAATTGGAACTGATATGTATTTATAAAAGTTATTAAGATACCAATGTTAAAAGTTTTAAAATTTTATCTTGGTGTTGCTTGAAACAACATATTTGCATGAACTGACATGTTCGCACAACAAGGGCATCTCATATTCACGATGATGTTGTATATGCGGCCTTTGATATGTGCTTGTTTCAGCAGTGGATGAAGATTCACTATAGGTTGCTAGATCTCAACAAGTTTTGTACAGTCTATGATTTTGTCATAGCGGATTTAGTATTTGCCAAATGTGCTTCGTGTTTGTTCTTATTGAAATGAAAAGTTGGACATGCTTAACACACTCCATTTCTATCTAAAAGACAAAGTGCTTCGGACCAAATGTAAGCAGATGTTAAAATTCTAGAGTCTCTATGATGGTAACTTGTTACGACAATGTACTAGGATATATCCATATAGAGGCACGCTATTTAAATATGGAAGATAATTTTATTTCGACATATGTCACACCAAGTTCAACTGTCACATATGATGATATCTAACTTTATTTTTGACTTCTGAATTACTATATTGTTACAATTCAGTACAAGGCTCCATCGAGGGTGGCAATGCTACTGGGAGCATTATAGTAGCTAGGGTAGATTCCACATATAGATGGCAAGTTCAAAGCCAACAGAGCTTGGGCTTGAGCTAGAGTCTGATCAAAGTAGACACCACCAAACTGCTGGAGGTGTAGCTCTTGCACAATCGCCTGAACACTGTTAATGGCCTGATAGTTTGATTGCTGCGCCATCAGTCTGAGCTGTTGGCAGCATTGCTGCTGCAAGACTTGGTTGTTTCTTAGTTGAAACGAAGCTGATTGCCAGAAGGATGTTGCCGCGATGCTATACTGCTGCCTTACGAACGCATTGCATGGGCTAAGCACCTGTTGCTGTAGTAGGAAATGCGGCTGCAGCTGATATTGCCGATAACTTTGACTAAAAGTATCAAACTGCGCTGAGGCGCTGCATGCAGCAATAGCAAGGAGCGCAAAGACAAAAATGATCTTCATTGTTGCAGGACACAAGTCTCTTTTGCTATAATGCTTGAGTTGTGTGAAGGATGAGGAGAGTTTTCATTGTGCTTGTCAATTTATAGATGCGACGACACAGATTTTCTTTCAATTCCTCATCGTTTGCTTGAGAGTGTTAGTTTTGGTTGGTTGATCTGTGAGGATCTTGGCGAGTCATGTAATTTGGATCCATGTTCTATTAGGTGCCCCTACAAATCCCTTTTGATGTCATCATGAAAGTAACTTTTGTTTTCATCACATACACATCGTGGTTAGTAACCTAGAAAGATAATGATATGACTCATCACTCACTTTATGCGTCAGTTTAATAAGGATTGTAACCTTTATCAAAGTAAGTTTGTTATGTTTTGTAAGCTATTATTTCACTGATGCATGGCACGTGGAACTTTAAGGCCGTGTGGCCTTACGCATGTTACAGTATAAGATTTGAACACGAACGAGAAAATTATAGTACGCCAGGTGCTTTTTATTCTTCCGTTGATCATGTAGGGAAAACATGATTGTAGCTAGAAATAAGTTAGCACAGAAATTATTAAGTCACCACTCGAGAGATTTACAAGAATTCACCATATCGCTCTACTCGTAGTAAATGATTGATTTAATCGTATTTTTATAAACATCCTTGTTGAATTTTTTGAATAGGCTAGGTTTGTTTTGGAATTGAAAAAAGGCTACCTCCAATTTGTAGTGTGTCATGAACCGGTTAAGTTTGGGTGCATCATGCGTGCCTTCCTCTAATTTTGTTGAAACATGACATTCATTATCGTTTTCTTTTTTTGCAGTGGGAGTATCGACTTGTTGTGTTACAATAAACATCTTATAGCAATGAGGGTGTGAGCAAGAGCAATCTCAGTGTGTAGGAGCATTCCATTAGAAAGAAATCTCAGTATTTTTACTTTGGGAGAAGTGTACGGTTTTTGTTTGAAAGTCACACTTTCTTGACTGAATAAATTAAAGAACATCACAAATAGATATTTCTAGTTTTCACCCTCATTGTTGCTGCTGCATTTTGTGCTTATATACGGAATTAGTCATGTCTAGGAGGTAGTTCTGCGATGCAAAGTGAGCGAGAGCTCAACTCAAGACTTCCTTCTACACTACCTCTTGCCACGAGTCATGGACAATGAGATGACTTTCAATTGGAACTGATATGTATTTATAAAAGTTATTAAGATACCAATGTTCAAAGTTTTAAAATTTTATCTTGGTGTTGCTTGAAACAACATATTTGCATGAAGTGACATGTTTGCATGACAAGGGCATGTCATATTCACATTGATGTTGTATATGCGGCCTTTGATATGTGCTTGTTTCAGTAGTGGATGAAGATTCACTGTAGGTTGCTAGATCTCAACAAGTTTTGTACAATCTATGATTTTGTCATAGCGGATTTAGTATTTGCCAAATGTGCTTCGTGTTTGTTCTTATTGAAATGAAAAGTTGGACATGCTTAACACACTCCATTTCTATCTAAAAGACAAAGTGCTTTGGACCAAATGTAAGCAGATGTTAAAATTCTAGAGTCTCTATGATGGTAACTTGTTACGACAATGTACTAGGATATATCCATATAGAGGCACGCTATTTAAATATGGAAGATAATTTTATTTCGACATATGTCACACCAAGTTCAACTGTCACATATGATGATATCTAACTTTATTTTTGACTTCTGAATTACTATATTGTTACAATTCAGTACAAGGCTCCATCGAGGGTGGCAATGCTACTGGGAGCATTATAGTAGCTAGGGTAGATTCCACATATAGATGGCAAGTTCAAAGCCAACAGAGCTTGGGCTTGAGCCAGAGTCTGATCAAAGTAGACACCACCAAACTGCTGGAGGTGTAGCTCTTGCACAATCGCCTGAACACTATTAATGGCCTGATAGTTTGATTGCTGCACCATCAGTCTGAGCTGTTGGCAGCATTGCTGCTGCAAGACTTGGTTGTTTCTTAGTTGAAACGAAGCTGATTGCCAGAAGGATGTTGCCGCGATGCTATACTGCTGCCTTACGAACGCATTGCATGGGCTAAGCACCTGTTGCTGTAGTAGGAAATGCGGCTGCAGCTGATATTGCCGATAACTTTGACTAACAGCATCAAACTGCGCTGAGGCGCTGCATGCAGCAATAGCAAGAAGAGCAAAGACAAAAATGATCTTCATTGTTGCAGGACACAAGTCTCTTTTGCTATAATGCTTGAGTTGTGTGAAGGATGAGGAGAGTTTTCATTGTGCTTGTCAATTTATAGATGCGATGGCACGGATTTTCTTTCAATTCCTCATCGTTTGGTTGAGAGTGTTAGTTTTGGTTGGTTGATCTGTGAGGTTCTTGGAGAGTCATGTAATTTGGATCCATGTTCTATTAGGTGCCCCTACAAATCCATTTTGATGTCATCATGAAAGTAACTTTTGTTTTCATCACATATGCATGATGGTTAGCAACCTAGAAAGATAATGATATGACTCATCACTCACTTTATGCGTCAGTTTAATAAGGATTGCAACCTTTATCAAACTACGTTTGTTATGTTTTGTAAGCTATTATTTCACTGATGCATGGCACGTGGAACTTTAAGGCCGTGTGGCCTTACGCATGTTAAATCATAAAATTTGAACACGAACGAGAAAATTATTGTACGCCAGGTGCTTTTTATTGTTCCGTTGATCCTGTAGGGAAAACATGATTGTAGCGAGAAATAAGTTAGCACATAAATTATTAAATCACCACTCGAGAGATTTACAAAAATTCACCATATTGCTCCACTTGTAGTGAATGATTGATTTAATCGTATTTTTATAAACATCCTTGTTGAATTTTTTGAATAGGCCAAGTTTGTTTTGGAATTGAAACAAGGCTACCTCCAATTTGTAGTGTGTCATGAACCGGTTTCGTTTCGGTGCATCATGCGTGCCTTCCTCTAATTTTGTTGAAACATGACATTCATTATCCTTTTCTTTTTTTGCAGTGGGAGTATCGACTTGTTGTGTTACAATAAACATCTTATAGCAATCAGGGTGTGAGCAAGAGCAATCTTAGTGTGTAGGAGCATTCCATTAGAAAGACATCTCAGTATTTTTACTTTGGGAGAAGTGTACGGTTTTTGTTTGAGAGTCACACTTTCTTGACTGAATAAACTAAAGAACATCACAAATAGTTATTTCTAGTTTTCACCCTTATTGTTGCTACTGCTTTTTGTGCTTCTATACGGAATTAGTCATGTCTAGGTGGTAGTTCTGCGATGCAAAGTGAGCGAGAGCTCAACTCAAGACTTTCTTCCACACTACCTCTTGTCACGAGTCATGGACAATAAGATGACTTTGAATTGGAATTGTTATGTATGTATGAAAGTTATTAAAATACCAATGTTCAAAGTTTTAAAATTCTATCTTGGTGTTCCTTGAAACAACATATTTGCTTGAAGTGACATGTTTGCATGACAAGGGCATCTCATATTCAAAGTGATGTTGTTTTTGCGGCCTTTGTTTTGTGCTTGTTTTGGTAGTGGATGAAGACTCAATGCAGGTTGCAAGATCTCCAGATGTTTTGTATGGTCTGTGATTTTGTCGTAGTGGATTTAGTATTTGCCAAATGTGTTTTGTGTTTGTTCTTATTGAAATGAAAAGTTGGACGTGCTTAATACACTCCATTTCTATCTAAAGACAAAGTGCTTTGGACCAAATGTAAGCATATAGTAAAATTGTACAATCCCTATGATGGTAACTAGTTACGACAATGAGCTAGGATATATCCTTATAGACGCATGCTATTTAAATATGGAAGATAGTTTTATTTCGACATATGTCACACCAAGTTCTACCGTCACATATGATGATATCTAACATTATTTTTCACTTCTGAATTACTATATTGTTACAATTCAGTACAAGGCACCACCGAGGGTGGCAATGCTACTAGGAGCTTTGTAGTAGCTAGGGTAGATTCCACATATAGATGGCAAGTTCAAAGCCAACAGAGCTTGGGCTTGTGCCAGAGTCTGATCAAAGTAGACACCACCAAACTGCTGGAGGTGTAGTTCCTGCACAATCGCCTGAACACTGTTAATGGCTTGATAGTTGGATTGTTGCGCCATCAGTCTAAGCTGTTGGCAGCATTGCTGCTGCAAGACTAGGTTGTTTCTTAGTTGAAACGTAGCTGATTGCCAGAAGGGGGTTGCCGCGATGCTATACTGTTGCCTTACGAACGCATTGCATGGGCTAAGCACCTGTTGCTGTAGCAGAAAATGCGGCTGCAACTGATATTGCCGAGAACTTTGACTAAAAACATCGAACTGCGCAGAGGCGCTGCATGCAGCAATAGCTAGGAGAGCAAAAAAGAAAATGATCTTCATTGTTGCAGGAAACAAGTCTCTTTTTGCTATAATGCTTGAGTTGTGTGAAGGATGAGGAGTCTTTTCATTGTGCTTGTCTATTTATAGATGCGATGGCATGGATTTTCTTTCAATTCCTCATCGTTTGCTTTAGAGTATTAGTTTTGGTTGGATGATCTGTTAGGATCTTGGCGAGTCATGTAATTTGGATCCATGTTCTATTAGGTGCCCCTAGAAATCCCCTTTGATGCCATCATGAAAGTAGCTTTTGTTTTCATCACATATACATGATGGTTAGCAACCTAGAAGGATAATGATATGACTCATCACTCACTTTATGCGTCAGTTTAATAAGGATTGCAACCTTTATCAAACTAAGTTTGTTATGTTTTGTAAGCTATTATTTCAATGATTCGTGGCGTGTGGAACTTTAAGGTCATGTGGCCTTATGCATATTAAATTATAAAATTTCAATACGAACGAGAAAATTATAGCAAGCCAGGTGCTTTTTTATTGTTCCGTTGATCCTTAGTGAAAACGTGACTGTAGCTAGAAATAAGTTAGCATAGTAATTATTAAATCACTATTCGAGAGATTTAAAAGAATTCACCATTTTGCTCTACTCGTAGTGAATGATTGATTTAATTTGTATTTTTATAAACCAACTTGTTGAACTTTTTGAATAGGCTAGGTTTATTTTAGAATTGGAAAAGGACTTCCTCAAATTTGTGTTGTATCGTGAACCGTTTTCGTTTGGGTGCATCATCCGTGCCTTTCTCTAATTTTGTTGAAACATGACATTCATTATCCTTTTCTTTTTTTTTGTAGTGGGACTATCGACTTGTTGTGTTATAATAAACATCTTATAGCAATGACGGTGTGAGCAAAAACAATCTCAGTGTGTAGGAGCATTCTATTAGAAAGACATCTCAGAACTTTTACTTTGGGAGAAGTGTACGGTTTTTGTTTGAAAGTCACACTTTCTTGACTGAATAAACTAAAGAACATCATAAATAGATATTTCAAGTTTTCACCCTCATTGTTGCTGCTGCATTTTGTGCTTATATACGGAATTAGTCATGTCTAGGAGGTAGTTCTGCGATGCAAAGTGAGCGAGAGCTCAACTCAAGACTTTCTTCTACACTACCTCTTGTCACGAGTCATGGACAATGAGATGACTTTCAATAGGAACTGATATGTATTTATAAAAGTTATTAAGATACCAATGTTCAAAGTTTTAAAATTTTATCTTGGTGTTGCTTGAAACAACATATTTGCATGAAGTGACATGTTTGCACAACAAGGGCATGTCATATTCACAATGATGTTGTATATGCGGCCTTTGATATGTGCATGTTTTAGTAGTGGATGAAGATTCACTGTAGGTTGCTAGATCTCAACAAGTTATGTACAGTCTATGATTGTGTCATAGCGGATTTAGTATTTGCCAAATGTGCTTCGTGTTTGTTCTTATTGAAATGAAAAGTTGGACATGCTTAATACACTCCATTTCTATCTGAAAGACAAAGTGCTTCGGACCCACTGTAAGGCGCAGATGGTAAAATTCTAGAGTCTCTATGATGGTAACTTGTTACGACAATGTACTAGGATATATCCATATAGAGGCATGCTATTTAAATATGGAAGATAATTTTATTTCGACATATGTCACACCAAGTTCAACTGTCACATATGATGATATCTAACTTTATTTTTCACTTCTGAATTACTATATTCTTACAATTCAGTACAAGGCACCACCGAGGGTGGCAATGCTACTGGGAGCATTGTAGTAGCTAGGGTAGATTCCACATATAGATGGCAAGTTCAAAGCCAACAGAGCTTCGGCTTGAGCCAGAGTCTGATCAAAGTAGACACCACCAAATTGCTGGAGGTGTAGCTCCTGCACAATCGCCTGAACACTATTAATGGCCTGATAGTTTGATTGCTGCGCCATCAGTCTGAGCTGTTGGCAGCATTGCTGCTGCAAGACTTGGTTGTTTCTTAGTTGAAAAGTAGCTGATTGCCAGAAGGGGGTTGCCGCGATGCTATACTGCTGCCTTACGAATGCATTGCATGGGCTAAGCACCTGTCGCTGTAGAAGGAAATGCGGCTGCAGCTGATATTGCCGATAACTTTGACTAAAAGCATCAAACTGCGCTGAGGCGCTGCATGCAGCAATAGCAAGGAGAGCAAAGACAAAAATGATCTTCATTGTTGCAGGACACAAGTCTCTTTTGCTATAATGCTTGAGTTGTGTGAAGGATGAGGAGAGTTTTCATTGTGCTTGTCAATTTATAGATGCGATGACACAGATTTTCTTTCAAATCCTTATCGCTTGCTTGAGAGTGTTAGTTTTGGTTTGTTGATCTGTGAGGATCTTGGCGAGTCATGTAATTTGGATCCATGTTCTGTTAGGTGCCCCTACAAATCCCTTTTGATGTCATCATGAAAGTAGCTTTTGTTTTCATCACATATACATGATGGTTAGCAACCTAGAAAGATAATGATATGACTCATCGCTCACTTTATGCGTCAGTTTAATAAGGATTGTAACCTTTATCAAACTAAGTTTGTTATGTTTTGTAAGCTATTATTTCACTGATGCATGGCACGTGGAACTTTAAGGCCGTGCGGCCTTACGCATGTTAAATTATAAAATTCGAACACGAACGAGAAAATTATAGTACGCCAGGTGCTTTTTATTGTTCCGTTGATCCTGTAGCTAGAAATAAGTTAGCACAGAAATTATCAAATCACCACTCGAGAGATTTACAAGAATTCACCATATTGCTCTACTCGTAGTGAATGATTGATTTAATCGTATTTTTATAAACATCCTTGTTGAATTTTTTGAATAGGCTAGGTTTGTTTTGGAATTGCAAAAAGGCTACCTCTAATTTGTAATGTGTCATTAACCGGTTTCGTTTGGGTGCATCTTGCGTGCCTTCCTCTAATTTTGTTGAAACATGACATTCATTATCCTTTTCTTTTTTTGCGGTGGGACTATCGACTTGTTGTGTTACAATAAACATCTTAAAGCAATGAGAAGGGTGTGAGCAAGAGCAATCTCAGTGTGTAGGAGCATTCCATTAGAAAGACATCTCAGTATTTTTACTCTGGGAGAAGTGTACGGTTTTTGTTTGAGAGTCACACTTTCTTGACTGAATAAACTAAAGAACATCACAAATAGTTATTTCTTGTTTTCACCCTCATTGTTGCTCCTACATTTTGTGCTTCTATACGTAATTAGTCATGTCTAGTTGGTAGTTCTGCTATACAAAGTGAGCGAGAGCTCAACTCAAGACTTTCTTCCACACTACCTCTTGTCATGAGTCATGGACAATAAGATGACTTTCAATTGGAGTTGTTATGTATGTATGAAAGTTATTAAAATACCAATGTTCAAAGTTTTAAAATTCTATCTTGGTGTTGCTTGAAACAACATATTTGCTTGAAGTGACATGTTTGCATGACAAGGGCATCTCATATTCACAATGATGTTGTATTTGCGGCCTTTGTTATGTGCTTGTTTCAATAGTGGATGAAAACTCAGTGCAGGTTGCTAGATCTCCACATGTTTTGTACGGTCTATGATTTTGTCGTAGTGGATTTAGTATTTGCCAAACGTGCTTCGTGTTTGTTCTTATTGAAATGAAAAGTTGGACGTGCTTAATACACTCCATTTCTATCTAAAGACAAAGTGCTCTGGACCAAATGTAAGCCTATAGTAAAATTGTAGAATCCCTATGATGGTAACTAGTTACGACAATGAGCTAGGATATATCCTTATAGAGGCATGCTATTTAAATATGGAAGATAGTGTCGGAACTTGGTTCCGGCAATAAGAATCTGGGGGTAGGAGTCAAGCGCCAAACATGATGGGTTAGTATACAAAAGGATTTTAGACAGGTGCAGACCCTCTCTTCGAGAGGTAATACCGTACTCCTGTTTCGGGGATTCGATCCGCCGAGTGGTTTATTGATCTCTTGATCTCTTTCAATTTGTACTCTCGTGAGTTTTCGCTCTGATTCTCTATATTCGTCTCATATCCCTCAAGGGACGCCCTACCCACCTTATATAGTCTTAGAGGGTAGGGTCACAAGTCGGAGACCCAATCACACTCTATGTCGGACTCCTCAATCTTACCAACTTTGGACTATAGGCCGTTACCTTATCACAATGGTAACGTAATACCCAAGTCCTAAGTCGGTTTACATAATTATGAGTCACAACCTATCCCCTATGGTAAGTCGGATAAGCCAGCCGTGAGGGTATCCGGTACCTATAATCTCCACAGTAGCCCCCGAGACCTTCACAGTAGACGAGATAACTTTGCCTCGAACCAGAATAACACATAGCCGAATGACTCCTTAGCCAAGTGCTTCTATCACCGAGTGCTTCCATCATCTCTGCCTGAGTCTCCCGAGTGCTTTATCATCCAATAGAAAGGCTGTGAAGGGCTCAAAACATCTCAAAAATTTCTTAAGAATAGATATTTAGGTGCATCGACTGATGCACCTAATTAGGTGTAGCCCCCGACTATGTGTTTAGTTAAACAAACTAAGCATATAGTCAAGAACTATAATAATCATACTCTTCCAAGTGAAATAAATGTCTGGCCTAAGCCAAAAGCAATCATAAAGAATCGTATAACACATAACCTTATATTCAAGGCATAGTGTATAATGAATCCGAGTACTGGCAAGCTCATGCTTATCCGAGTCGTTATGCCCGAGTCCTCTCGGAGCATACAATTCAGCCAATCCTCGTGAATAGAAAAATCCGAGTTAATAAACTCAAAATAAATTTATCAGTCATCTGAAAAATACGACCAAAATTTTAAATAGCTCTAGCCATAATATTAGGTCTTAATCGAAAAAGCACACCAAGGTGGCAGAAAAGCATTGATATAATATAAAATCAAATGCTTTGTAAAAAACCAAACAGCTCCTGCAACCTATAAAAAAGTTACCAGGACAGTTATAAAAAACTTTATTGTTTGTCACTTTCCAAGTTGCATCGTACTAACCTTCAACAAGTTGTGTAACTGTTGTATGAAAGGATTTTAAAGGCATTGAGCAATAAGACACGCGCATATTGCCAGAGCAAATCTGCTTAAGTCCCTAAAGACACGTGTCAAGCCACACCTGTAATATGGGCCGTAAGCTTCTCATGGGTCTCGGCCCAAACACGAGAAAACCTACTGATACCCTAAAATTTCTGAAGCGCTGGTGTCTTCCCCGCCGCTTCATCTTCTGATCTGAATGGTTATCCCTCATGGGATGCACCAAAATAGATTTGATAATTGAACCATGAATGGAGCGAGAACTCAGCCCGTGACCATTGTGGGGAATAATGATTGATCCAAACCTTAAGCGTAGGAAATAGGCTCGTGGCCATGAACTCATGTTGCATGTATCCAGAATAAGTCCAAATTGAAGGTATGATCCTCGTGCTAGAGCTAGTAAGCCCCTGAGCATGTTGCTTGTCCCTCTGTCGTAGTCGAGGTAATCCATTGGTAGCAACTGACGTAGTCGGCAACTATCCATTGGTGGCAACTGATGTAGCCGGCATGGAAGCGAGACTACCAATGTGAAGATAAAATTGCCCATCAAAGGTAACGAAGATGTCGGTGGTGGAGACAAAGTTGCCCATCAACAGCGATGGCAAAATCCACCAACCATGGAGATGAAGAAAATAGTCGGCGGTGATAAACGTGACCAGCAGTAATGACGACTGGCAGCAGTAGAGATGGTCGGCTATGAAGGTGAAGTTTCTCAACAACGGTGACAAAGAAGCGTAGTCATGGAATCGAGAAGATCAGTTGGCAACAACAGACGAGGTGACTGGCGGTAAAGACGATGACGCCTATCAATGGCGACGCAATAGACTAACCTTGAAGAAGAGAATACCAGTCATTGGCGACCAAGGCAAGTCGGTGTTGAAGATGAAGTCGCACATCTGCAGCAACAATGTAACATACCCAAAATTCTAAATTTCAACTTTTGCATCTAAAATATTGAAAATGATATTTGTGATTTAGAAACACTAAAATTTTCCAACAAAAACCCTGGGCGAGTCTATTAATACTAGTTTTGATATACAAATTCGTGATTAATTTAAAACCCTTTTCTTGATAGCTCAAAGAAAGAAAATAAAACATAGTGTGTGCATGTAATTGCATGATGTATTGTTGAGATTTGAGTCCTTTTTCTTATTTATGGATTTTACTAGCATTTCATATTAGGACTCATGAGCATTAACTTAAAAACTTGAAGCAAATACTTAGTGTATATTTACAAGGATGTATATATATGAAATATATGAAGTTGAGTAACTAAAAGTAAATCATGCCCAACAACCTCATATTAGGTCAAGAATCATCTAAATATAATTTTACAATCATTTAATTATATTTTATAATAGGAAACATATATGTAAAGATAAGCTTAGTGAATATTTAAAAATAATTGGTGCAATATAAAATCATGGGGAAATTCATGTAGATACTATTCAATATATATATCTCACTGGAATTTTGGTATAATTTAGTATGTACTTTTGGTACCCCAAATAATTAGGTCAAAACAGTTAAAATATAATTTATTTTAAAACCCTAATCGACAAAACGAACATTCATCTCATATGTGTATTTTATCACATGAAAATATATAGAGGATATAATTTATTCAAATACTAATATATTTATCATGAATTAATATAATTTTTTCAGAATTTATTTTGTAGGTTTTGACCTTCTAAAAATTCAAATCAATTTCGGCTAAACTGAATTTCTCTATTTTCCTGAGAATAAAATATAGAGTATTTTTGTGTCAAACCAAAGAAAATAGAATCTAGGTATTTTTATATATCTCCAATAAAATCCACATCAATTTAGCATGTACACAAAATAAGTTATGGAATTATAAAGAAGGGGGAAAGAAAGAAATAGGGAAAAACCCTAACCCTTGCTGAACACTGTGTTTACCAGATTCTATACCCATCTCTCTCTTGTTACCTCTGTGCACATCGTCTGGACCCACTTGGCAGCCATTGGTACTCACTCCAACTCGGTATATAACTTTCCACCGCTCTAACACAGAGAGAGAGAGATCTGGATAGATCGACGCCGGCGTTCGACGCGTGTCCACCGCCGTGGCAGCCGCCGACGTTCGCTATACCCTCTCCAGTGCTTCACCTCCTCTTCCATTCTGCTCTTGTGCCAACCAAGCCGAGGGAGAGAGCGTGCTTCGTCCCTGTCACCTCTATCTTTGCCGCCGGCCGTGAGAACGACGACCGTCGCCACCGTCGTTGAGCCACGGTCGTCCCTTCTCTTCTTTTGTTCTGTGATCTTCTAACGATGCCGAGTCCGTCCTCTCTAACCTCATCCCATGTCATGCAGTGGAGACACCGGAACGCCGCCGCGCCACCGTCTTCACCTTGATCCCAGGAAGACGCTGACACAATGGAATCGAACCCTGAAGACGTGGAGAAGGAGATCGGCTTCTTCTTCCCCAATTCCGGCCGCCAGAAGTCATCGCCGAATTAGTCCTCTCCGGTGAGCTCCGACGCAATTCCTTACTCGGGGAGCATCCTTAAGTGATCCTTGAGATGTCCCTCACCTCCTCTTAGCGGATCACAGGCCGAGGATCGCTGTCGCCGTGAAGCCGAAGGTCTGCACCACCGCCGGAGTTCTTTCCAAGTCGTCGTTGCTGTTTGAGCTTCGCCGACTCATTCCAACCCTTTGGTAAGTCTCCAGGAGTCTTATTGGACCCTGTGCATGCATTAGTACGCTCGGATTCGGGTCGGACTTCGACTTGCACATGCATACCGAAGGTCACCGCCGCCTGCACCGTCGTCGCCATTGTTTCCGACCACCTCAGCCGTTGAGAAGAACACCAATAGGTTCGCTAGGAGTCCCTCTCCATTTTCTCTTATAGTCGCCCACCGAGATCGGCCACCGTTTGCCGTTGCCGCCGGCGAGAAACTCGCCGGAGCGTTACTGCCCTGCCTCCTAGCCACCGAGTCCCTGACATGTGGGCTCGATTGGATTAGAGTCTAAGGACTGTGCTTAGCAAAAGTTTAAAACCTATAGGGTTTAATTTGTAAGTTTCTCTATCTATGACAAATGGGACCAGGATTGATTAGTAAATACTAAAAAATTCAAGCACTCTTAATAATATTTGCTTGAGCACGTGTTTGTGGAGCTCGGGTTGGTTTCTGCAAACCCTAGGGGCTTTTCTGCAAAACAGCCAGAGGCTGACCTGTGGACCCAAAAATTTTTATTTTGGAAATATTAAAGGAAATGGATAAATCTATATCTTTTCAACTGAAAATTATACCAAAATTGTAAAATTCATATCAAATCACATATAACTCCTTTTGAGATGAAACCAACTTCAGTAGGTCCATAAAATTGTGAACTATAATACTGTATAATAAAATTCTATGCTCACAGTAGGATATTTATTTCTAAATTTTCAAATATGAAATAGTTAACCTAGAATTGTAAAATTTGTAGAAAATTCATTTTTACTTCAAATGGAATGAACCAAATTTCTGTAGAATCAGCAAAGTTTGAATTTTAATTTAGTAAAATAAAATATGGAACTTTCTGTACAGAAAATGTAACTATAAATGTGAATAACATAAAAACATTTATTTTTCACCTAGGACTTATTTAATCTCTAGAAAATTACTAGTTAATCCCAAAATTATGAGTTCACTGCTGTTCACCTTAGAAGTATGTACCATTTGATCTGAATGAAAGGAATTTGACAAAACTACCTCTTAAAACAAATTTAAACAAATAACTAACTCTCTTTTTGTTGAACTTGTAAAATTCATAACTTTCAAAATAGTAATGATAAAATAGAAATTTCTTATCATAAATTCATTTTAGGAGATGACCAACTCACTGTGAGGAATTCATGTATTTTGGAGCATTTTGGATTTTTCGCCTTATTTGGATGTTTATTTGCTCCGTACATTATGATTATTCAGATTCCGATGTTCCGGAGTACATGGAGCAAGAACCTGAATTTGAGTGTGATTTCTCACAGCAGCAAGGCAAGCATCTAAGCATATAGAATCCCTATTTTGCTAAAATGATTTGATTGCAAAACAATATATATGCATGTGTTGATTAACAACAAACTTATCGGTAATGGTTAGTTTTGGTTATACCTAATTGCTGCATATCCTTCCTTGTTTCATTGTTGCCATTTATCCTTGTAACCTTGGGATAGAAATATTTGGGAATGTTTTATTGTTTCACCGATGCTTAGCCATGCTTAGGTCTATTAGTGTTAAAAATTGATAGATGGAGCTACCGATTGAACTTATTCACTATTTGCGATTTATGGGCATAAAATTTGACTACTTTCACTGAATGATTCATATGGAAAATATGCTTTAACTTGGACGAGTGATAGGGCGATGAAGAGATGGTGGTTTTCCCTGATGCAAGTAGCCTCGTCTGAGTTGTTAAGGACCGAATATGTTGACATTTATTCAAGCACCTTACATACTACCACACGCCGGGTATGGGACGGCTTGACTTAGTACTACATCGCACTGTGATCATCTACGCTATGCTGGTCAATCGTGAGGATGCTGTTCCTTTGGAGTGCCCAGGTGTGCCTGGTTTTGGCAAGGGGTTTCTCCCGCGATGGTGAGCCTGCCTTAGCCACATCACACACGCACGTGGCTAAGTCATCGGGGGCCTAGGCGTGGTTTAGGTGGTTGGGGTGTGACTAGGAAAGGGCATGTTATGAGCTTGTATCACTTGTGGGTCACACCTGTGTGCGTGTGAAGCATTTGGTCCTTGTTCATTTCATGTGGGTAAAGATGTACCCCTCTGATCAGAGTAAAACTATTCGAATAGCCGTGTCCACGGTTACAGGACGATCGCTTGATGTGTTAGTCAGTCTATGTTAGCATCAAACTTGGATTAAGTGGATTGGTTAGGTTTGGATATGGAATGGTTATATTTTCAAGCCATGGTTGGACAAGGGAAGTCCATGGATGGTGATGAGAGCACGGGTTGTGCTTATACATGGATGGTGATGAGAGCACGGGTTGTGCTTATTTGTGATTAAATTTCAGATTATGCTAAGTTAGAAACTTTATATTTGCAACTTGTTATTTGCTCAACTAAATTGGCTTTTATGCAAAACTTGAACCATTATACCATCTTTTAAAATAAATCCTTTGTCCTATGTATATCTATTAATGAGTAAGTCTTGCGAGTACATTCCTGTACTTAACCCGATGTCTGCAACTTTCAGACGAAGATGTCGGCGTACTTGATTGTTCTTACTACCCTATCGAGGGCGGTGAGGGTAGTGAGTAGCCTTTTCAGCTTGACTCTTGCCCGGTTGGTTGCCCTTTGGGTTAAGTGGTAAATCATGGGCCTTACTTTTGCTTATGTGAATTTGTGAAACTTCCGCTGCTATAGTTTGTGTTGTAAGATCATAGAAAATCTTCATTTTTCTATTTTTTTGGACCCCCATGCATTCCGAAATCCAGGCTGAAATTGCCTCCTTCCTATAATCTTTCAGAGTTGTAGGTCACGTGACCTGCACCGAAAAGGTGGCAAGCGTGTCAGCCTTCCTTATTCAATCGACTCTAATTAGCCGTATGTCATGTGCAGGTACTGTCCAGTTGAGTCTGCTTGGCGGCTTCCCTTTGCTCCCAATCACACAAGATGCCCGATCCCAGGCAGAGACGAATGTTACACCAACCCTCTGTGGCGTGGCATATCCTCTCTTGGGCACGGCCTCCCGTGGGCTGTGCCCGGGCACATTCGCCCTCGGGCGTGGCTCCTCGTCGGCTATGCTCGGAGCACATATGGCGTTTGGGCGCAGCCCCCTGTGGGCGGTACTCAGGGCACCACTGTCCTTGGGCACGGCCCCCCTATGGGATGCGCTCGAGGCACATCTCCCCCGTGCTCAGCCCCTGAGTGCTTGGGGGACATGAGGAAAACAAGTAGAATGTACAAGATTTAAATATTCATGAAACCTACAAGATCTATATCTTCAAGGTGTTGAAGATACAATGTGCGACCTTCGGCATCTCCTTCAGGCTATCTTCATCGACAACTCCTTTGTCACCGACATCTTTGAGAAGCTCGTCCAAACCAACAAGAAAACCTATGATCAGCAATGGGAGCGGTCAGGGGTGCCCCCGAGCACGTGATGTGCCTGAGGCGTGCGGCTGCGCTGAGCACGGTGGCCACCCAGGAACAAGGCATAGGCGTCTTGGGGGTCCAGGCTAAGGCCCAAACACTCCTTTCGCCCTGGCTCTTCTTGGAAAGCACTGTCCCATTTATGAGCATTGGTGGACTCGGAGGACCAACAACTAGCAACAACCTGCACAACCCGCAGGGTAGAGGAACTCCGTGTACATCTCTTTGCTTGCCCACGTCAATCGACAGCTTTAGAGAAGGCAATGTGTGGCACACCCTCATCATCCCTCGCCCGGACCCACCTCAGTACTCTACAGAGCAGTCACATCCAGTCGGCTTGCTTGGAGGGACATCGACAAGACTAAGCATACCTAATTTAGTTGAGTGGGTCCTACTCCTACACGTATGTACCTGCCTATGGACTCCCAATGAGCATAAAACGAGGATCCATGCCACCGGTGAGAAAAAACGCGAACTAAATTAGATTCGATCCACATCATAGGGAAGAAGTGCTCATCCTCTCCCACTTGGAACATTTTCCAAGAACATAGACACTACTGGAGAACTGATCTTTCTTCGTGGTACCCAAAAACACAAATATCTCAGCTAGATTAAGAACTGGTACTAAAGATGCTTTAGTACCAGTTCTAAAAGTCCAAGTCCCTAGAAACATCTTTAGTCCCGGTTGGTGTTACCAACCGGTATTAAAAGTACATTTTTAGTATCGGTTGGTAATACCAACCGAGACTAATGCTAGAGGATCTTTAGTCCTAGTTGATGTTACCAACTGGTATCTTTAGTCCCGGTTGATGTTATAAACCGGTACTAAAAATGCATCTTTAGTACCGGTTACTAACACCAATCGGGACTAAAGATATTTTTAGTACCAGTTGATGTTACCAACCAGTATTAAAGATACATCAAGGGTTAGTTCCGAAAGAAAGCATCTCTATCCAAGTCAGATGTATGCAGTAGGTGGGATGTTAACATGCGTGAGGGCTGAGGTGAGAGATCATAAGTTCTAATCCCACATCTCACATAATTTTTTGACTTTGTATGCATTTTTAGTACCGATTCTTTCAACAGGTACTAAAGATTGAGATCTTTAGTCTCGATTTACTATTCTTGGTTGCAACAACCAGTAGTAAAGATCGTTTTCCTAGCAGTGAGAGTAATTTCCACCATCACCATCCACCAAAGAACACAGGAGTAGTGTATTACGCCTCCGAACGGTCCGAACCTATCTAAAAAAGCTTGTCTCTCTCTTTTTCTATTGCGCGATACATCGCCTCCTTTCCACGCACCCACTCCCCCAACGATTTTCTGTAGCGGGACTTCACACTTCCCTGCTAGAGGAGTTTCATACTCCAACAGTAGTCTCTGTAGCACTGCCACTGGGCATGGGCGATGTTCCGGCACCACCACTCCTCGAAATTGCTGGAATTCATGCTCTGATCGTCATGGATAGTGCACCTCTGTCAGTTCTAGGCGATAGACCTCCCAATGTGATAGTGCTCCGGCACATTTGTTGCTTCGTCTGTAAGGATGGTTACCCAGCTGGACTGTTATTATATGCCAGCTGATAATTTAGTTTACCTCCCATTATATATATATTAGCAAGGTGATGCATGCAGGAAAACATACATATATTAGCAAGGTGTGGATGAAAATATATACACACTTTTCATTTCCAGGCAACCAAACAACTAACTCAACTATGACTACTCTGTCCAGATATAGAAAGAATGCAGTTTTAGAATTGTTTAGATTATTGATTTGGGGCATATGAAATACATATCAAGCTACTGTGCAGCCACTTGGCCTGTATGTCTTAATTCAATAAGCAAATTTTCTGTTTCTCTCTGTGGCCACATATCCCTGTAGAAATACATGGAGAGTTCGTGGCCCTGTTCTTTTCTTCTAAAACAGTGCGGATAAAAGATAAAGTTTCGTGGCACGTTTTTCAATCTCTCAAACGGTACGTTTCGTGCAAAAATTTTTAATATGAAAGTTGCTCTAAAATATCAGATTAATCCATTTTTTAAGTTTGTAATAATTAAAACTCAATTAATCACACGTTATTGTCACCTCGTTTTACGTGAAACACTTTATCTTCATCTTTATCTTTATCTTTAGGACTTTCAATAGTATCATATTCTCAGGTATGAAATATCGTCCACATATACAGGATACTAATCAAAGGGTCCAGATGAGCATGAAAGGCAGTGAAGAACATCCATATTTATCAAAATACACAGCCACCTTGCATCAGGAATGAAGAATCTCTTCCAGTATTTGCTGCGCAAGCAAGCTACCTGTTCGCTGGTAGTACTTCTGAACAGGGTTTGCAATTTTGGTATCCACCGAAATTATTTCTGAAATTTCGGTGGTTGCCAAAATTTTGAAATTTTCATGAGTTTCGGTGTTTCCTAACCAAGCTTATTTGAAGTTTTAACACATTTTGATTGAATTTGAATGAATTTTGACCAAATATTTGAAAAAATCTGAAAATTTTGAAGGAGATTTGTGCTCAAACCATGCTTCTGAAGACGGTGCCATCACCGTGGGTATATATGGCTTCAACGTGGTTTTTCTGCATGCATTAGCCATAAATTTTAAGACTGGAATAAATTCTTAGAATCTTCAGATTTGAGTTAATTAGGATCGTCTACTGTCGGGATCTTTTTTGGGGCTCCACTGTACATTCATTGACAAGGATTGAATTATGTCGTTATTGATTTTTCTGATGATTCAGAAGTCATGCAACACTAGAGTATACTGTTCTGGTGGGAGGTCATCATGCAATGTTCTCTCTAATTTCCCCCAAATCACTACTGGAGAACCGATCTTTTGCTCGATTGGTCAAAATAGCAAATATCTCATATGTATAAAAAAAACCGGTGCTAACAATGATTTTTAGCACCGGTTAAAATGTCCAACGGCACTTTGAAATCTTTAGTACCAGTTGGTAAAAATATAAAAAATAAAGAGAAAAGAATAGAAAACTAAGTCCATTTAAACATCATAACAATAGTTAGTAATAAGTAGAATGTATTAAAAATATATTTAGAAGTTTAAAAAATTTTTAAAAATAATTAAAATAAGGATAAAACATGCAAAAATATATTTACAACTTTTTGAAACCAATAGAATTTATATATAATTAACCATGACTTCGATTAAGTCCATTTAAAACTCATTATAATCGTTAGAATAAGAAGAATACACTAAAAGTGTGTATCGTCAGTTTTCAGTTAAATTATGATGTTTTAAATTATTATATGATTATTTACATTTGTTTAGTTGATGTAGATGAATCGGCAAAGGATGTACACCATGGACCAACAGTCGAAGGAGTTTATTGATGACGTGCATTATTTTTTGAGTGTAGCCAATGCCCACAAGCCTAAGGGTTTTATATGTTATCCATGCAAAAAGTGCAAAACTAGAAAGAGTATTCTACATCAAGAACTCTTCATGTCCACTTGTTGCAATCAGGATTCATGCCTAGCTATAATTGTTGGACTTTGCACGGAGAGTTAAGGGTTGCAATTGAAGAAGATGAAAAAGAAAACGACAACATTCCGTATTGGGCTCAATACGGTGGATTTGCAGATAGTTCAACAAACGATGGCTCAAAACATCGTTGTACCCAGGTTACGAACAGGGGAACAAAAGTTGGGTACCACACTGGAATTCCTGCAATTGAAGGCAAAAAATGGTGTGATTGATTAAGCATTTGGTGAGTTATTGAAACTCGTAAAGAATAGTCTTTCAGAGGGAACCGAATTGCCGAAAACAATGTACGAAGCAAAAAAGGATGTACGCCCTCTAGGACTGGAAGTCCACAAGATACACGCATATCCAAATGATTATATCCTCTATCGCGGTGAGGAGTACGAGAACCTAGAAGAATGCAAGACACTACGATACAAGATTGATCTGCACTTAGCAACCTATCCAGACAATCAAACAAGGGGTATAAGGCTTGCACGCACTGTATGGATGAAACTAACAGTACATGGGCCATCATCGATTTCTGGTTGCAAGCCACCCTATATGAAGGAAAGGCAAACATTTTGAAGAGAAGGCAGACCGCCGTACTACGCCTAAACATCGTAACGGAAAAAATGTATTTGTTATGGTGAAAGATATTATAGTAGTATTTGGAAAGGGACTTGGCAGCCAAACTATAGCAAGTAAAGATGGTCACGCGGCAATGTGAAAGAAGAAGTCTATTTTTTGGGAGTTATCCTATTGAGAAGTATTAGAGGTCCCCCATGCAATAGACGTGATGCACCTAACTAAGAACCTTTGCGTCAACCTGCTGGGCTTTCTACATATATATGGGAAGTCGAAAGATACACTTAAAGCACGTAATAATCTCAAGCATATCAAACAAAGCGACGACCTTCATCCGGAATTGAAGGAGAAAGGAAGCCATTATTTGAGTCCAGCCAGCTACAGTCTGAGCAAGGTACAGAAGGAAAGTATGTTTGAATACTTGGAGAGCATCAAGGTACTATCTGGATACTCCTCAAATATAAAGGGAATAATAAGCATGAAAGAGAAGATGTTTACAAACCTAAAGTCTTATGACTGCCACGTGTTGATGACACAGCTGCTTCATGTTATAATTCGAGGTATTCTTCCTAATAATGTTTGGACAACAGTAACAAAGCTATATTCTATCCTGAACGCAATTTCACAGAAGATCATCGATCCAGACAGATTAACAGCCCTACAAAATAACGTGGTGCAATGTCTTATCAGCTTTGAGATGATCTTTCCACCATCGTTCTTCAATATAATGACGCATCTTCTATGTCACCTTAGCAAAGAGATTGGTATTCTTGGTCCTGTATACCTACACAACATGTTCCCTTTCGAGAGATACGTGGGCATTCTAAAGAAGTACGTTCGTAACCATTCTCGTCCGGAAGCAAGCATCACCAAGGGGTATGGAACAGAGGTGGTCATTGAGTTCTGCGTATAATTTATTGAATACTTTCATCCAATCGGGGTCCCCGAATCAAGCCATGAGGGGAGACTACGGGGAAAGGGGACTCTTGGAAGGAAAGCAATAATGACTACAGACAATGATTTATTCTATATATCACATATCACGGTTTTGCAACAATCTTTGTTGGTGGCTCCTTACATCGAGGAGCACATGGCGATTGTTCGCTCCAAAAACATCGGTAAGTCCTATGCCTGGATTACACGTCATCACGTTGATACTTTCCCCATTGGTTGCGACAACATTTGATGGGTAATGAGACGATTGACTAACAACTAGCCTTCTTGGTGAGGGGACCATCTTTCTGAATCTCGACATTCCAAGGATATGAGATCAATGGGTACACATTTTACACAAGAGCTCAAGACAAAAAGAGCACGAACCAGAATAGTGTTGTTTGTATCGATGCCAGGAGAAACGATGGGACAACTAGCACATATTACGGTGCCATCGATGAGATATGGGAACTCGACTATGGACCTCTGAAGGTCCCTCTGTTTCGGTGCCAATGGGTTAGGCTGACTGGTGGAGGCGTACTGATTGATAATTGTGGGATGACAACAGTTGACCTTAACAAGATTGGATACTCAGACGAACCATTCGTCCTATCCAATGATGTAACGCAAGTTTTCTATGTGAAGGACATGTGTAGCAAACCAAAGAAGGGGGAAGGACCCGACGAACCAAAGCACCACATGGTTCACCTAGGAAAAAGGAAAATCATCAGAGTTAAGGATAAGACTGACGAAGATTACGATCAGTTTAACGCGCAACCTCCGTTCGCCGTGACGGTTGACCCGAGCATCCTCCTGTCAAATGAGGACACCCCTTACTTATGCAATGATCGCAGTGAAGGAACAATCGTAAGGAAAAAGTACATAAGGTCATCATGATCTAAATTATTTCTACTACCTTGGTGTTTATCCGATGTAATTATTTATACTACCTGGTTGCTTGTATGATATAATTAAATATTATCTACTACCTTGGTGTATGCACTTGTCTGATATAATTAAATAATATCTACTACCTTGGTGTATGCACGATATAAATTAATTTGATTTACTATTTCTGGCAATGAAAGAAATATTTTGGTTGAAAGTTTGAAAAAACCCAAGTGCACTTAATCGGGCATGGGTTAATTATATATGATTTTTAAATTTTTATTACAATTTTAAACTATTTTAAATGTATTCTAATTATTTTTATATTTTTTTATAATTTTAATGCACTTAATCGGGCATGGATTAATTATATATTATTTTTAAATTTTTATTAAAATTTTATATATGATTTTTAAAATTTTATATAATTTTTAACCTTTTTTAATGTATTTTACTTAATTTTATATTTTTTTATTTTTAATGGACTTGATTGGGCCACGGTTAATTATATACCATTTTAAAATTTTATTATAATTGTTAACCTATTTTGAATGGAATTAATTGGGTCACCGTTAATTACTAAATTTTTAAACCTATTTGTAATACACTTAACTGTACAATGGTTAAGTTTTTTTCATTACTTTTTAGTCCCGGTTGGTGCAAATAACTTGAACTAAAGATATCTTTACTCCGGTTGGTGACAATAACAGGGACTCAAGATAGTATCTTTACTCCCGGTTGTTTTTCTCCAACCGAGACTAAAGATATGGGTGTATATATATGCTGTTTTGTCTTCTCGGCCGCACCGATCGGGACTTAGCATTTTTCATCTCTCTCGCTCTCTCGCCATCGTCGTCGTCACTGCCCATACTCCAACGCCACCGCAGCCGCTGCCGGAACCATTGTCCTCCTCCGCCGCCACCTCCGCTGCCGAGGACGGCCCAAGCGCTAATCCGTACCACCACCGCAGCCTAGGTTGGTCTCCTCCGCTGTCACCGCAGTCACCGCGGATGCCGCCGCCACCGAGGACAGCCCAATGCCGCCGCAGCCACCGCCAGCCCACCGCCACCGGCCCCATGGACGAGCCGGCGCATGCCTTGTGGGGGCTGACAGGCCGGGCTCACCTGTGAGTCCCTCCCCGATTTTTCAAAAATAAAAAATAAATAAATTTAAGAAATACTTTACAAACTTAAAAATATAAATTAAAAGTAATATATTACACACTAAAAATAATACATTAAAAATTAAAGTATAGATAATACGTGAAAGATCTATTTACAATGTTTAGAGTCTTATGATATTAATATTTACATAATTCCACTTAAAAATAATTTAAATAGTTAGAAAATAAGGAGAACACACTAAAAATATGTTTAGAATTTTAAAAAACTTCTACAAATAATTAAAATATAGATAGTTTTTCAAAAATATATTTACAGCTTGTATTATATTTTAGTTGTTCAATGAAAATGTTGTAATTATCTAATGATTGTTTTGTTACCAGGGTTGGACGCGTGCGACTCTCAAGTTGAATTATGTGATTTGAAGGTCTCGAAGTAACACGCTAAGGCTAGTTATGTGAACAATTTGATATGACGTGTTAATTCTCCGTAGTTCTTAACTAAGTGATTTGTAGAAGGTGTTCATAGTTGTCGACAATGTGGATATATATAATAATATATATGTAGGTTAAATATTTCTTAAGTATGTGAATTTTAGAAGTTCTTAGTAGTTGTCGACAATGTGGATATATATATATAACAATATACATGTAGGTTGAATATTTTTTAAGTAAGTGAATTTTAGAAATTCTTCGTAGTTGTTGACAATGTGGATATATATATGTTAACAGCAAAATTTGGTAAAGATATACTAGCAATCAAGATTGGATCCGAGGCGGATTTAAGGGACAAAGGAATTTTTCAAAGCAGACAGCGCATCGGCTAAAGTCGTATCAGCCGATATGGAATCGGACTCGGGCAGCCGATATGGGTGATCTGGATCGGACTCGGCTGAGCCGATACGGGTAACCTGGGTTCTTGTTAGCTTCGGAGAAGGTCTAAAGATATTGCCAACTAGGAATTAAGTCTAGATAGGACAATTGTATCTATTAATTAGGAATAAGAGGTAGTTTTCTTTTTATAATATTGTGCTAAGAGTCCACCTAGAACTTGTTTGTTTAGGCAAGTTGTAAATAGTGTCCAGCAGGGACAAGTTCTGTATGTACAGGTATAAATATAAGCCCAAGGTCTATGTAAAAGATAACAATATACAACACTTTCAGTGCATCGCTACAATTTTCCTTCTACTTTTCGACAAGTTCGTGCTTCGGGTTTGTCAGCTAGAAGTATAGCTTGTTAAGTTATCATATAACTTAGCCAATCAAAGTCGATAGCTGATTTAGCCATATCAGCCAGGCCGTTTTTAAGGTTTTGTCAGTATCGACTAAATCAATTCTTTAACTTAGATTGGCATAGGGTATCTACCACCCCAAAAAGCATTCAAGGACTTGATTGTCTATATATCATACTTCATTTACACTTTGTGCTGCATCAGCCCCAGTCCTAATTAGAATCATGATCCCAAACCTGTCTTCTGTTTGTAATAGAGGTAGCATCGGAGTTTCAGCCGATCTTATCTAATATAGCTGTTTAGTTGTGTTTAAATTTCTTTTAATCATGCTTTTCATGTTATATCTACCCCTTATATAAAAGTGTCACTTTAGTTAAATATATTAAGCTTGCCTTAATATATTTCTTTAGATTGATATTCTTGTATAAGGCTATATCGGAGTATTAGCCGGTATAGTATCAGTTTTTAACTTTAACCTAAATATGATTTCATCGGCTAAGATCTGATCTTTGCCAATAGATTACGTATTTACAGCCGATGGAACATATTTAGGGTTTACTTTGAATTATTTATCTTACACCTCACAACCGATTCGGTCAGATCGCTAGGTTTATACGATACGTCATCGGCTTATCGACCGATCGGCTATCGTCCATGTAATACGTTTTTCTACCATCTCCACTGTCTCCTTCGCAACCTCGGTCTCCAGCGGTGCATCAGTCTCTACCACAACCTCGGTGTCCTCCGTCTTCATCGCGGCAACCAGCTGCAAGTAGCAGGCAACAACGGTTTTGCCTACCTCATTCCGTGCCGTCAAAGTCCACAGAAACGAAGAAGCCAAAACTAGACGAGTCAAAGAACGTCGATCTCAAGAAAAGACCGTACGATAGGACTGATGAGGAGACTGACGAGGAAGTGAAAAGGCAAGTGAAGGAGCACTTCAAGCCGTGGAGTCCGCATAAGAAGATTCCAATTGACCTGGAAACTAAGGCCTTTTTTCAGAAGATAAGCGAACCCACGAGAAAGACCTTAGTTCAGCCTACGACAGCACAATTCACAAGTCTTATGGGAAGAGAACAAGAAAGACAAAGGCTGTCCCCCAGCTTACAATGCAAAAGAAAAAAGCGGTTTCCCCGATGCCATCGAACCTTGACATTACTTTACAAGAATTTATGGTAGATACAAATCTTAGCAAGGAGTAACTGTTGGGGATAGCCCCTTTCTGGAACGCCATAGAAGAAGATCTAAAACACACATACCTACACAGATGTACCAATTCTATCAATGATACATGGATCAATCAGCTCATGGTAGGATTATGTTCGCCGCAAGGATTAAAGATGAATATTTCTTCCGTGGGATGTACGATATGTGGAACAACTTCAAGGATGTGTACGATGTATACCAACAAAACGTCCTTGTCATCTCTCTTCTCGCTTGTTGGGTTCTGTAAGTGTCATTTAATTTTATTTCGTTCATTATCCCGTTGAATGTAACATCGAAGATTTAACGTCTTTTTTCACTTTAGAATGGAGATTCAAAATTGCCATAGGCATGAATACTACAAGTGTGGTTTCATGGACCCCTACTAATCAACGAGAACACTATAGATAACTGGCTAGACGAAAGCAGGAAAACATTTACAAATTCCTGGTGCAGCAACATTTTAAACAATTCATACTCTTGCCTTAGAACGCAAAGTGAGTTTTTACCGCCTCTTGTACCAATTTCTTTCTCGTATTCATAAAATGATATGTACATCACATTTCATGCAAATTGCAGATTCCACTGGGTCCTTTTTGTCATAGACATGTCCAGCAGCAAGATTCATGTCATGGACTCTATGTGGAAACCAAGAGATACTTTCAACAAAATCTTTGACATGCTTACCAGGTAATATCACTAGTACTGTCATTATGATTGCTGCTATCGGTACTATACGAATCAAATCATCATTAATTATAGTTTGCATCTACAGGGCATGGGCAAAATTCCGTAGTAATGTTCGTAGGGAATTCAAGGAAGAACTGACTATGAAGATGGACTTTTCGGTACTAACATGGTCCAAAATTATATATCTCATTTATTCCATAAAAGAAATATTTCATAAGTTCGTTTCTCCTTTAATGTTTACGACAGGAACAGGGGACCAACTTGTGCGGCTACTATGTTTATGATTTTATTCACTGCGTAGCATAAGATATTAACAATGATAACAATATCGAAGTACCTAAACACCATTGTAGAATTATTTACACTTTCCTCATTGATTTAATATATTCATATCTCATTTTTTTGAAAACGACAGGTTTTTTGAATGAAGGACCAACTCTCCCCGACAGATTACATAAAGATTGTTCAAGAACAATTGATGGGATTTATTATGCACAAGATTGTTAATCCGTCAGGACAATTCCATGACAATGGAGAACTTATTCCTCGTCACGAATAGTTCACATCTTAGGTTTTGTAATATATGATAGAACATTAGAAATTAACAACAATTGTACATACCTATCTTAGATGGCACCTACGCTGCAGGACATTACGTACCTGCTAGGGCTTCCACTAGCCGGGAGGCTGTTGGCCCAGTGGAAGGTGGGGGTGGCTGGAGGGACGATATCACAGAGCGATTCGCTCCCGTGATGAGGCTACCTGGGATCTCGGCAGTTGCTCCCCTGAACACGTACACCACAGCCGAGCCTACGAAGGCATGGCTACTGCAGTTCACAGTAAGTTAACTTTTACACTTTGTTACTTTCCTAGAAATCTTACGAGTTTTAACATCGTTTGCTTTTTGTTGTAGACCGATAAGCTCTACCCCGACGCCGACGAGTACTCGCTAAGACGCTCCTTAGAGGCGTACCTATTGTGGATGTTCGGTTCGGTGATGTTTACCAGCACCACCGGCCATGCAGTAGACATGGGCCTGATCCATTACGCCCGGGCGATCGCGGATGCGGAGCTAGGGGGCGTGCCGCAGTGGAGCTGGGGTTTGGCAGTCCTCGCAGCCACGTACCGTGCGCTGTGCGAGGCCTGCTGCAGGACGGATCCTGGAGCGATATTCGCAGGCTGCCCTCTCCTTATTCAGCTCTGGGCAGCTGAGTGCTTCGCTATCGGCTGACCGATTGTCGACACCGCTCTGTACGGTTCAGGACCCGTAGCCGACGACCCAGCCGATGGGCACGTACTGGTGCCGCTGCAATGTAAGTACAAATTGTTTTCATTTCAAATTTCAGATTATGTGCGACTGATGTTCGCACCAGTTTTTTCTCAGTATGTCACAGCGCCGTTACGCCCACGTCCAGGTCAGACGGAGCTACCCGGAGTTCGTCTTCGAATTCGACCGTCTGCGGCCTTCGGACTTCGTCCGGGAGCCCTACACGCAGCAGGTGGTCGCCGGGAGAGCACCTCTAGGTCTGTCTTCCTTGTGCACGTGTGACGCGCCGTACTGGTTGACGGTGGTGCCGTTGGTGTTCGACATATACGTCGAGCCTCACTGCCCTTACCGTGTTAAGAGGCAGTTCGGACTGAGGCAGGGGTTTCCAGTGAACGTACCGATACCTGTCCCTCCCAGGACCACCAGTGAGTACTTCTCTTTCAACTTTACTATTATTATGTCGACTACTTTTGAACGTTCGATGACCATTATGTTCCTTGCAGGTTGACTCGACAGGGACAGCACGCAGGGACACAGTGGGTACCTCAGATCAACCCGTACGTGGAGGACTGGTTGGTAGCCACCGAGGAGGTGATTGCCGAGATCCAGCCACACTCCAAGGAGAACTACACTGCTTACCTTCGGTGGTACTTGCCGCGCACACGTGCCTGCGTGACCTTCAGCCCGGCCGCTCCACAGCTACACCAGGCAGGCGTCAGAGACACCTACCCCGTGCACCATGACCAGGAGTACTTCATGGGGGTACGTCCATGTTTCTCGGACTTCTTACTTTCGTACTACGCGGTTGGTATATATGAGAGTGACAAACCTAATTAATAATGATTCCCGCAGGCCGACGCTGCACGCGCCATGAACGTCGACATCAACGCGTTGATGCTGAGGTTGGACGCTGGACTGCACCTGAACAACGTTGAGCAGAGGTTGATGTTCGAGCGGATGCAGACGAAGATGCGTTCGATCTTGCGCGTCTTCTCTTGTCGTTCGGCCGTGGACGCGGTACCTCCGCCGGCAGCTGCAGTTCCACGTCCACGTGGCCCGACACCAGGATCGACATCGCACGGTGCTGGTGCGTCCACAGGTTAGTTCCGTACCTTCTCACTATGCGAAACCTTCGCCATGTTATTACAAACTGAATGTCTACTAGGTCCGACGCTGCCAACAGGACACTCTGCTGGAGCGAGTGAATCGTCGATCCCTCGGCCGTTCGCGACTCCGGCCAGCACGTCGGCCTTTGTTCGAGCGAGCGATTCGTCCATCCCTCCTCCCTTTAGTTAGCCGAGAGGTGAGCAAGCGTCTTCCGATGAGTACTACAAACGTACTAGTTGTCATGAATGTTGCTTAACTTTTGACATCTGCAGGATGATACTACTCGGCGGGGATTTTCCGTTCGGGCGCATCATCGTCGCAGGTGGGTGGGTCCGGTGCCAGCGGGTCCGGTGTGGGCGACGACTTCGACGACCTGGAGGACCTCGAGCAGGACGTTCTCGGCTCCTCTCAGCTTGGTGGAGCACCACCACCACAAAGCCAGGAGCAACCATAGGAGACGCCCGCACCAGATGTCTGCGCTGGTCGTGTTGTGCCCGCTGACAGGCTGACGTACTCTCAGGGGCACATTAGGGCGCAGGCTAGGAGGGGTAGGGGTAAGAGGCCTCGGCAGTAGAATATGAGTGCTACCTGTTTGTAATATTTACACTTAGTAACTTTGTGTTAACTATTTGTATATAACTCTATTCGGTCATCGGACTCTTATGTCACGAAAACCTTTCATGTCATTCGCTACATCTACTCAACGAAACGATGAAAAACTTTCGGCGCGTGATAGAGGTCTACGATTGGTCGCGATCAGTTTTTGGCCCATGACAAACGTTTACGATACGTCGCTATCATCTTTCGGCGCGTGAAGGCGTCCCGACTTAGCTTTTGCCGATGCTTTATTCCGACAGAATCATTCAATTTGCACTGCCTCGTGAACATGTTGTCAAATCCACACAATAAGTGAAGTCACGTTAGATGGATATGTGCCTCTGCTTCCTCCACTATATATTACGTAGGTCCGAATACGCGCTCTTCATATCTTTCTTCTATTTCCTACACTTCTACGTAGAATGGATCATCCATTTGTTGAGCGTCTCGACTAGCGACTCCATCCTTTGGGTGGTTTGATTCCACCATGGTGTGACCGTCCCAGGAATTTTTACAATCTGGTCCTTTTGTAAAACTTATTTCGCAAATAGACCCTTGGAAAAACTTATTGCAGGAATGGTCCCTTTTGGTGCGCCAGAGGCATTGGTGCCGCCGTCAGACATCACGGCGCCAAGACCGGTGGCGCCGTTCGGGTGTCACGGTGGCAACATACGCCGACGTGGTGGGAGGGCGGCGCCAGGGAGGCTGGCGCACTCCCACCAAGCACGGCGCCAGCGTTGCTGGCGCGCTCGTCCGGGGGGGAGAAAACTTAACCCCCCGCGGGCCCCACCCCAGCTCATCCCCCCACTCGCCCCAGCCCGAGCCAGCCGAACTGAATACTCTCAGCGCCGTCTCTCTCTCCCCTCTCACCTCTCCTCCTCAAATCCACTCAATTTGGAGCCGTTTTTCGCGGGATTTTTTGTGGAAATCGAAGAGCAAGGTATACTCCTCCATTCCCCCCTCTTTTTTCTCGTTTTAATCGATTAAATTTGTAGATCGAAGGGTAACCCTAGAACCCATATTTTGCCCAAATTTTTGATTGTGAAGATTTAAATTAGGGATTTGTTGAGTATAGTGTTAAATGTGTGCAATGTGCTTAGTGGAGATACTATTTTTTGTAGTACATTGTGTTGTAATGTTGATTTTTAGATGGTTTGGTTGGATGGATGGTTGGAGGAAAAATTTTAGTTTTAGACATGAAAGAATTGTTAGTTGGATGTGAAATTACTTTAGCTTTGGAACAAATTTTTTGTAGTGCATTGTGTTGTAATGTTGATGTGCTTCTTAGAGAGAAAGAATTTTTGTAGTACATTGTGTTGTAATGTTGATTTTTAGGTGGTTTGGTTGAATGGACGGATGGTTGGAGGAAAAAATTTAGTTAAGACATGAAAGAATTGTTAGTTGGATGTAAAATAAATATGTTTGGTTAAGTAGTAGCTTTGAAACAATGTAAGTTATGTATTAGTTCACGTGGTAAGTTTGTACAACGTTTACGAAAGATGTGATATTTTTTTATTTCTAAAGTGCCATGATATTTTTTGGTGTAGATGGATAGACTTATTCGTGTTTACTACGATGGTAGAGTGGTTGAACCTTACGTTGGTGCGCATGTTGAGTTTGAGGATATGTCGTTGAAGACCATTTTGTTTCCCACCCGTCCCACTTTTGATGAACTAATGTCACGAGTAAAAGATGTTCTTGAATGGACTAAGGATAATGTGGAGATTGATATTTATGGGAGGTACGATGTTGGTCAAGGACATAAGTATGTACTGAAGGTGTTAAGTCAGTTGGATTGGGAAATTTATTTTGATTTAGTAAAAGACTCTCAGTTTAGATCTCTAGAGGTGTTTGCTTCAAAAATGGTACGCACCGTAAACAATTTGGATCTAAACAAGTCTCCGTGTTATCCTTACGACGAGAATAATTTTGTGAGATATTCTTCTCGTCGTGGGGCTACACATCGTGGCAATGAGGGAACAAGTAGATCAGTATCAAAGACTGAGTTGGTACGTGAAGAGTTGGATGAGCAAAGACAGAAGAAGAGACCTTTGTTTGGAAATGAGTTAGAGGAGAGAAAACCATCAAAGAGACGTCACAGCAGTGACGGTGTGGACGCAGCAAGGGAATTGAAAAAGGAGTTAGTACAAGGGCATGATGTAAGTGAAGGTTTATCTGAAGATGCTGGTAACAACATAAATTGGTCATCGTATGGAGGCAACCCTGAATACTCGATGCAAGTATCAGGGAAAAATTATGATCCAGCTGATTTCTTTGTTGTGCACTTGAGTGCTGGTCACGACTCTGTTTCGGTGGAAGTCAATGGAGAGGAGGTTGGCGAGGAACCAAGTGTTGAGAACTATGATGTTGAATTTGCTGTTGACTCCGATGATGACCGTCCATTCCCTGCACTAACCAACAATGACAAGTTAGCATTAGAGGAATGTCGTGCGTTCGAGAAGGTGTTTGGGAGGAAGCCGGACATTCCTGAGTTTAGGGACCTAAGACATGCCGATGGTGCAATATTAGATGGTGACATCAACATGGATCATTTGCCAGAACCATTCCAGGTGGATGGCCTAAAGAAGGGTTTGGAGTTTCCATCCATGGTTGCTTTGAAACTATGGCTCCAGGAGTACGCCATTGTGCACCATCGTCCATATCGTGTTGTGAATTCCGCCGCAAATAGGAGGTACACTGTTAAATGTGAACACAATCGATGCAAATGGAAGGTGCACGTAACAAAGAGGTCCAGTGGCACGTGGAGGATATCACGTGTTGGTAAGGCACATAGTTGTGCCACTGCCGAAGGTTCAGGGAGCCACCGGCAGTTGACATCGAAGTTCATAGCAAACAGGTTATGCAATGCCATCAAATTACAACCTACCCTCTCTGCTTCAGCGTTAGCTGTATATATATTTGAGGTTTTTCAATATAGAGTGAAATATGGCAAGGCTTGGAGGGCAAGAGAAGAGGCTATGAAGCTCATTTATGAAGAATGGGGTGAAGCATACGTCCGTTTGCCCACGTTGCTACAAGCCATTAAGCAGAGGAATCCGAGTACGGTGTACCATATTGATACCCATCCCAATAGGGTAGTGAACATAGGTGGGGTGACAAAGAAAATATTTATGCGTGCATTCTGGTGCTTTGGTCCTTCTGTCGAGGCATTTAAGCATTGCAGGCCAGTACTTGCTATAGATGCAACCTTTCTAACAGGAAAATACAGCGGTGCCTTGATGACTGCATTGTTAGCTGATGCGGAGGACCGTCTAGTACCATTAGCTTTTGCCTTGGTGGAGAAAGAAAACTCACGAGACTGGTGCTGGTTTATCGAACTTGTCCGACGTGTTGTGATTGGCCCGCATAGGGAAGTTTGTATTATTTCAGATCGACATGCCGGTATAATGAATGCCATGAGAACTCCTGTTGAAGGATTGCCACCGGTTCACCACCGTTGGTGCATGAGATACTTTAGTGCTAATTTCCACAAGGCTGGTGCGGACAAGCATCAAACGGAAGAGCTACTAAGGATATGTCAAATTGACGAGAAGTGGATATTTGAGAGGGATGTGGACGCACTCAGACTGGTTGTAGCCGAAGGTCCTCGTAAATGGCTTGAAGAAGAATTGTTGGAGAAAGATAAGTGGTCCCGTGCGTACGATAGAAATGGCCGCCGGTGGGGTTACATGACAACCAATATGGCTGAGCAGTTCAACAGTGTGCTAGTAGGTATCCGTAGGCTACCGGTGACAACCATAGTATCGTTTACCTTCATGAAGTGCAACAAGTTCTTTGTGAACAGACATGATGAAGCAGTGAAACGCGTCCAGTTAGGGGAACGATGGTCTGAGAAGGCCGCTAGTAAGATGAGGATGCAAAACACCAAGGCAAGCAAACACACTTCAAGGTGCTTCGATAAGGAGAGTAAGACATATGAGGTCACCGAGAGGGGTGGAATAACACGTGGGGGTGTTAGGTTCGGTGCTAGATCGTTCAAAGTGCAAGGTGAGAGGAACTCATGTAGTTGCCAAATGCCATTATTGTACCATATGCCTTGCTCACATCTCATCAATGTTTATCGGATTCATGCAATTGATCCAGAATCTCCCAACCGTATGCCGTACGAGTTCTCATCGAAAGCCGTAGTGAACACATGGGCAAGTCGGTTTGAGCCATACCTCGACCCTACACAGTGGCCACCATACGATGGTGAAGAATTTGTTGCGGACCCGGAGTTGAAGGTTAAGACAAGGGGGAAGAGGAGATCAAAGCGCTTTAAGAATGAAATGGACTCGGGCCTTGGTGGTTCTAGGAGGAAACCGCCTTCAGGTCTTCAAGTTGATGTTGCGCCGTTGCAAAATAGGTGTTCGTTATGTCACCAGGAGGGTCACAAGAAACCTAAGTGCCCTAAGCGTCCGAAAAAAAATAAGTCCAAAAAAAACAGCAAGGTATTTTTTGGTTGAAGTCATATACATACTAGGTTTGTTGCATATATTTTGTAATCGTATGTTATGCAAATATTGGTAACTGACAATATATTCCTTCCCCGGGGGATGGCGCCAGGGGCCGGGCCGAGGCAGGACGCTCGGGGGTGAGGGGGAGCGGCGCCAGCCGTCCTGGCGCCGTGCCCCGAGGGACGGCGCCAGTGACCGGGCCGAGGCAGGACGCTCGGGGGTGGGGGGGCGGCGCCAGCCGTCCTGGCGCCGTGCCCTAGGGGACGGCGCCAGGGCCGGGCCAAGGCAGGTCGCTCGGGGGGGTGGGGGGCGGCGCAACGCTCGGGGGGTGAGGTGCGGCGCCAGCCGTCCTGGCGCCGTGCCCAGGGACGGCCCCCGGGGACGGCGCCAGGCGCCGGGCCGAGGCAGGACGCTCGGGGTGTGGGGGTGCAGCGCCAGCCGTACTGGCGCCGTGCTCTGGGGGGCTGGTGCCAAGGCAGGACGCTTAAGGAACAAGTTCGAACGTAACAAAACAGACAAAATCACCATGACAAATACTGGCAAAACATGACACAAATACGAAGATAACAAAACATACAAAATCGCATATATGCACGTCACTTCATCCAAACACAACAAAGTACATCATCGTGTTTATGTCTCAAAATTAAAATGTTTCCTAATTGATATTTCAATACTATCATTATTACATGTCTTAGAGGATATTTCCATACAATAAAACTACTGGGTGCATCGAGGATATTTTCCCTTGCTCGCAGCCTCTGGACCAGCCTCCTTGGCACGCTGTGCCCTAGCCAGCTTCCTCGCCCGCTCCTTCGCACGCTCTTCCTTGTCCGCAAACTCCCTTGCCATCTCCCTGAGCTCCCGCTCCTCCTTTCTCTTCCTCTTCGCGATCTGTACTGCCGCAAGTCGGAGATGACGATCGATGCGTTCCTCTTCCCATTCACGTTCCCTACGAAGCATCTCCGCATCGCGGGGATCAATCTCCATGTCAATCCATTCCACAAAGTCGCACAGAAGAGGCGGTATCTTCGCTACCTGCACACTCTCCGATTTAAACGATTTTCATTACAATTTGCAATGCAGTATCGCAACCTCGAACGTACAACAAATTACCTCCACTGGCTTCGTCGCCTTTCCTTTCTTTCCCTTTGCTTTAGGTTCGGGCTTAGGCTTCTCCGGACTGTACGTATAATTGCGACACATCCAGCACCTCTGATGGTATGTCTTGTGGTCATCACTTATAGCAAAACGACATTCGTCACCGCACCAACACATGGGACGGATAGCGTCCGGTGGTGGTTGCTGCCTAGGACAATAGCCAGTTTGATCCTTCCTTATCATTCTACAAAACCAAAATGATCTCCCGCCAAGTAAATTATTGTGACATTTTATCAACCACTATCTTATATATCAAATTTGTCATCTCTCATATAGCACATAGCTACAAACTTTTACCTACATCAATTTCTCCATACATCCATTCAAGTCAACACTATTGTGTTGTACAATTACAACACAATGTACTACAAAAAATAGTATCTCCACTAAGCACATTGCACACATTTAACACTACACTCAACAAATCCCTAATTTAAATCTTCAAAATCAAAAATTTGGGCAAAATATGGGTTCTAGGGTTACCCTTCGATCTACAAATTTAACCGATTGAAACGAGAAAAAAGAGGGGGGAATGGAGGAGTATACCTTGCTCTTCGATTTCCACAAAAAAATCCCGCGAAAAACGGCTCCAAATTGAGTGGATTTGAGGAGGAGAGGTGTGAGGGGAGAGAGAGAGAGCACTGAGAGCTCCTGGGAAGGGCTGGTTCGGGCTGGGGCGAGTGGAGAGGAGGAGCTGGGGTGGGGCCCACAGGAGGTTATGTTTTCTCCCTCCCGGACGAGCGCGCCAGCAACGCTGGCGCCGTGCTTGGTGGGAGCGCGCCAGCCTCCCTGGCACCGCCCTCCCGCCACGTCGGCGTGTGCTGCCACCATGGCACCCCGATGGCGCCACCGGTCTTGGCGCCGTGATGTTCGACGGCGGCGCCAATGTCTCTGGCGCACCAAAAGGGACCATTCCTGCAATAAGTTTTTTCAAGGGTCTATTTGCGAAATAAGTTTTACAAAAGGACCAGATTGTAAAAAATCCTGGTGACCATCCATTGTGCCGTTGTGGGGATGCCTGTATACTTAAGTCGTCCCTCAACTCAGAAACTCAGGAGAGGCGATTCTTCCAATGTACCAACATGGATCAGGTATGACTTATGTGCTCCAATTTCTAGTACCAATTCTGAATACGCAAAACGCTAACTTGATCGTACATCATGGTAACATGTTACGTAGGCATATTGTTGGTTGTGCAACTTCGTTGAGTGGATAGATACGGAGATCCCACGAACCGATGGAACACGTTCCTACCCACTTAGCGAAACAAGGCCGGCCTACCTTCGGCGAGAGGCTGAGTACCAACGTCGAGTTGCTGCGGAAGCTTTGGATTGGCCTCTGGATCAGCTCGCACTACCCACATGGCAGGAACATCCAGAATGCCATTGTGGTCTTCGTTGCCAGGTGGTAAGGTCCACTAGACAAGCAACTCGAGGACAAAGATGCTTCATGTGTCCTGAGATTGTGGACGAGGATTTTATCGTGAGTATCATTTTTTCCTAGTCAAGCTAATCACTTCTTTCATTTTCTAACCCGTAATGTCATAAATGTACAACCAGGAGGATGTACGTCAGTGTCGATTCGAAGAGTGCATCGATACGGTTAGACCTGCTTCGATCGGTCCGACGGTAACGCAACCTGAGTTGACCGAACAATTCATTTAGGCATGGATGGAGTACGAACGTCGGACTGAAATCGCAAGCTTAGATTGGAGGAACAACCCACTAGGTTTCCCTAAATGGTCGAAGCGTCCCAGGTGCGGTTGTAGGGATTGTTGCAAGATGGCTACCTCCTTTGAACGATGAACATATGGCAGGAGATATTTCATTTGCCCCAACTTAGACAACGCCTTCGTTGTACGTCTTTCGTTTTATCAATCCCGTTAACGTCTTCATTGTATTGTCACTCTAACTGACAACATGTGTTTCTTTAGCAGAACATTCAAAGGAGGTGCGGATTCACTATGTGGATCGACAATGTCATTCCCAATATAACGACCTAAAAGTAACTGAATGCGAAACACAAACGGCGAGAAGGAAAGGAAAAATGGAAGACATGCTTAACGTCATAGATTGGTTCCGTAGGAAAGCCAAGGATCAACTCGTCGAGTCCGATTAATTTGTATCATGTATGCATGGGATAGGTTTCGTGGTTTAATTACGTGCAATAATTCTTACGAAACATATGCCATGTATTGTATCATTCATATATGCTGAGTTATGCAACAATGTGGCACACAACTGCTGAACCATTAGAATAATACTTAACTCTAAGTGATAAAGCTATTATTGCCCAAATTAGAATAATACTTAACTCGGACAAAACATGTTAAATATTGTACATGTTATCCTTTACTTTATTTATAAATGACATGGCCAAACTTCCTTTAGATTGGGAACAATACATATTATGGAGGAATTATTGAAAAAAAGCAATCCGTATATGCCACCTTTAAAGATTTTAATTGGTTAGCATAATATAATATCTAATAAATACAAAATCAAATAGTAGATATTCTGTTACGAAAGAGAGAAAACATTCTTTAGTACATATTCTGTGGTTTAGGGTTTAATATGGGCCCAGTAGGCGAAAAAAAATCGCCCTCTGCAAGGGCAGCAAGGGGGCCGCCTGCAAAATTGCCAGGACGGCCGCCCTTTGCAGGCGGCCCCTACAGGGAAAAATCGCCCTTGCCAAGGGCGGCAACGGACTTATTCACAAAAAAGCCACGACGCGGTAGACGGCGCCCAATGGTCGTCTGCCGCGTCAGCAAAATCGCCCTCTGGGAGGGCGATTTTTTAATCTCGCCCTCCCGGAGGGCGATTGGAGATTAAATATGCAATATTTTCAAACCTAAAATTATTTTTGCAAATCTTTAAAAAATAAAAATTAAAAATGCTAAAAATTCTGCTGCTGAGTGGGTCCGACCTCTAGTCTGTAAGCAACATGCAAGTGGTGTTGACAATCTGGCCGTTCAAACATTTGTGGTGAAACAATAACATATGTTATACATATAAGTATTGAACCACGGTTCGACCAACCAGTTCATGAATGAACCGGCGGACGGTGAACCAAGAGGTCGACAGGGTCATCCACCGATCTGGTTTTTTATACTATATTCTTAACTGCAAGGATAGCAACCGCTTTTCTTTGAACAAACTCCTTCTGTCCTTCGCACCATCATCATGCCGTCTGTGAAGCTGAAATGAAATCCAGTCGTCCTCTCCTCCATGTTTGACAACAATGATGTAGACAAGGAGGCCCTTAATATGTAATACAGTTTAGTGAACCTAATTAATGAGTAGAAAAAATCTTTCTGTTTTGGTTTATAACACTGTAATTCCATCTTGAAGAACCTGACCATATAAGTAAAAACCAGGGTTTTGGGATCCGATTGGAAAATAAATTCGGGCTCCACTGAAATGGACAAATTTAGAAAATTTTTGATGAAGTTTGAGAAAATGAACTGAATTTGACAAATTTAAACCAAATTCAGATGAGATGGGACTGAAATGGTGTCTTGATCCTCACCGAAATGGGTAAAATTCAACAAAATTCGGTGTGAATCCAAGAACCCTGGTAAAAACCTAATAAAGGGTCACATGATGTGAAGGGTGTATAGCTCCAATATCACCATCTATGGCTTCGCAGACTTTCTTTTTCATATATCAAGATATTAAAACAGGTATTCTTGTCTTCATTTTTAAAGGATCCATTCAATGCTCGTTTAATTTGGTGGGAATAAATATCTCGGCTGCCAACAATATACACAAAATAAAGAGTGTCAAACTATGGCTTCACAAGCTCTCATATATCATTGGTCAGCTCCTTGTGCTCCGAGTTCTTACGTCACGGTGAACTGAGTTGTAGGATTCAAAGGTACCAGGAATAAGAAAATAGAGATCCTGTAGCAAGTCTCGAGCTAGCCACCACTACTACAAAAACCTCCATAGGTACCGGCCACATAGGTGCCGGATTTGCTAGAACCGGTACCTAAAAGACAAATAGACCCAATTTTTCCACGAACCGGCACCTATAAGGTCTTATAGGTGCCGGTTGGATGGGAGAAAATCATAGGTGCCGGTTTGTAAGAAAAACCGGTACCTATGAGCCCAAAAAAGGTGCCGGTTTTATTTACGAACCGGCACCTATGTTACGGTAACATAGGTGCCGCTTGAACCTAATAAACCGGCACCTATCACATAGGTGCCGGTTCTTATTAAAAACCAGCACCTATGTGGTGGCTTCCTTCGGAAGGAAACTAAATAGGTGCCGGTTCATAACATTAACCGACACTTATATCCCCCAAGTCTATATATACCCCTTGTTCTCTGCATTCTCATGATTTTGAGGCTTCTCTTCAGCTCATCCAAACGGGGGGAGGAGGTTTTGCCCAAAAATTTAAAAAATATCGAGAGGTCTATGTGTTTGCATGCGTAAAGGTTAGTATGTGTTGATTCGATATGTAATTCGCACTAATATTTGTCAAGTTAATTATTTTTTGCAATTTGTTTTGTTGAATGAGAAGCATGAGAAAGTATGATGACTTATTATATTGGAGTAATTTAGAGATTAATCATGAATGAGTAATGTAACTGTTATTAACATATATCAGAATTTCAATAGATATAGAGAATGATATAGGTATGTTAGTGGTTAATTTAAGAATTTTCGTAGGAGCGATGGATGAAGGAGGGATGAACATTCCGCAGCGCGGTACCTTGGAATATGCTAGGAGAGTAACCAACTTCGTGATCGCAGCCACGAGATCCAGATCATTGAACACGACGGAACACTTGCGTTGTCCATGCGCTGATTGCAGGAATGAGAGACAGTTTCCTGCAAAACAAGTTCATGAGCATCTCCTAACAAGGGGTTTTATGCCTAATTACACATGTCAGGACAATCATGGTGAAGATGAGAATCCGGATGTAATGGACGAAGGCAATGTGGAGTTGCCTGCTGACGGAGGTGGATATGATAGTGACGAATCAGATGGTTTAGATCAGATGTTACGCGACGGGGAGACAACCTACGACGATGACAGGCAATACGAGAAGTTCAAGGGCTTGGTGGAGGACTCAAAAACCCCGCTTTATCCAGGATGCAATGAGCAGCACACCAAGTTACACGTCATCCTCTCGTTGCTGCAGATGAAATCAACCAACGGTTGGAGTGACAAGAGTTTCACAGAGCTTCTACAGCTGATTGGAGACCTCCTTCCAGCGGGTCATGTGCTACCAGAAACAACATACCGAGCGAAGAAGGTTGTCTGCCCACTCGGACTGGAAGTGCAGAAAATTCACGCATGTCGAAATGACTGTATCCTATATCGAGGTGACTATGCAGACTTGGATACATGTCCAGTTTGCGGAGCACCGCGGTATAAGGGTGGAGTTAACGATGATGATGATGTTGATGATGACAGTGGTGGCCCAGTCCTGAAGAAGAGGAAAGTGCTCGTTAAAGTTGCGTGGTATTTTCCTATAATCCCTCGGATTGAACGCATGTATGCAAACAAAAAACATGCAAAGATGATGCGTTGGCACCACGAAGAGCGTAAGAAGGATGGAATGATAAGACACCCTGCCGATGGATCTCAATGGAGAAAGATAGATAGAAAGTATAAAAAGCATTTTGCGCAGGAGATTATGAATAAAAGGTTTGGGCCGAGCACGGACGGGATGAATCCATTTGGTGACATGAGCAGTCGGCATAGCACGTGGCCAGTGGCACTTGTTATCTACAACCTTCCTTCATGGTTGTGCATGAAGCGTAAGTATATTATGATGCCACTTCTAATCCAAGGGCCCAAGCAACCTGGCAACGATATCGATGTCTACTTCAGGCCATTAGTGAATGATCTTAAGTTTCTATGGGACCGGGGTGTGCAGATGTGGGATGCGTACAAAAGAGAGTACTTCACCTTAAGGGCAATGTTGTTCGTTACCATCCAAGATTACCCTGCAGCTGGTAACACATCCGGGCAAACAGTGAAAGGTGGTTGTGCATGTGTGCAGTGCTTGCAGGATACAGCGAGCAGGTAGCTGAAGTACTCCGGAAAGACTGTGTACATGCGCCATCGGAGGTTTCTTCCAGCCGGCCACTAGTACCGTAGCAATACAAGAGATTTTGATGGCACGGTGGAGGAGGGTACAGCTCCAACACATCGTACCGGCAGAGAGATTTTTGAAGAGGTACAAGATATTGAATGTATATTTGGTAAGGGGCAAGGCAATCGAGGCACAACGAGCAAGGGTGGTGAGAAACCTCTTTGGAAGAAGAAATCTATCTTTTGGGAACTACCATATTGGAAAGATTTGGATGTCTGTCACGCGATTGACGTGATGCATGTTGAGAAGAATGTGTGCGAGAGTTTGATGGGACTCCTGCTAAACATACCCGGCAAGACAAAGGACACGTTGAAAGCCCGGAGAGACCTCGCAGACATGAACATCAGGCCCGAGCTACATCCTCTAGAACGGCCCAATGGTCGCCAGTACCTCCCTCCCGCGTGCTACACCCTTAGTGCCGCAGAGAAAATAAGCCTGTTGGAGTGCCTGCAGGGTGTCCGAGTCCCCTCTGCAGCGTGCTATGAATACTGATAGTGACCAGCTGTATGTTTTGTCTCGGGGACCTGCGAGCACAATTCATTCATTCCAAGGGTATGACATTAATGGATATACATTTTATACGAGAACCCAGGATGCCAAGAGCTCGTATCAAAATAGTGGTGTCCGCATAGACGCCTTCGACAGTAATGGTGTAGAACAAACGTACCATGGTTATATAGAGGCAATCTGGGAGCTTGAATACGGACCGCTGAAGGTACCACTTTTCCAGTGTCAATGGGTCAAAATTCCAAGTGGTTTGAGGATTGACAAGTACGGAATGTTCATCGTGGACTTAAACAATGTGGGTTATCAAGATGAACCATTTGTGCTCGCAAAATCCGTAACACAAGTTTTCTATGTCAAAGACCCTTCTTCCTTGACCGATCGCCACGTGGTTCTCCATGGAAAGCGAAGCATTGTTGGAGTTGAGAATATCGTTGATGAGGAAGGCTATGATCAAATCGATGAGCTACCACCGTTTGCAACAGATGTAGAAGGAGGTGATGAAAGTCAGGAAAACGAAGACGAGGAAGAAGCACCATATGTTCGCAGCGACCATGAAGAAGGAGTAATTGTGATCGACCTGCATGTTTGAATTTTATTGTAACAAATATGTAATTGTGTAATTGGTCCAGCCTTAGTAGAGGCTATTGGTGTGTGTCTCTATCTATCTATCTATCTTGCTATATATATATATATGTATATATATATGTATATATATATATATATATATATAACGAGATTTAGATTAATTGAATTCAGTATATGTTCAAGGCATATTAGAGCTCTAAGCATGTTATGGGTTGTGATCAAACCATAGATACCAATCAAAAATAAATAGGCACTAAAAAAAGTACATTTGCAAACATGTATTTGTGATTGTGTTAAAGGTACTTGTATAACCCTCCCAGAATTGTCCATAGGTACCGGTTCGTATTAACAACCGGCACCTATGTGGTAAAAGGTGCCGGTTGTTCCTAAGAACCGGTACCTATATGGTAGAAAAGGTACCGGTTCCAATTTACAACCGACACCTTTTACCATAAATAGGTACCGGTTCCAATTTACAACCGGCACCTTTTACCATAATAGGTACCGGTTGTAAATACGAACTGGTACCTATGTGGCTTGTATATATGCTCGCCCATCGCCATTTCCCAAGCCACTGCCGATGCCATTTTCCCCAAACCAGCCTGCCGACGCCATCGCTCTACCGGCCGCCGCCCGCCGCGCGCCGTCGCCGTCCACCGCCATCCCCCTCCTGCACCACCGTCGGTCCTCCCCCTGCCTGGATCTACCGCCGTCGCCGTCCACCGTTGTCCTTCTTTCGGATCCACGGGCCCCTCGCCCGGCCACCTGCACCCTCCATCCCCGTCCTCCTCCAGCGCCGCCCCTGCCCTCCTCTAGTGATGACGTCCTCCCTCGTCACCTCTGCTCTCCTCCATCACCGTCGTCCTCCTTCCGGATCCGCGGTCCCCTCGCCCGCCCGCCTGTGCCCTTCATCACCATCCCCGTCCTCCATCGTCGCCATCGCCCTCCTCCGCCGTCTCCTCGAGTTGTTGCTGCTGCTGCTGCTGTGGCAGGTGATGGCTCCATTCTTCGCCGGCATCCTCCATTCTTCGTTGTGAAAGGTGTGCAATAATGTCAATTAGTTGTGTACATTGTGAATATTAAGTTGGACTGATTAATGTGATTTCAACAGCGTGCTTTTGTATTTGCATTCTTGCTGAGTTCAACTAGAGGGATGTGGACTTGTGGCACAGATAGTTAACAATGCAAAATATTCTGGCAATGCTGGAGGTCAAATTGGCATATGGACTGACCATTTGAGAATTGATGAATTAATTCAGTAAAATGTTTTCACTGTTGGAACTTGGAAAGGATTCCATAATACTGGTACTCTTCCAGTAATAAAAGAATGTGATGGTTAGAAATTATGGTGAACAATTTGAAATATAACCAACATCTTTGTGAATTTTAGGTTAGAAATTAAGCTTCTGGCTTGTATGTGCATTTCTTTTTCAGACCATGCTGTTTCATCAAAATTTCAGTACTAAATGTTCTTGTGCTATTCTTGTGCTATTTGGGGGATTTGTTCATTTGTACATGACAGAAGCACTTCGGTGAAAATTGTTTGATATGCACTTGACTAACATGATGTTTCCATAACTGTTTTGAATAGATCAAATTTGTTTTTCTGTTCCATGGCAGTGGAGTCTGTGATGTGTTTCCATTGATTCATGAGCATATGTGTTTTAATAGATGCATTTTAGTTTCTGCCCTAGGATGCCATGGAAGATAAATATACTTTATTTTTACTAATCATGATTGCATCAAATAAAGATTCAGTAAGTATTCGATCGTAATCATGATTGCATCAAATAAAGATTCTTCTTTTTCATTTATTTAAAAAAACTGAATTGTTGCAAGGGTTCTTCTTGTACTTAGTCGGATAGTCACTACACATATAGGTGTGACCTTTTTTTTATCATAGCTCTAGGTGTTATTGGTTACATATAATTCCTGTTTATTTTGAAGTTTAATTGATGTATGCACGCTGCTGGGTTAGCTACTACCTCGTGCAATTATTTAATTAGATCGTACTGGTCCAGTCAAGTTACGTATGGAATTAGATGGCATTACTTAACTTTTGCTAGATTTATAAGAATATCATCAAGAGGACAATAAGTTCTAACACTAATTTCTTGTATCTATCTAGCAATAGTTGTAGCCTAGGTCTACAAATTCGGAAATGTCAGGCGAACAAGATAACAGTAGGCCTGCAAATTCTGGAGAAAGCGATGGTGGTAATGGTAGCCCAAGTGGCTTTCTAAACTTGAATCAGCCCGGTGTTAACCCGCACAATACAGAGGTAAATTAACCCATCTGGAACAAATAATACCTTAAAACTACATATATCGTCAGATATGAATGACTAATTTATACTGATGTTTGAAGGAGGTTGATCCTTCGGCCACTACGCACTCCGCGAATACTTCAACCTCATCGGCAAGAAGAAAGGCTAGAGGTCCAACTAGGATGCCCTCAGGTCTATACACTATCACGGAGTTAGCTGCAGATGGGACCCCTATAGCTCCAGAATCGGCACTCACCCCATATGGCAAAGCTATAGGTGTCATCGTGAAGGATGACATCCCCATCAAGTACCGGCACTGGAAGAGCAGTGATACAGACGAATTGGAGTGGACGGTACCAGACAGAGACAAGGATCTTGCTTGGGAAAAGTTAAAGCGGACATTCCAGTTTCCCGAGGGACAAGAAGAACTCGCAAAGTCCGGGGCTCTTAAGAAGATGTCCATCAGCTTCAAGAAGTGGAAGACGGATCTTAACAGGAAGTTTGTCAAGAAGGGCCTGATACCAAATTTTGAAGATGCCAACTATTGAAGGTGTCGTCTTTTCTGGGATGACTTTGTGGCCTATAGAACATCAGATGAGGCAAAGGAGATTAGCGAAAGGAACCAGGCCAATGCGGCCAAAAACCGATACCCTCACCGTCTCGGCCCTACCGGATATGCTAAGAACATAGCCAAATGGCAACTCCGGGAAGATGAGCTGCTGCAAAAGGGAATCGAGATCGAGACGAAGGACTGGTGCCAACGGGGAAAGAATTACCAATACGCCCGAGGTTCAACACTCTCGGATACAGGCGAGTTGGTACACAAGGGTCCTCGAGAGCAAGAAGTGTCCCAGAGGATCCACGAGGCCCATCTAAAGTCCTCAGAAGGTTCTTTTGTTGCGAGCAGGGAGAGAGATGAGCTTACACTTGCATTGCAGAACCCTGAGCATCCGGGACGCACAAGAGGAATTGGCCTAGTTCCATGGAGAGAAGGTTTTCCTGAAGACAGACATAGGTACCGGTCTCGGAGCAATAAAAATTCCAGAGACCAATCGGAAGAGATAAGGCTATTGAAAGAACAAATGGCACTGGTAATGGCAAGGCTTGAAGGTCAGCAAGGAGGCAATGCTGGCCACTTAACCAGTCCAGGTGGGAAGAAAAGCAGCTGCGTTTCAACTGAGGTTTCTCAAGAACCGGACACGGTTCATTACCCCATGGACCACATCACTGTACGTACTGCATGCAGGCTGCATGTGCCACTTCAAAACATCAGTCAAGAGGTGGCACGCGCGATGGCACATCCCGTAACGGAGGGAGAGACGATACACGGTAAGCCGATACCAAGTGGCTACTCAAGGGTCAAAGTGGAGGACGTGCCGAGGAGGTACAGGGCAGTGCAGCTTGATTTTGCTCCAGAGGAGGGGGTGAACACTCTTGGTGAAGCCATCCACAACATAATCCTGTGGCGCAAGCATTTCATTATCTTTCCTTCAGGAGATGGTGATGACGAGCCAAGCAATGGCGGGTCTAGCTCTGAAGGACTTCCTCCCTCCCCTCAAAGGATGCCAACTCCACCACCATTGCCACATAAGAGCCCGTCTCCTCCACCGGCGCAACATAAGAGCCCATTTCCTCCAGAGGCAGCACATCAGAGACTAGCTTCATCAGACCGGCCAAAAAAGAGGGGGCGCCTCTGTAAAACTTTCCAAATGTCTGAACCACCATCTTTGAAGAAGACCAAGAAGACGCCATTGCCTACCAGGTCGGAGCCATGTTTCAAAGTGCCAGTCGAAGTACAGGATCACTTCATTCGCATGGCAAGGCCACTTGCCCGAAAGCAACCTATTACGGACTTCCGACGCACTATCAGGAAAAAGGGATTGCAAGAATTTTCCAAGAAAGAATTCGAGAAAGATGAGGCCAGCAAGACTATGCAAGACTTTCTAAAAGAGGCAGGGCTAAAAAGTTTGGATGATGTGGATAATATTGAGATGGCCCCATTGGCAGCTCAGTTCAAGCTTGGTCATTCTTTGACTACTGACGAATATCGCCACGTCGTTGGCAAATGTACTCAAATGAGAAGGGTAGAAGAGTGGTACTTACAGATGGCCAAGGATGGTAAAGAGATGTTCCCCGTCTTTTACAGGGACGAGGACTTTCATCACTGTGATGGTATAGTTTGGGTCCCATTTAGAGAACTATTTCATCTATACAATCTGAGGGAGCTAGACTTATCAGTAATTCAGTTATGGGCATTGTAAGTATACTCGACCTCTCGCCATTTTTCTAAGTAAATATCCTCGTTGCGTGTCTAATTTTTTTCCTTATGCAGAATGGGGGCGCTTGAATGTAGAGCGACCCATAACAAGCTAGGATTCCTCGACCTACAAATAGTCAATTCCTGTAATATTGACGCAGGCGAATGGTCCTCCCAAGAAGTGCTGAACTACCTTTACACATCCTTTGTCAAGCTGCAGGACATGAATACCATCCTTCTGCCCTACCACTTTAAGTAAGTGTGGCATTATCGTTGTACCTCCCATCGTTGTACTTTAAGATGTTAATTGTTCTCTTCCCTTGTATGTAGGCCTCACTGGATTCTTATTGCCATCCATTTAAACGATTCCAAGATTGTCGTCATGGATTCAATGAGAAAACCGCAATCCAACTACCAATCTCTCATTGACATCCTAGATAAGGCACTTGTGAAGTACAAGAAGAAGTGTATTCGACACGCTCCATGTGCAAATAAATTCCGAGTTTGGTGCCACCCTTATTGCTCACGTCAGGATCCGGGCACGAGCACATGTGGGTTCTACGTGATGAGATTTATGTGGGTTTTCATGGACGACGGCAACTGGAACATTACGGATGCTGAGGTTCGCCCTGTCTCCTAAGACATAAATCCAATTTACTAAACACATAGTATCTTTCCACATCTTTAATCCTTCTATTTGCAGAAATTAAAGCTCTTGACAAGTAAATTGCTACCACATGTTTGCTTGGGCCTCGCTGAACAGCTATGTGGATTCATCTTCGACCATATCATCTCGTCAAACGGTGCATACAACATTTCGAAGGCTCCTGCTGGGCTAGTGGGTTTCATTGAGGCTGGCGGCCCTACTGACACTTTAGATAGCCGATCAACGCCAAAGCATACAAAGACCTAGAATTAGTGGGCCATACCTTTCAAACATTTTCTAAGTATCTTGTAGATTAGTTATTTGGATTGATGTGGTTTTCTTAATGTCTTGAACATGCATTAAGTTTCTCTATTTGTTAATGTTTATCCATTATTTTTTCACACATATATCTAACCATGTATTCAATTTTCTCTATTTCATATTTTTATCCCTAACAGCAACAGGTGATCTCACTGACTGGATGTGGCATGGATGAGGGAGGCATCATCATTGTTGTCTCTGTAAGCAACAGGTGAGCATGTGTAACTAAAATTTTCATATGAGTACGAGTTTAGAGCATTTGAGATGTTGTAGAGCTCAAGCGAATTTTTGTCAAGTCTCCTGAGATGTGTAACACATCTGGTCGCCGCCTTCGTGTGGTTTGACGGGCACGTCTCAGGCTGAAGTTGACTGGCACGCTGAGTCCCAGCAATATCTTCTATGCTCTCTACTCGAGGCTTCGGGTTTTATATTATGGTTGCTACTTGACTTCATAGTATATGCATATACATATATCAGTTTATACATATATTACTATTAGTTAGGTCTAATATATCCAGAAGAATTAAAACAGAGTTAAAATAAAATAAAATTACTTCACTAGTATATTTCTAAACAAATTCAATTCCATAATACAGAAAGATTAAAAATATTTGTACCTAAACAAATTAATTTAGCAACAAATTTTGTAAAAAAGCCAATTCGATCTGTGTCATATAGAAATAATGAAATCTGGAATGAACGGAGATAACTAGTTTAGAATGAAACATACTTTTGTTCAATAAAGCATGTGGAGGTAAAAGAGCCCAGTTAGTTTCAACCAGTAACAGAAAACTGGCTAAAAACTCATGGAATCAACAGTTCTGTTTACTTATCTATTGATGCTTTATGTTGCTGAACGAAATACAATAGCAGTCGGAGTTACTGACCTGGGTTGATAGCACATGCAGCATAGCACTAGAAAAATGCTGGAGCGCTCGAAATTTGGTGTAAGTTAGGTAACCCTCATTTACACTGCACGGATTGGTAGCCAGAACTTATCAAAAAATGTCAACCAGATGCATCGAGAATACACTTCCACGAAACTTATACCTGTATGGATAACCTGATGAAAAAAATTTGTTCAAGAAAGAATCGATCATCTTATCATGTATCGGTCTTGAATCCTGGATAACTTTTACCTACAGCAATATATGAGTTAAGACACAAATTGAAAAAAAAACTTGCAACTGAAAATGTGGTTACTGAAGTTGCCATTCATATACCGTTTTAGATTGAAATAATAGAGTCTTTTCTTCTCCTTCACCGGGTAACACCGGTTTGTACCACGTAATAGAAATCGTCCCTTGCTTGATTACAAACAGAAAAAATAGTAAAAACAAAGTTTATGAGTTTGAAACACATGGTTGAATAGTGGTAGAAATAATTTTATACCATCTATTGATTTTCATCTATTGGTTTATACCATGTATTGATTTTCATGAAAATAGATAGGAGTTCACCTAAAATAAGTCTTCCTGTGAATGTGAACGATGTGAATGTAATATTCAATATTCTGTGAATTCTGTGTTTCAGGAAATATTATATGTATGTGACCCCGAAATTATTTTTTTTGTGCATCAGGACTATAGGTGCCGGTTCTTGTAAAGAACCGGCACCTATGAGGCTTCAAAGGTGCCAGGTCCTTACACTATAGGTGTCGGTTATTTATAGGAACCGGCACCTATAATACCATATAGGTGCTGGTTCGACATTTACAACCGGCACCTATAGTGTTATAGGTGCCGGTTGCAGAACCGACACCAATAGCTTTGACCATTGGTGCCGACCAATTGGTGCCGGCTTCGAAACCGGCACCTATGAGGCCTTTGGAACCGGCACCAATGAGTATTTCTGTAGTAGTCGACCATGAGAAATCATTAGTTTCCACCAACAGCGACCGCGAACTCCATGGCCATTCAGAAAGCTTCTGATGCGAGCGACCTAACAATGTGATGGAATTAGTTGTCAGATTCATGAACAATGGTGGCTCATCCATGCTGATATCTTGTTGCAATTAGTAGCAGTTCCAATCTGTCTGTGCGAGATAATATATAGATTCAATTGTCTGATTGATGATGTCTTGGTGTTGGTGATAGTGTCGATCACTCCTCCATAATCAGGTTAATTAGCAGTGCTGCTGATTGTCGTTATCTGCGATCGATCTTGCTTTGATGAAGTTTATTACAGTTTTGAAAGTTAGATAATTAATTGCACGATGATCATATTAATTCCACAAGCCACATTCCCAATTATATCTAATAAAGTACTTTGTGTGTTACAATGAAGATATGGCTTAAGGGTAGCCATATCTTCCTTGTAATACTTATAGTACTTAAGGTGATTGTACCGAGGTGTACAAGGGATCACTGAAGACATAAAAGGTAGCCACCAAACGCACACATGGGAGGAAATAGTGAATTAAGGACCTTAAGGTGATTTTGCCCATATGTGTGGACATCACGGAGTGTTTGGACATTATCCCAATTTCAGACACATGCGAACATTTCATAACTACTGCCTTCATTCGAAAATTAGTTTATTTTTCATCCATTTCATACATACAAATACAGAACTAAAAACACTAGATTACCTCTACTTTCCTTACTTTATCTACTTCTAATACAATTATTTTTTACTTTCACAAACTTCAATGCAATGACATATTATAAAAATGAACTTATTTTAAGACAAATGGAAGGAGCTAAAAATAAACTTATTATGGGACGGAGGAACTAGAACCCAAGAGTATCCTCTTTGAGCAAGCTTGTTGTGTTACATTACAGGCACTGGGAACCAAGCTTATGCTTGACAGCAACCAATTCTATGGAGGAGTTGAATGATAGGAAACCAAACATGTTTGAGATTGGTCGTCCATGAAAATAAACTCTTATATTTCTTTGGCAGGACAAGTATACAAGTACAATGAACTCATTACTTATTTATTAGGACGTAATTTAATGGCACACCGAGTATATTTTTTTTATTGAACATAAGTAGATAAGTAGGCTCGCTATGCTTTTCTGCTCGGGTACATATAAGTTGTTTAGAAATCACGAAGACCCCATATCTGATGGCACATAGGGTCTTTTTGAAGAGGCATTTTATACTGGCATTTATGAGTAACTTGGATCAATGTGAGTAACTGGACACACATTCAGGCTAGTGTGTTTAGCGGCAATAAGTCCAGGTGCCTCCCGCATATCCAGATCCTTGTGCAGCATTCCATTTGGCAACTTCCAGTCAAAATAATAGAGAAGGTTAGCCAAGGCAAACTCCATGTTGGCCAGCCCAAGATTTATGCCGGGACATATTCTACGACCAGAGCCAAATGGAAGGAACTCAAAGTTACTCCCTTTATATTCTATATCGTTGTTTTCGAACCTCTCTGGCTTGAACTCCTCGGCATCCTTCCAATACATACTATCCCTGCATATTGCCCACACGTTCACAAATACAGATGTACCTTTAGGTATATCATAGCCCATGACCTTCGATGTCTCACGGCATTTGCGAGGGGACAAAAGGGGCACCGGGCAATGAAGCCTCAAGGACTCCTTTATTACCAACTTGAGATAGCTCAGTTGGCCAAGGTCATCTTCGGTGATGGTGTTTTTTCCTTGGAAGGCTTGCCGCATCTCAGCTTGCACCTTCTCCATTACTCTTGGGGAACGTATGAGCTCTGCCATGGTCCATATCAGTGTTGTTGATGATGTATCAGTACCGGCCGCAAACATGTCCTGGAGTGATGGTTTTTTAATTAATTACTAATAAGCGGAGAATTTATTTATCCATTAACACATAAACTTGCACGATACGCGTCTACACATATATCCTCAACTTAATTCTAGCAGTACGTAGTAAGCATGATGCCATTTTTTCAGTAAAACATAACTCTATCTTTTTTTTAAAAGTAATTTTATATATCCTTTGCTTGTTTCATCTCATAGGAGGTTTCGATCCTTATTTCAAACTATTTTTTAACTAAAATATTGCGGTTGGGTATATCCTAATAAAAAGGATACGATGCAATCATCTTCCTTATCTTTTTTTAAGGAGAAGTTTACTATATATGTTTTGTATGGGTAGGTTTCCTACCTATGTACATAATACTGTAACTTGTTTTAAAGTGCCTCATCTTACAGTTTGAAGAAAACATAAATAGTTATTGCACCATCACAATTATCACCCTTGTTTTAAGATTCCACCTCATATCTAATCTAGTAATACTATACAGTTCATCCCTATTTAGTGTAGTTAATAGTACTTTCTTGTGTTTCTATGCTTCCATGTCACCCTATTTAGTTGCACAGTTCGACCTCAATCCATAAGCAAGCAAACAGGCTCCCATGTTGTAACTCAGTCACCTAAATCGTCCGCAATTCGCTTATTGGGCCAAATAATCCAAGTTGTGTCCTAGCACAGTCCAACGAAGCTGAATAGCTGATACTCATTGCATTCATCCCTATCCTACAACACCAACACCAGATGCGACGCCGCAGCCGCTGGGTGACCACGCGAAGCACCAACAAATTTCCCCCACGCTTCGGTCGGCTCGCCTTCGCTTCTCCCCAAATACACACTTGGTCTTTCATCTTCCGAAATCGTTCTGGGTTTTTTTAGGTACCCTCGAAGCCGTTCATTGCTTCAGATTTCAATGAATCTGATTTTTATTGTGCTAGACCTGATAGTAGTGTAGTAGAAATTTTATAGGGGTAAAATTGGAACTACAATATATAACCTTGTAATAAGTTCGTCTATCATATACCATATTAAAATAGATGAATTGGCAAATTTATTTTACCAAAGTTTCAAATAAAATATTTTATATACTTATGAAAATACATGGCTAGATTTAAAATTTACTACATTTCTACACCTAGTAGTAGAAGGTACATAACAGTGCCCATTACACCTAGGTTGCATTACTAAGTTTCTGAATATATAGTCATCACTTTGGATGGCGATACATATGCAGGATGTTGGCCTCCTGATCCTATGAATCAACCATCCCCGTATAGAAGAAATCAGGACGTGCGTTCTTTCTTCTTGCGGTGCATCTCCCCTACCCACGAATTGGATTGCCCATGCAATTGGAGAGGTAATAAGGGTTTTTGCTACAAGGATTCAGGGAGAAAGGGGGAGAGGGGCTATCGTCGTTGCCTTGTGGACATCCGTTGCTTCCTTCATGCTTGCATGTGGTTCACGGATGCCTCTCATATACTCTAAACTGTACTACGACTCATATTAATCATAATATCATTCTCTATGTATACTTTAATTTGCAGAGAAATACCTGACGAAATGGATACATATACGATTCACCATTGTATATTAATTTGCATGGTGAACTGGAATATGAACCTAAAGGCCACAGGTTAGTACCCCTGGTCTATTTGTTTTCCAATTTTTACAATAATTTTAGCATTGTAATCAACGAAATTCTGTCGATCTCCTTATTGTTTAAGTCATTGTTTAAAATAGATTGTCATCCTCTTTGTTTAATTTTTGGGGCTCCCTAAGAGGAGCTCTTCAATGGCTAAAAACAAAACGTAAGAGGTAACACCTCAGTTTTGTGAAGAAACACACCTTAATTAATAAATCACGCATTTATCAGTTGAAATCCCCTTTTTATGTAACAGCCGAGATGCATTTTCCATTGTTCTAGAAATTCTGCTTTCTCCTTGCCAATTAATTTGTGTCAAGGTGAGAATTTATCCATTAGTATTTAATTAATTTTGGATAATGTGAGTTGACATTTTTTTCCTTTTCTTAATCTCTTGAGCAGATTGAATTAATCTTTGCTTGCGTTTACCTCCGACCGTTCGGTGCCTCGATGTTCTCACTTAAACACCAAGGCCATCTCTATTGATTCAGTTTTGTCACTGAAACTAGGGATGCAATAGGTTATATGGAGTCCGTACAAGTGTTTATTCAATGAGTCGATGTGTGTTTGGACGGCCGTAGCTGATGAGGAGCACATTAACTATTTGTCTATTTGGATCCATGAGGATCATTCCCAATAAGCATCTATTACATCTTTAGTTATCTATGTTTAATCTAACAAATATACAGAATGTTATGTTATGTTAGTTTTCCTATTTGCTTTGGAATTAGTTATGTAAACAGGGGGTTGTAATATATACTAGAATAGTTAAATTGGCCTTTATAACTAGCTAATGTTACAATAAAAATTGGTTTACATATTTTTTAGAGCTAAGATGCAAGAAGCCTTTCTTTCTATATCTCTTTAAAATGTAATTTTATATGTCCATTTAAATATCTCGTAGCAACACATGGGGTATCATCTAGTTTTGTTGAAAAACTCATCCACCCAACACTACTCGTAGCGCGGCTATGTGGTGAGTCCAACGCAAACAAACCCTTCACCCAACCTCAAGTTGAGAAATGCCGTAAGAATGAGCTCGAGTCGGATTCACCTCTTGCCCACGCAAGATGAGCCTAACTTGGCTAATATATATGGCTCACAGCGAATCCACGTCGGAAAAAAATTGACCGAGTCAGCTACTCATGTGTGTGAAGAGCAATTTTGGCCTGGCAATATGTTGGGTTGGTGGGCTTTGCAACAAAATTGGTTATAGGTAGGAATCTCAAAAATTGGCATGGTTTATGTATTTTTTTCTAAAATTAAAACATGTTCCGAATCTTAAAATATTTTAATTTACCACAATCATTTAAGTGAATATACTAACGTTGATATATATGTGTTACGTTAAACTTAAATTATACAGATTTGAACACAAATTTTAAATTCTCATTCATGATTTTATATATAAATATGGTTTTCAATATTTAAAATTATCCTTTCTCGTAGTAATCCTAATCTGGAAAATAAAGGAAACACGAGGACAGTGATGTGAGGTTTGCTTACAATGAAAAGCACGACTATAACATCATTTGTGATTGGAATCGGCGTGCCGCCTTCCTTCTGGAGCCTGAGCAGGACGTCGAGAGAGCACGACTTGCTGTCCGCCGCCGCCGCAGCCTGATCGCCGGTGTCCGTCTCCATTTGGTCCTTCCGTTCTTGGATAATCTGCTCTATGATCCGCTCCATCTTCTTGCGGTTGGCGAGCGCCCTTCGTGGCGCCGTCCCGACCATCGATGCGAGCTTCGACGACGGGAAGAGGTCAGCTACGCTGAGCCCCGACGACAGCCGCACCACGGCACGCAGGGCGGCGAGGTACTCGCCGCTGTACTTGCACCGGCTCCCGACGGAGCACCGGAGCACGGTGTCGTTGGTCATCCTGGCGACCATATCGGTGAGGTTCACGCCGGCGGACGACGAGGCGGCGGCGGATAGGTCGCGGACGAGCCGCGCCACCTCCTCCTCCCGGACGCGGCGGAACGAGCGCACCCGCGCCATGGTCAGAAGCTCCTGCGTGAGCAGCTTGCGGAGCTGGCGCCACCGCTCGCCGTACGGGGACAGCACGACGTCCGTGCCGCCGAAGGTGAACACCGCCAGGGTGCTGGTCATGTGCCGGTCGGCGAACGCTAGGTCGTGGCTCCGGAGGATCTCCTGCGCCGCCTCCGGCGACGATGCGACCACCGTGGGCACCTCGCCGAACCAGAGCTGCATGAGCGGCCCGTGCCTCCGGGCCAGCTTTCCCATGACACTGTGCACGCTCTCGCTCGAGGAGACGAGGTGGTGGACGCTGCCGATGAGGGGCAGCGTCCATGGCCCCGGCGGCAGGTGAAGCCTCGGCTTGGTGGATGTGGCATGTGATATCAGCTTGGTGAGGAAGACGAAGAGAAGGGATGCGCCCACGGCGAGCAACACCTTGTCCTCCATGTCCGTAAGATGTCCTGTGGTAGTAGTGTAGTGTACATATGTGTACTATAAATAGCCGTGGCGTAATGTAGCAATAATCTGGTTAATTAATTAGCACATGTGTAATTAAGTTTTAATTATTATAAACTATAAAAATGATATATTTTATACTTTAGAGCAACTTCTATATTTATATAAAATGTTTTCGCATGGATTATACTATTTAATTTAAAAAGCATGCTAACAAAAAAATCAAGATAGAATCTGTACCTTAATTAGAAAAGCATGTTAAATTAACAATCAATGGAGGTGTGTATTGTTGGTGCTACAGTTTCAAAAGTATTTTTTTTCAAAACATCCTATCTCAGCATTTTTTTTCTAGGTAACTTTTTTGCTGATGATGTTTATTTCATCAATATGAGCAATTTCCATTTGTATAATCATCCAATTAGAATACTCCCATTGCGCTTCCTCCAAATTGTAGCATGTACTATTCATTTGGTCAATTCTATAAATCTGCTAGCCAAAATTTGAATTTTGAATTCATTATGGGTTTTTTCATCACGGTCAAATTTTCATCCTCTTTTTTTAAACTGTGGATAAGAGATAAAAAAATTATACATAACTTATTTTTGGTTGCTTTGATTATTTAATTTTCTATATGTTAACTGAAATACAAATGAAATACTCGATCTAGTTTTAGACTTTTCAACTTTTTAGCACTAATGTGAGTGATTTTGAGACTGCATATGTAGTAATTGGTTGAGAAAAGCGATAAATACTGATATACTCCCTCCGTCCCAAAAGTTAACCTAGTATAAGATGTGACATATCATATTACACTACTACAAAACACCACATAGAATTCAGTCTTATAGGTACCGATTTATCTATAACCGACACTTATTATGGGGTGTTTTTCATCTTTTGATATGATAAAATTAACAACCGACACCTATAACTACTCATTGGTACGGATACATAAAAATATAGGTACCGGTTCTAATAATAAACCGGTCTGTTCAAGTGTGAGGTCATAGGTACCGGTTTTTATTATGAACCAGTATATATGGACGTCACGAATGTGCCAGTTCTTACAAAATGGCACCCATGAGTCTATAGGTGCTGGTTGATAATTAAAACCGGCACCTATGATGACGCCACTCATATCTGTGTGTTTTTTACCTAACTTTTTATATAAGGTCATATAACATCACTCATTTATGTGTGTTTTTTATCTAAATTTTTTATTTTTTTAGATCTTGACAATATCTACAACTTTATTTAATAAATACTTCATTTGAGGTCATTTGGATGTCCGAAAATGTTTATAAGTTTTTAGATCTATTTGGATAATTGAATTTTTAAAATTACTAAACAATCTTGGATGGAGATAAAATCTATATGAAAGTTGTAGTGACAGTTTTTTAGTTGACAAAATTTTGATTTGAGCCAAAATTTTGTAGTTTTAGATCTACGGTGTTAAATACAGATTATAAGTTTCAGATGATAGTAGCTAAAAAATAGTATTTGCTTCCAATACAACAAGTGCCGAGGTGTGATGGTAAGTTGACTTTTGATCGACAGAGGGGTCATAGGTTCGAACCCTTATAAAAACTTGTGAGTTGCGGGAATAGAAGTGTAACCATGGCTAGATGCATATTAAAATATGAAATATTTATTTTCTGTTTTTTCGCACCCGTAAAAATAAAAAACGGTTGCATCCTTATAGGTATCGGTTCTAATTAAGAACTGAATGCCATTGGGGCCGGTTTTAAAACTGGCACTAGTGACTATCCTCATTAGTTCCACTACATTGCTATCATTTCAAAAAACCGGCACCTATAAAAGGTTGAAAAACAGCACCTATGAAGATTTCTCTACTAGTTGTGCTACAAATCAGGACAAATAGTTGTTCAGATTCGTAATAATATGATGTGTCATGTATATTCTGTATTAGGATAATTTACTTTAGAACGGAACGGGTAGCTAAATACCACACAATACATAAAATTAAGTACCGGAAAATATGGATAGAAAGACGAACTAGAGTTCACCAGACGAAAGCGACGAAGACTTTGACAACTGAATCTATTAATGGTGAGTTTTTTCTCTCATTATTAAATATACACTAAGATTTCCATTGTATAATGAAATATCTATCATTAAAAACTATTAAGAAATCAACAAGACATTTACGTTCTGAAAACTTTCAGAGTTGGAATCTTGTCAAGACACAGCACCATTTTTTTACTCCACATGGAGTAATAATTTCAACCGTTTTATTATGGTTCGCATATTCGCGATATGCAGCACGTCAAGATCCACGCCAAGTCGATTGGCGCGCATCCGGATAGCTAATTTGTTGGTCAAGCAGAGCATATAAAACGAAGTTCGAGCTGTCATTTTTTCTGACTATGTGTTGCACGCATTTCCAACACGAGCCAAGAAAATTCAGTTGAGAAGCACAGAATGCTGTCATTTATTCTGACTATGTGTTGCACGCATTTCCAACACGAGCCAAGAAAATTCAGTTGAGAAGCACGGAATAGTAGCCGTATTGACTTGTTTGGTAGAATAGTTTACTTTCACTAGTGGAGAAGGATTTTTAACCCTGGTTCGTAACACTCTCCAGTCCCGGTTATGCAACCGGGACCATGAATCCGGGACTAAAGATGTTCATCTTTAGTCCCGGGTGAAATAACCGGGACTAAAGAGCCATCTTTGATCCCGGTTAATAAATACCAATCGGGACTAAAGATGGTTGCGCCAGTGTTACCAACCGGGACAAAAGATATTTTTTTTAAAAAAAACAATTGTTGATTTTGCCAGCTGCTTGTTTATATATTATGCATGCATAATATATGTATATATAATATGTGTATATATGTAATACATGTATTTATACATATATATATATATATGCATATATATATATATATATGTATAAATACATGTTTTAGACATATATATATTCCCTACATATATGCACTCAAGTAAATATATACTTATATTACCGAAATATACTCACACACATAAATACATGTATGCACATCTAAATACATACATATATTACAATACTTCGTTAATTCTAATGTTCTATTGTACGAAGAAACCTAAGCCATGTTATATATGGGGATGATGATCAATAGGTCTTCTATCGTAGTGGGATTCTCCCGCGGGATCAATTATTTGTTCATTGATAAATCCCATCAATTGTTCTTGAACAACCTTGATAAATTCTTCGTTGGATAGTTTTTCTCTCATGTAAATAATGTATCATTTGAAAAAAATTGAGATATAAGTATATGAAATCAATAAGAAATCGGGACATAATGTATGAATAATTTTTACGTACTTCCAGATTCTTGTCACTGTTGATTTGGTGTACAATGCAGTGAGTATATTCGCAGACGTAGTAGCCACACAATTTATTTCCCTACTTTTGTTTTGCACACTTAAGAAGAAACGATGAGAGATTTAATGTACTAATTTTTTCTAGAACAAATTAATGATTCAATATGTTTCGGAGCATGTACTCACCAAAAAATTAAACCTCCTACTAAGTTTTTCTTTTTAAACCCCGCAGACCAATGTACGGAATTTTGCCCATGCCCAATGTACACTTGGAAGCTATGATTAAATATTGGAGATCTGCATAGTAGCAATAGCAGTGTTCATAATTAATCACAGTTGAATAGATGGCATTACCTGTCTATCACTTCAAAAATCTTGGGCGAAAGTAGACTCTGGTTTATCCATTGAGTCAAAGACATGGACTTTGCATAGTTTAAGGTCGAAGAGGAAAAGGACCCAGTGACATCTACAAATTGCGTTAGATGATATATATGTCACGGTATGAGTACGAGGAGGAAATTGGTAGAAAATTGAAAGTCAGTTAAAACTTACTCTGGGTTGTAGGGCAATAGTATGCAGGTCTTATAATGCTGCTGCACTAGGAAATGAACAATATTGTCCTTCGTAGCTTCCTCAAAGTCCCATATCATTTCGACATTGACTTAGCGGGGGTCCATGAATTCAATATTGTAAATCCCCTGCCTACGGCACGATTGAATTTTCATTCTACAAACGATAAAGGAATTTGTATCAGTCTTATCGGCACAGTGTAACCATTGAATGGTACATAGAAGGAGCTAAGGAACAAAATAAATTTTGCTAAAACGATACTTACAAAACCCAGCAGCTGAGAATGGAGACGTCGAGAGCATCTAGTTGGTATACATCGAATACATTCTCGAAGTTGATCCACAGAACATCATCTCCTTGATAGTAATCTGTGTTTCTTATCCTCGCTCCAACCATCGTTCTACCTTTGGATGAACGTTCCATGTACCATTAATGGAATCGGTACATTTGTGTACAGAGGTTGTTCACCTGACCAGGCTTAACAAGTGGTTCACCGTGTTTAAATTTGTATTTCAAATCAGCTTCTATCGCTATGGTTATTGGTGCATCCCTACTAGTTGCGCCCTGTTCAGACACGTCTCTTTCATCCATTGCCGTAGTTCCTCTTCACCGGGTGGTAGCAACGGCTCAACCAATTGTTTTGGTTGCTTTCCGAGCTAATGCACTTCTTTGGTCTTTCCTCTTTGTTTCTTAAATGACTTTGTTAGCGACCGGTCACAATCCGAAAGTAAAGCCCTCTTGACCAGTTCGCTCATCTTTTGAAAGAACTTCTTAGCAGCCGGATCTATAGGAATCTTCTTTTGTGGGCTTCGTGCCTTGAAGAACGCCTTCACTTCCGCTCATATGACCTCCTCATTCTCCTTGGGAGTGCGGTCATACGCCCTTTTCTTGAGAACGGGGAGTTTTGGCTCATCAAGTCTTCGCTTCTTTCTTTGTTCTGTGGACTTTGATGGCGCGGGATGAAGTGGGCACGGCTTTTTAGCTCGTGAAGGCGGAGCAGATGATGATGGTGCAGGCGGAGGAGGCAGAGGTGGAGGAGTCGGTGCAGGCGAAGGAGAGGGTGCAGGCGGAGGAGACAGAGGTGGAGGAGCCGGTGCAGGCGGAGGAGAGGGTGCAGGCGGAGGAGACGGAGGAGAAGACACCGCTGCTCGCCCGGGAAACACGATGTACTGCTTGCACCATAGTATAATGGCGTGGGCTGTCTCTCCTAGTTTCGTCTCACCGTCTCCTCCGGGGATGTCCAGCTCAAGATCCTCGAACCCTTGTTCCACCAATTCAACTTTGACCCTTGAGTACCCAGGTGGAATCGGTCTGCAATTGTAAGTCCCTGAAGGGTCCACTGGTATAGCCATTCTCGAGGCCACCTTCACGAGAATCGAGGTTACTTAGTAATTAACAGATGCATGCACCACCTTTTGCAATTTACAAGACATATATCAGAAAACTACGAGCATACCTTGAGTGATATGTTCTTGAAGGGACTGTGCAGCTCACAAGGTGTCCGCCGCGTGATTTCATCTACGGGGTACGATGGGTCATCGTGAGTTGGCCCTGCTGCACCATTATGCCCTGTTCTCCTGCTTGCCCTGTAGAAGCACAGCTGTTGCGATTGCCTGAGGGGCTCACCATGACTGGAGGGACATACGGCTTCACCGTCTGCTGGCTCTGTCGTTCCGCTAGGCGTTGGTCCACCCATCGTTCCACCTCCTCTTGCATCCTTATGTCCTGCAGGGCGACCCTCTCCTCAAGATATCTTAATTTCGCCTCGGTATCCCTCTTGCTCCTCATCCGACTCTTGTAAGTGTGGCTGTCCTCTTGAAATCTGTATTTCCAAGCAACCACGCCTTCTCCTCGTGTTTGTCCTGGATGCTCGGGATTCTGTAATGCGAGCGTAAGCTCGTCCTTCTTTCTGTCAGGCTTGAATGTTCCCTGAGCAGACGCCTCCACTACTTCTGTAAGCAGGCTAGCTGCTTCGCGGATCGTATCGCCGAATACAAGGGAGCCATCAGTGGGATCAAGCGTTCCACCATGAGCATAGTACCAATTTCTGGAACGTTGAGGCCAGTTCGTTGTGGCCGGCTCAATACCCTTTTCTATCAACCCGGCTTCCAGTTTATCCTACTTGGGGATTGCCTTCTTATAGCCACCTGACCCTAGCCGGCGATGGTACTGCTTCTTAGCAGCATTGGCTTTATTCTTTTCTATTTGCGCTTGCCCGTGCTCGGAGGTCTTGTATGCGACAAACGCATCCCAATGATCCCTCAACTTGGTTAATTTGTCAAAATCAGGTGTAAGACCCTTCAGGACGTATTTCTTGTACAGAGCTGACTTGTACTTCTGGAACTGTTCAGCATATTCTTCATCGTCCATTCTTTCAATCTTGGCTAATCTACCTCAGGGACCGTGAAGGTCTCGAGCATGGTAGTCCACAGCATATCTTTCTCCATATCTAGAAGATAACTTTGGTCATCCTCGGCTAACCTTGATTGACGCCAGTGCACTATGCTAATGGGCACGTGATCCCTCACAACCCAACCACTGTGTCCCACAAACTTCCGTAGTATACCGGCTGGGGCTACTGGTTCGCCGTATGGGGCCACTTCACTAATAATGTGCCTGCCCTCTAGCTTCCTCGTGACACCTCGTTGTCGGCGTGCCCTCTTCTCTCCAACGACCGGTTGCCTTTCACTTTCCTCTTGGTTCGTGCCCTTGTTTCCCTCTTCGTTTAGGTATTGGTTGGGGTCCTCTTGTTCCTCATCCGCCCAATATTGGCTGCTGCCCTCTGCGATCTCATCCATGAGGATCTGTTCATCATCGCGATCTGCCATCTGTTCGTAACATTAACTAGTACACATCAACTAAGAGTATATTGTTATACATATATTGAAATTGTTAAAAAATACGTACAATGACCTACGTGCATATGTCATACATATATATATACACATATACTTATATATATATATATATATATATATATATACATACATACATACATACAAATATATATATACATGGATGCGCTAAAACAAGCCCAGTGCGTGGTATACTATGTCTATATATATACACACACCAGGGAATTAATGTAACTTGCCTTAGTTTTGCTTGGAGTTATTGGGGCCACTTAAGCTTGAGCGACGACGGCGGTCACCAGCTGCACCACGTATGACAAAGAAATAAAAATTTAGTTAAAAGATGTACAACAGTTGTAAGTGGAAACATTTGCTTAGAGATGATGGAATTAGTATAATTCAGCCCTTTCTTTAAGATGGAACTTAGAAAAATAATTGAATCACTATTGGAAAAACAAAAAAAGATGTGCAATATTATATTAAGTGTATCCACGTGAAAACATGAAAACTATTGCAAACAAAATAGAGGATAGATTATATCATTAATAATGTGTGACTGGATTTAATTTGGTACATCTATGATTAATCTACACATCATGCTTGCATATCTACATTGAAAACATATACATATATATATACCATGTTCTCGTTCGTTCGGTCACGTTCGTTCTATCGTTCGTTGGTTTGTTCGCTCTATCGTTCGGTCACGTTTTATCGTTCGTGGTCACGTTCGTTCTACCGTTCACGTTCTATCGTTATATCGTTCGTTCGGTCGCGTTCGTTCTATTGTTCGTTCATTCGTTCGTTCTATCGTTCGGTCACGTTCTATCGTTCATGGTCACGTTCGTTCTATCGTTCACGTTCTATCGTTCTATCGTTCGTTCTATCGTTCGTTCATTCGTTCTATCGTTCGGTCACGTTCTATTGTTCACGTTCTATCATTCACGTTCTATCGTTCTATCGTTCGGTCACGTTCTATTGTTCGTGGTCACGTTTGTTCTATCGTTCTATATATTGTTCATGTCCGTTTACGTTCGTTTGTTCACGCTCTATCATTCACGTTCGTTCGTTCACGTTCTATCGTTCGTTCATGTAGCGCGGGGTGGCGGCGGCGGCGGGTGGTGTCGGCGACGCCACGGGCAGGCGCGGGGTGGCGGCTGTGCAGCGGGGTGCGGGCGGCGGCACCGGGTGGCGCAGGGTGGCGGCGGCGCCGCGGCGTGCCGGTTGTAGCACGGGATGGCGCAAGGCGTGGCTGCTACGGCGCGGGGTTGCGGCGGCATGGCGGTGGCGGTTGCGGATGCGAGAGAGATCGAGGGAGACATAGAGAGAGAGGAGAGAGGACGAGCGCAAACCTCGACTGCAACGTGGCGGTGAGGTCGGCGACGACGTACGGCGGCAAAGACGACGAAGACGACGGCGGTGGCAGAGGCGGACGATCGGCAGTGAGAAACGGCTAAGTGTGGATCGGGGAAGAAGAAGATGCGCACACCTATTTATAGTCGAGATCTTTAGTCCCGGTTGGTGGAATCAACCGGGACTAACGATATCTTTAGTACTGGTTCATGGAATCAACTAGGACTAATAATCTTATCTTTAGTCCCGATTGATAGAACCAACCGGGACTAAAGGTACTTTCCCGCTGTTTCCAAAATTTCTTTTTGTCCCGGCTATGGTTAACAACCGGGACTAAACATTAAAACATTTAAATGACATATGCCCGATCTAAATAGTTTAAATTATTATTAAATATAAATAATCACATATAATTAACATATGACCTATTTCAATAGTATAAAATGGCTATTACATTTAATATTTCTATATAATTAACATATTACCAATTTAGATAGTTTAAATCTGCTATTACATTTTAATAATGATATATAATTAAAATATGACCAATTTAAATACTATTTAAATAGTAATAATCATATGTACATAACATTTGATATATTTAAATAGTTTAAAATTGCTAGTATATATGAATAATCATATATAATTGTATTAGTAAAAAACACAAACATTGCATGGCATTCAATACATTATAAATAATTTGCATCGTCCATACAACAACCTATGTCACTGTTTTCCTCTCATACTTTCTCCTCACTAATGTTCCTTCGCTATGATCGTTGCGTGAGTAAGGGGTGTCCTCCTTCGATAGGAGGATGCTCGGGTCAACCGTCACCGTGAATGGAGGTTGCCAGTCAAACTGATCGTAATCTACGTCAGTCTTATCCTCGACTCCGATGATTTTCCTTTTGCCTGGGAGAACCACGTGGCGCTTTGGCTTGTCGGGTCCTTTACCCTTCTTTGGTTTGCTAGACATGTCCTTCACATAGAAAACTTGTGTTACATCATTGGCTAGGACGAATGGTTCGTCTGAGTATCCAACCTTGGTTTGGTCAATCGTTGTCATCCCACTGTCATCAATCGTTACGCCTCCAGTAGTGAGCCTAATCCATTAGTACCGAAATAGAGGTACCTTCAGGGGTCCACAGTCTAGTTCCCATTTATCCTCGATGACACCGTAATACGTGCTAGTTGCACCATCGTATCTCATGGTGCCGATACGAATAGCAGAGTTCTGGTTTGTGCTCTTTCTGTCTTGGGCTCTTGTGTAAAATGTATACCAATTGATTTCATATCCTTGGAATATCGATATCGAGCAAGAAGGCCCCCTCGCCAAGAAGGCTAGTTGTCGGTCAATGGTTTTGGTACCCATTAGATGTTGTCGTAGCCAAGCGAGGAAAGTATCAATGTGATGGCATATAATCCATGCATTGGACTTGCCATTGTTTTTTGAGCGAACAATCGCCAGGTGCTCCTCGATATAAGGAGCCACCAACGAAGATTGTAGTCTCCCCTCTTGGCTTGATTTGGGTACCCCGATTGGACGAAGGTCTTCAATAAATTCTACGCAGAACTCAATGATCTCCTCTGTTCCATAACCCTTGACGATGCTTGCTTCTGGACGAGAACAGTTACGAACGTATTTCTTACTGAGATGCATCACGTCGATTGCGTGCCAGATGTCTAAGACTTCCCAATAGGGTAACTCCCAAAAAATAGACTTGTTCTTCCATATCACCGCATGACCATCTTCACTCTCTATAGGTTGGCTGCCAGGTCCCTTTCCAAATATTACTTTTAGATCTTTCACCATAGCAAACAGGGCTTTTCCGTTGCGATGTTTAGGCTTAGTACGGTGGTCTGCCTTTTGTTCAAAATATTTGCCTTTCTTTCGTACAGGGTGGCTTGCAACAAGAAATCGACGATGGCTTATGTACACAACCTTCCTACAATTTTTCAAATACGTACTGTCAGTTTCATCCATGTAGTGGGTGCAAGCCCTATACCCCTCGTTTGATTGTGCCGATAGGTTGCTAAGTGTAGGTCAATCGTTAATGGTTACGAACAACAACACTCGTAGGTTAAATTGGTCCTGTTTGTCCTCATCCCACACAGGGACGCCTTCTTTCTTCCACAACAGTTGCAAATCTTCAACCAATGGTCTTAGGTACACTCCAATGTCGTTACCAGGTTGCTTTGAGCCTTGAATAATAATCGGCATCATGATATACTTTTGCTTCATGCAAAACCAAGAGGGAAGGTTGTAGATACATAGGGTCAAAGGCAAAGTGCTATGACCGCTGCTCATCTCTCCCAATACATTCATGCCATCCGTACTTAAACCAAACCTTATGTTTTGTGAATCATTTCCAAATGTTCTGTCATTGTTTCGCCACTATGACCCATCGGCGGGGTGTCTCAATATCCCGTCTTGTTTACGTTCTTCTACATGCCAGCGCATCATTCTAGCATGCGCTTTGTTCCTGAACAAGTGCCTCAGCTGTGGTATTATAGGGAAGTACCACATCACCTTAGCTGGAACTCTTTTCTTCGAAGGCTGTCCATCAACATCACTAGGATCATCTTGTCAAATCTTGTATCATAGTGCCTTACAAACGGGGTATGCTTCTAGGTTCTCGTACTCCTCACTATGATAGAGGATACATTGTTCGGACATGCGTGTATCTTTTGGACCTCCAGTACTAGAGAGTAGACTACCTACTTAGGTTCGTACATTGTTTCGGACAATTTGTTTCCCTCCGGAGGAATATTCTTTATGAGTTTCAATATCTCGCCAAATGCCTTGTCAGTCACATCATTTTTGGCCTTCCATTGCAAGAATTCCAACGTGGTCCCCAACTTTTTTTTGCCCCTTCTCGCAACCTGGGTACAAGGACGTTTTGTGGTCCGCTAACATACGCTCTAATTTCTTGACCTCCTTTGCACTTTTGCAGTCTTTATTTACGTCGCACAACATCTGACCAAGATCATCCACACCGTCATTTTCGTCAACAACTCTGTCTGCCTCACCTGTTGTATTTTCTGCAAATCCACCGTATTTTCTGCCTCACTCTGTCCATTACACGTCATGACATTGATACTTTTCCTGTTTGGTTGCAACAACATCTCATGGGCAACGGGACGATTGACTAACAACTAGCCTTCTTGTCAAAGGGACAATCTTGCTCAATTTGGACATTTCAAGGATATGAGATCAATGGGTATACATTTTACACAAGAGCTCAAGACAAAAAGAGCACGAATCAGAACAGTGTTGTTCGTATCAATGCCATGAGATACGATGGGACAACGAGCACGTATTACGGTGCCATCAACGAGGTATGGGAACTCGAGTATGGACCTTTGAAGGTCCCTATGTTTCGGTGCCAATGGGTTTGGTTGACTAGTCGAGGCGTAATGATTGATGACTTCGGGATGACAACAGTTGACCTTAACATGGTTGGATACTCAGACGAACCATTCGTCCTAGCCAATGATGTAACGCAAGTTTTCTATGTGAAGGACATGTCTAGCAAACCCAAGAACGGGAAGGGCCCGACGAGCCAAAGGGCCATGTGGTTCCCCCAGGAAAATGGAAAATCGTCATACTCGAGGATAAGACTGACGAATATTATGAGCAGTTTGATGGGCAACCTCCGTTCGTGGTGACGGTTGACCCGAGCATCCTCTTATCAAATGAGGACACTCGTTACTTACACAACGATCATAGCGAAGGAACAATTATAAGGAGAAAGTACGTAAGATCAACCATCACAATGTGAGATTGATTGTATGAACGATGTAAATTATTTATACTACCTTGGTGTTTATCCAATGTAATTAAATAATATCTACTAACTTAGTGTATACACGATGTAAATTAGTTTGATTTGCTATTTCTGGCAATGAAAGAAGTATGTTGGTTGAAAGTTTGAAAAACCCAAGTGCACCAAAGTTAATTATAAATGTATTCTCATCATTTTTATAATTTTCTATTATTTTCAATGCACTTAAACGGGCATGGATTAATTATATATGATTTTTAAAATTTAATTACAATTTTAAACTATATTTAATGTGTTCTCGTTATTTTTATAATTTTTTATTATTTTTAATGCACTTAATTAGGCATGGGTTAATTATATATGATTTTTTTAATTTTATTACAATTTTAAACTACATGAAATGTATTCTCCTTATTTTTATATTTTTTTATTATTTTTAATGCACTAAATCGGGCATTGGTTAATTATATATAATTTTTAAAACTTTATTACAATTTTAAACTATTTTAAATGTATTCTCATTATTTTATGATTTTCGTTTTCTATTAATGCACTTAAGTGACACTTTATTTTTAATAATTGTATTCTCCTAAATGTATTCCAATTATTTTTAGTCCTGGGTTTTATCCACGGCTGAGACCAAAAATAATTTGAAATTATCGAGAAAGTATCTTTAGTCCCGGTACTATGTTTAGTCCTGGTTGGTGATACGGACTCTCTTTACTTCTGGTTCTTTACACCAACCGGGAGTAAAGAGTTGGGTATATATATACCAACACTTTGTTTTCTCGAGCGCACTGATCCAACATTTAGCACTTTTCATCATCTTCGATCTCGTCCTACCAGTCACCGACGCCGTCGTCTCCATCAATCATACATCGCGTCGTCGTCGTTGCCGTTGCCGCCGTTGCCGGAAATCTCCTCCACCGTTGGATGGCGGGTCCGCCATTGCTGCCGCTGCCTACGCCTAGGTCTGGCCCGCGCGCTGCTTCCTTCCCTTCGCCCTGGCCGCGTGCCATCTTTAGTCGCCGCCGATGGCGCCGCCACGCTGATCGCCATCGCCCCCACCGCCGAACAACGTTATCTGTGGAGGGGTTGATAGGCCGGCCCACCTGTCAGCCCCTCCACATAAAAATATTAAAAATATAAATTAAAAAAACAATATAGACTTATAAAAAAATATAAATTAAAAGTAATAAATTATAAAATACAAATAATAATAGTACATTAAAAATTAAAAGAATACATTGAAAATAAGAATAAAACATAAAAAATATGTTTAAAATTTTAAAAAAACTTCTAAAAATAATTAAAATATATATAATACATGAAAAATATATTATAGCTTTTTATCAATCTTTAAATGAATTTCCCACTAAATTAATTATTCGATCAATCATTCGACTATATCATTATATTCATTACAATTAAATCTTTATAATAAGATCTCACACGATTATATTGTGATAAAAAAATATGTAGCCTTATTTCATCACTTATAGAAAAATTATTTCGAGTCATTTCGTGAAATGTTTCAATGAAGTGCAACACTAAAAAATACTGACTGCAATACTGACAATAACTACATGAAACATTAAATTCCAACTAGTGAAACATAAATAAAAATCCATGTCAAATATACAATCCAATTATAAAATTTTTGATTTTATTGAAATATTTTTATATCACTCATGAAACATCAAGTTATGATTATTTAAACATCATAAAATATTGAGTGAAACATAAAAAAATAATAAATAATATTGAGTGCAACATTTACAAATGGCCTAGTGAAACATAAAACAATACTTATCGAAACATCTAAATAACACCATATGCAACACTTCAAAAAATCTATTGCTACAAAAAAAACTTAAAAAATATTCTTATCAAAGTATAATCATATAAGATCTTGTTATGAATATTTAATTAAAACAAATACAATGATGTTAGTTAGGAAAAAAAAGTTTAAAGTTCTACTATTATGTTGTGCATGCATGTATATGGACAGTTAGATAGGTATGATAGTAGTACTATGCTGCAGCATGTAAAGTGGCACGAGCAATTAGAAAAGAGAAAATAGGGAAGAAGGTTGGACAACATGGTTGTTCCATTTTTCACACGTGAAACCGATCGTCCGGACTAAACCGTTGGGATATGCGATGGGAAAAAAAAACATTCCTGCTACACAGGTACCGATCGATGGACTGTATGTCGTTTTGTACAAGCAATTGACAGAAATAATGAAAGATTTAAAGTAGAATCTTAAAATATTAACATATAACTTTAATTAGTAGCTAGAATCAATTGGTCTGAATCTTTAGGGAGCTTTACTGTATATGCGTATGAGAAGGACTGAAGGAGATAGGCGATTCTCTGGAGGAATTTATGCACACTAGTGTACTAGTGTTTTATGAAATAAATAAATCAAAAGTATTGCCACAGTAACATGCTTATTAGTAAACTAGAGCATGAAACTGTATCTCTTCCACTACAAGGATTCCTATTCATTGCAATGCGAAAAATGCAACATCTCATTGTCTATTTACTATCTTATCAGCCTCAGTCCTAACTTTGAATTTAAAATGCAATTAATACTATAGTTCATTTTCGGGTTTTATTTTATCCTAGTTTGTTTTTCAGGATTTACTTTTAAACCGCCTAAAGATTTAAGTATAAAAAGCTTTCAGCATTGACTTTTAAACCGCCTAAAGATTTAAGTATAAAAAGCTTTACTCATAAATTATTTTTTAAATTTGTTTCTTTATGGCTTATGAAATATAATTCACACTATTACACTTTTACTGTAGCACTTTTACTATATCTCACTCCATCATATTCATCTATTGCAGATCCACTGGTAATAGTACACGTGCAACACATGTCTCTACAAAATATATCATAGGATTGCATTATAATTTTTGAAATTATGCGTTTTCCATGGTAATCACGCATTTTCTCCCGTAACCGTGATACCACTAGGTAATGGTAACTGTCTCAAATACGATAAGGAAAACCTGCTCTTAGGCATATTATCAGTATACGAACCACACCAAATGAACTAAAATCTTACTACCTTCGTTTCATATTATAAACGGTTTTGACTAATTTTTTTAGTCAAATTTTTTTAGGTTTGACCAAATTTATAGAAAAATATAGTAATATCTATGACTCCAAATTGGTTTTATTAGATGTAACAATAAATATATTTTGATAATATGTTTATTTTGTGTTGAAAATATTATTATATTTTTCTATAAATTTGATCAAATTTTAAAAATTTTGACTAGGACAAAAGTCAAAACGACTTAAAATATAAAATGGAGGGAGTAGCATTTTTTGGACCTTGAAATGGGAGAAATACATAGATTATACATACTTCAAATTTATTTGTATGTTGCCATCCTAATAAATTCAGGTTTGAATATATTAAATGGCATGATATCTTTGCTCAGAGACATTCTATAAGTAAACTGAAAAACGATCTCTGCTTTTTGTAAAAATATAACATGCTGCAATGCGCAAAAAAAAGCTCTATGAATATCCAATATGCAATTATGGATTATATAAATTATTACAGTGATAGGAAATAACTGCCCTTTGACGTGTTGTAATTAAAGCACCCTGAGTCTGCATATGTGAACAAAAACTGCCCTTTGAAATGACGTGGAAATTAAAGGGGAAACATACATGAATTATGTCCGGTGCAAAATCAGATGTCAACTACAATACAAAGTGAGAATTGAAGTAAGAGTACAACAAATAAGCTAATATAAGAAAAATGTGTCATGATATGATTCAAGATAAATGGAGGGGGGGTATAAGAAATTCACTTGAAAAGAAAAATCAGCTTGAAATAAAATATTGACTAAGTAGCATTTTGATGAACATCTTTGGGAGCATCATTGATTTGCCATCTTCCTTCTTTTCTAATGTTGCAAATCAAACAATGATTTTCCAACACAATTACAATTTTTTTAAGAAAAAAGTAGGAAAAACAGATGGGATGGGAGAGCATTAGGTTGTCATATACAGTGAAGCAATTGAAATATCGAAATCTGTGAGAAATCATAATATGGATTACAGAAAAAACATTCAGTTGTATAATGCTATTTGAGATGCAGACCAGGAGCTTTGCAGTTCCTGTATTGTCCATTGAAGTAGGCCATGTCTAGGACATGATCGACCTGAATTACATTAAGGCGCACAATTGACATAAATTCAGCAGTAGCCTGTCAGTTGATTATCAGAGGCACAATGCCTTATGGAAATACAGAATAGCAAATCTGTAACAATGTTTTCATGTTGGGCTAGTTATTTATGAACAATCAACTCTCAGATGTCCTCTTTTGAACCCTAATGCATGAATTTAAACATTTTTAAGTAAAATGCGTGTAATTAAACTTAGGAACAACATTGGGCATACTATTCTACTATATGTACATCTATCGATCAGGTTAAAATACAGAGGTCCGGTACTGAGCCAGTTCTGGGCAAAAAAGAATGGTTTGTTATAACCAAGGCAAATTAAATAAAAAAAGGAGAAGAATTAGAACTTGTAAATACCCAATATACTGATCCGCTGAACGCATGTTCTTGCCTGGCACCCATCCCGCCAGCCGCTAGTGCAATTTCGTAGCAGTGCCATACATAAGTTCAAATCACGTAATTTAGGACCTATCCATAGTATACCTTAAGGCCATCCAATCCTGGCCATACAAATTTGTACGAGTGTCTTACTAACTGGAGTATAATTTAAATCTCACATATGTGTCGTCGGTCGAGTGGTATGGTATTCAAGTACTCGGATGTGATCACCCAATATCTATATACATATAAGTGCTTCAAAATTATGTATGTTAATTAATTAATACCTTGCATTAAATATCATGTCTTGATTTTCTTATTGCGCATATATATTATCAATAGCGGTCGCAAGCAACGGCAAGAAAACCTTTATTATCAATTGTTCGATCAAATATATTCTCTGTGTGTAATTCTCCAATACGCGAACAAACTAAAAATAGTTTCAAATTTTTTTTAAAAAAATGAATATCTTCGTAGACGGGCCACATGTCAGCAAGCAAATGGTCAAGCGCATTTTCGTTGGCAGGCCACGTAGCTTCAGTGCTCCAGTGAAGGTCATTTTTGCTGGCGGCGTATATATGTCAGCCGCCAGAGATAAACGTTTTTGCTGGCGGCTGGGTTACGAAGCCTGCCAGAGAAAACCGATCTTCGCTCGCAGTTTAGCGTCGCCAGAAAAAAGGATGCATCTTCACTGGCCTTTAGCCATCAGCCGCGACCGAAAACCTGTTTTGGCTGGTAGGAAAAAAGTTTTTCGTAGTTGTTGATTCAAAATATGGTGACCTAAAAGATTTGCTTTACTTCAGTGTAGGTCCAAAAGCTTTGGGTTCATGGCATGCAGTTGGTTTGATCCTGCAATCAATAAGACAGACAACGAAAAATATTAGAAAATGATAGCCGATCGGCCTATCATATTGTATCAGCCGATACACAAATGAATCGGCTATATATCATAAAAGATGTTGCTCATAGACTTGATCAAAATTGAATATAATCATGAACATCTTGTCTTTAACAAAACCAATTCTATAGGTCGAACCCAATCGATGCAGCATAAGATTGATAATATTAGGGTCAATTGTTATACAATTATATGATTTAGATATTAGCCTATGTGTAGATAAATATGGATTAAACTCAAGGCAATTATGATCGGCTGTAGAGACAAATACCATGCAATTGTTAATTCGATCTTTCTCTTAAATACTAGCAACAACGATAGATCGGACTTAACCAAGATAATATTAGTTGCTAATAATAAAGATCAGATGAATTAATAATTATATGAACTTATACCATAGCTGATGAAGTAACTTTCATAGAAAAAGATAACGTACCGGCTATAGCTCCAATATAGCCTTATATAAGAATATCAAACTTAATTAAATCTATTAAACAAGCCACAGTCTCAACAGATCAAACCAAATTGAAACAGTGAGATACTAACAGCAAGCTTAACAGATTTCAAGGATTGATAAACTTATATAAGATGATAGATATAACAAATTAAGTTAAAGACAACATACAATCTTAAAACGAAACAGTTATACAAGGTAAGGTTGGCTGAAACCCCAATACTATCCTTATTGGCAAGCAAAGAGCAAATTAGTTCTTAAAACATTGATAATAATTTAGTAGGTCAATCCTAATTGATGCAGCAACAAGTTATAATCAATGTAGTAAGGTCTAAACAAACCATTGATGTCGAGCAACCCGGGACTTATACTTTTCAATGTCAATTGTGATTCTCACATAGTCTCGGTGAATGGGATCCATACACGCATAATAGCCATTCAATCCGCTATGTGAATAGGAAATCACAAGTAACATCAAACAATATAAGTTCCGAGGCACCGAATGTTGAGCATAGAAGATATTGGTAGGACTCGCGCGTGCCAGTCAACTTCAGCCTGGAGTGTGCCCATCAAACCACTCGAAGGTGGCGACCAGATGTGTTACACACCCAGGAGACTTGACTAAAATGCATGAGCTCTACAACATCTTCCATGATCAAGATTCATAGTCATGTATTAGCAAGCCGAAATCATGTCAAACTTACTAACACATTTTCATCTAGCAGTTGATATCATAATAAGGGTAATTCAGAGTCTTAGCTATTACATAACCAGTGTCATAACTATACATATGGCCGACCGGCCCAATAATTATTTGGTTCAGCGGAAGCATCACTACCCAAAACCTTTCTGCGACCGACTAGAGTAAACCCTAGTTAGAACCATCCTGAAACTCAGGAGCATCCCCCATCAAAGTAATCATCGTCATTAAAGGATTCTCCTGCGTCTGATTCTAAAACAAAACATTTGAAACAGAAAAACAACGATAATAGCAAGAGTCAGTACATTACGAATAATGTACTGGCATCGCCAATCCTAACGTACATGCATGGCGTAATCAAAGGAAAGGCTTAAGTAGGTTTATTTTCAGCATAAAGCAAGTTTCATTTTCAAAATTCATTTTCTAAGTAATGAGTAACAAATGAACCTTTGGTAAAACTAGATTTATCATCATGGCATCATATTTGCAAAGTATAACTCATATTATATAATACTTGACACTATCCATAGCATCAAGTACACAAGTCATTTCCAAACATTTCTCACAATATTCCACAAATAAGAATTTGGAAGGTAACAGGAATACAGAATGGAAAACAATCGTCTGTACTCAACACATATCCTTATGTCGCTCGTAACCGTGAGCACGGCTAACCAATTAGATTAAAACTCTGCAGAGCCCGTACACTGTACCCACATGATGTAAAATAGTAATCATGTAAAAACATGCCACGCGATACCGAAGTACCCGATTTACTACTCACAACATAGCCTTTACATTATTCATGATTTAGCCTTGCACTAGCATGATAGGTGTGATTCCGTCCTAGGCATATGACCTAGAACCGTTAGGAGGCAGGCCCACGCCTGAGCCTAACACCATGATAGCGAAAACATCCTTTCCTATCATGAGGCACCATATCGTTGTATTGGATAGACTTAGACGCCTAAACTACCATACAGGTAATTAGGTAGTTCCTATGAATCATCGCTAAGACTAATTCATACTACAACGGCCTACCTTAATGCAAGACTAAACCATGAACAACTTAATCAGCTATGGCCATCTCATAATAGCACATGTGGTCGTACTACAAACACAAGAGACTGACATTGAGTGAAGTCCTTAACTATCTCAGGCATACACTCCCCCTAACGATACACAACTAAATTCCATATGTGTACCAATTGCTGCCCAAGACTGAAATACTCATTTTCTCATTTTAGTTCACAAATAAGTATCCATTTTATTTCCAATGAGAGGTTATTTAAAAACAAATAGTTCCAGAAATAATAAGATGCCCATAATCATAGTAGTAGTTTAATCTAAGCACCGCTAAGCGGTCACGGCGATAACTGACATAGATCAAGTTGTCGAAAAAATAATAGTATTTAGCGTATCCTAAGGTGCCAAATAATAAATGGAGATTTTCAGATGGATACATGCATGTTTAGGTATAACTATACTCATTTAAATTACCCATCTTTTTTAGTTGTAAACTAACCATGCAAATTTGCAAACAAAGATTTAAACCTTCAAAAATAGGATCAATATGATCAAAGGAAGAGAGGAAGGTTGGCTTGCCTTGCTCTTGTTCCACCGCTGGTCCAGCTACGTAATGCACCTCTTTGACGAGGATTTGATTGTCGTCTAAACATACATGAAAAATCCAAATTAAACTTATGTAAAATAAAATTCAACATGCCCTAAATTAAATGCTATGCTTGAGGTGATGTGATGTTGGGTTGACTGAATTTTTAGTGCAATATTTTTCCATTTAATCAAATTCCATTCAAAAGTTATAAATCTTTAAAGTTGGAAAATAATTAATTATGGCCTATGTACAAACTTTAAATATTAAGACATAAATCTCTAAAGTTCTGCTAGGTTTAGCATTTCCAAAAGATAGAGCATAAAAATATGAATCTAACAAAATTTAGTTTGAAATTTTTGAAGTTATTATGAATTTACTATGAATTTCCAAAGTTAAAGCTATTTTTCAGTTTAACAGAAAATACCTTAACCATTTTCACTAGACTTTACAAATTTTAAAAGACCTCGGGTCCACCAGTCAGTCTCTGCACATTTGCCTTGAGGTCCCTAGGGTTTCGGCAAATCAAACCCGCAGTCCTAAAGCACGTGGCATTGGCTTTTATTCAAAGTAGTGCTCGGGTTTTGGTCTATTTACATTCGGGCCCTGTCCCCACATGTAAGTAGCTGACCTATTTGCGCAAATCCCCCTAGAGTTTCGGTTGGCTTGCGGTTAAACCTAGTGGAGTAGCAACGGCAGAGCAGTGGCACGGCGGCGAACTTTGCGGCGATCCCGGCGGCGATGCGTTAGGTTTCGGCCGACTCGGCCATGCAGAAGTTTGTAGAGGGTCCAGGGACGAAGCTAACGAGGTATCCCACACGAGCTGCGACGGGCTGTGGCGTTAGCAGTGATCGGAGAAGCGGCGGCGAGCTTCGGCTTGCATGCACTTAACTAGCTGGCGACCCATTCCGCGCGCGCGCATGCATGCATGTGAGGCTATGGACGTCCAGGATGCTCACCAAAACGTCGACGGTACTCGGCTAGCTTCCAAGTGTTCGCTTCGGTCCCGAAGGCAGCGCGACTCGGCGGTCGTCGTTGGCAGAGAGCTCCCGGTCCAGGCAAGCTAAGAGGAGTACATGCATCGGTCAGAGATAGCATAGAGTTTCTCTGTGCGAAAGGAATCATCTTGAGACTTACCGGAGAGCGAGATAGAGCTAGAGGACACCGACGGCCGGAGATAGAGAAGATGGAAGGGATCTCCCGATTGAGAGCTTCTCGACTCGATTCCTCTGGGCTTCGGGATCGTCTTGAGGTGAGGAATACGCTGGCGAAGTGGTTTGGACAGATTTGAAGCCTTGGAGCCTAGTGGCGATGACGACCCCCACGGCGGCTCTCGGAGTTCACCGATGGCCCGAGTGGACGTGGTGCGCGTTCCCGGGGATTTGCTACACCAAATCGACAGGGCTTTGAGGGGTTAGCAACGGCATCGATCAGAGACATTGGAACACGGTTTAACTCGGACCAGGACATACCCGATGAAGCGGAACGGCGGGGTTGATCTCACCGGCGCCGGAGAGAACTCCTTTGCTACTTGCGATTGTGAATCAGTTGTCCTCGTTTTCTCCGCGAAAATGGAACCACATTGAGGAGAAGAGGATGTGTGTCGGCCCGTTGGTATTTATATGGCGGTCGGCTGTGAGGTGGCGGTGGAGCGGTGATCGGCGCCGTCGACGCGTGTTGGGCGCCTGGCAGCCGGTGGAGCAGCGCTAGCACGACGTGTGCGTCTCTGTGCAGCTGACAATTGGGTCCCACAGCGGTCTGGCCCCACCAGGCAGTGGGATGCAGTGTGTAGAGAAGAAGAAGGAGCTGGAAATGGCTAAGTCTAAGGTAATGGTTGAATTCCAACTTTTCCCTTGATTCAAACTATTTTCCAAGGACAATTTGGTAAAATTCCAAATGGCAAAATGGTAATACACTATTTCATCTGCAAGTTAAATTTCCCACACTAAAATGTTCTTGATCTAATTTTCATGAAGTTCCAAAGTAGGTTCTAGAGGTTCTGAAATTTCAGATTTTAAGTTTAATTCAAACTCTTTATTTGAATAGTTTGAAAAGGAAAATTTAAAATCTAGCAAAACTTACAATTTACTCCATACCCATGGGTCAAACCCATTGAGTTATTCCATTATTTCTAATGTTTTGGATTTTTATCTGGGTATTTAATTATCGGGTTCATTTATTCAAATGGCTACAATGCATATGCTTTAAAATAAACGGCTAGAAAAAGAAAATTTTAATCACAAACTCAGAAAAGGAGATTTTTATTTTCGACCACCATTCAATATTACATAGCCTTCTAAAAGGTCGTTGTGGTATGTTACAATTGATTATTTTTCAGGGTGGTAGATACACTAATCAATCTAAATCAACAAGAACTATTTAGCTGATATCGGCAACCCATACGATGTCGACCGATATAAGTAATCAATAATTTCATTCCTCCAATCATCGGCATCAAAATTGGCAATCTCTACCTCAACATCTTTTACCATCGGCCTATATCCTGACACCTTTGAGCTAAATCATTGGCTTCAATATTTTGCTCCTTTGGAACATGCTTCATAGTTATGATTTTAAAATTCTTCATCAATTCTTGGCACTTCTCATTGTAGACCATTAAGATTTCACTTTTGCACTCATATTCTGCTGATAACTGTTTGATTACCAAAAATGAATCGCCAACAATCTCTATCACATCAGCTTCTACCTCCTTCAATAATTGAAGCCCTTTAAGAACTGTCTCATACTCAGCTTGATTATTGGTATACTATGGCTTGATTGTAAATGCAAAGTCAAAACTTGCTCCTCGAGGTGAAATAATTACCAAGTCGATCCCACATTCATGTGTGCAAATATATCCATCAAAGAATAAAGTCCAGGGCATCAGCTCAACATAACCAATTGAATCATCCCGATGCTAAACAATAAAATCAGCTATCGCTTGTTCCTTAACTGCCTTAGCCGATTCATATCGCAAGTCAAATTCTTTCAAGGCAAAAATTCACTTCTCAATTCTTCCCTTTAACACTGAAGCTGCTAGAATATATCTTACTACATCGGCTTTGCAAACCACTATGCACTCATTAGACAAAAAATAATGCCTTAACTTGGTACATGAAAGTACAAACATAAACACAACTTCTCCATTGGGGTATACCTCGTCTCTGCATCCAGAAGCCTTCTACTTAGATAAAACATAACTCTTTCTTTGCCTTCAAACTCCTGAACCAAAACTAATCTAATGGACTTCTCATTGGTCGATAGATACAATTTGAACAGAACCCATCTTTGTGGTGGCATCAATAGTAGAGGATAACTCAAATAATCCTTGATTTTTTCTAAAGTTTTCTGCTGTTGTTCTGCCCACACAAACTCTTGATCGGCTTTCAAACGCAATAATGGAGTAAATGGTTCTATCCTTCCTGACAAATTTGAAATAAATCTTCTTACAAAATTACTCTTGTCAATCAAAGATTGCAACTTTGTCTTATCAGTTGGTGGCTTTATATCTTGTACAGTTTTAAAACTCTGTTGACTAATTTCAATTCCTCTTAGATGAACAATTAAATCTAGAAATTGTCCAGTCGATACACCAAAGGCACACTTATTTCGATTCATCTTCAAACCATATTTCCTTGTCTTTTCTAGCACCCTTCGTAAATCGCCTAAATGCTTGTCAACTTCTTTTGATTTCACAACCACATCATCTATGTAAATTTCGACCAACAACCTGATAAGATAATGAAAAATATAATTCATAGCTCTTTGATATGTAACACCAGCACTTTTTAATCCAAAAATCATAACAACCTACTCATACAAGTCAATTGCACAAGGACACCTAAAAGCAGTCTTATGAATATCTTCTTCAGCATGAAAATCTGATTGTCTCCAGCATTGCCATCCATAAAGCTAATAATTTTATGACCTGAAGCTGCATCAACCAATAAATCAGCAATCGGCATTGGGTATTCATCCTTGAGAGTAGCCTTATTTAGATATCTGAAATCGACATAAACCCTTAATTTCTCATTTTTCTTCATTACTGGTACTATATTCGAAACTCACTCAGCATATCGGCAAGGCCTAATGAAGTTAGCATCACAAAGTCTTGTAATATCTGCCTTGATAGCATCATACATTTTACGTTTAAATGGCCTTTGCGGCTGTTTGTGCGGCCGATATCCTGGTTTAATAGGCAACCGATGTTCTACAATCAATCAGCTAAGTCCTGACATCTCATGACATTCCCAAGCAAATCAATCTTTGTATTCTTTTAAAATTCTATTAACTCTTTCTTAAAACTATCAGACAATTTAGCACTTACAAATGTCGGCCTTGGCCTATCACCGATTTCAATATCTACTTCTTTTAATTCATCAACCAACACAAAACCCTGTCCTAGCTTGCCTTCAAAATCATCCACGGTGTCCTTAGAGTAAAAGTTGAGGCCCTACATCAGCAACTGGCTGTATATCATAATCAGACACTTTTAAGAAATCACCTTCCCAAACTTTTTCAGACAAGCAATCAATTCCATTCATCTTCCAAATAGACAAATTGGCATTAGTAATATTGACTGACTTGTTGAGTTACACGATTTCTACTTGGTTTTCTTGCCATTGTATCAAACTTTGGTGCATTGTTGATGGGATGCAACAATTAGCATGAATCCAATCTCTCCCAAGAAACAAACTATAAGAACCCTTTTCATAAATGACAAAAAATGTAGTAGGAATAGTTTTACTATCCATTGTCAACTCCACATTTAAAACTCCTTTTGCTTCAGATGAATTTCCACAAAAATCCTTGAGGACCATGTTGGTTTGGATCAAATCTTCTAGAGTATTTCCAAGCTTTCTGTATTTGGCATGAGGCATCAAATTTATTGCAGCCCCTCCATCAACCAACATCTTGGTCATCGGCTTTCCATTGACAAAACCCCTAACATACAAAGGCCTAAGATGCTGATGCTCTGTCCTCTTAGGCTTCGCAAAAATAGCTTGCTGTGGTGATAATATCAGCTGCGCCATTGACTCCTCATATACTTCTTCATCGGATGTAGCAGTCATGTATTATGTAGATAACACAAAAACCATGTTTATAGAAAATAAAGCCCCAACATCGTCAATTTGGACAGCATTTCCTTCGGCAGAAGCTAGAATTCTTGCTCTATCGACTTCAACATCATTGGCTTTAACAACCTTGCTTTTAACTCGCCACTCTTTTTTTGTACGTCTCAGTCGATGGTAGATTTCTTCTTCAACTTCTTCCATCTGATCTCTATTCCTCAATCTTTGAACCCTTCTTTTCTGATTCTTAGTAAAAATTCCACTTGGATACCATTCAGGGTTTTGTGCTTGTTCAGTTCTATCTTCATCATCATCTTCAAAATAATCTTCATGAATCGGCCCCAAACGTTGGTGTACTGAAAGCTTCTTCTGTATTGGCCGATTCAACTCCCTCGTATCACTTTGACGATAAGAATCTTGATGATAAAAATTAGACCTATTTTCATTGCATCCTGTGCAATCTTCAATTGAAGGTAGCCACATCCCTTTATTCCAACATAACCGAAAAAACTAATAATCCCAGTGTGGATCAAAACAAGATATTTCTTCATGATAATTTTGTATCTCTTTTTCATACCTTTTTTGATACTTGTTGATCAAACTAGTCGAGTTAACTCCACCCCAATAATTTCTCCTATCAGCCTTGTCTGTATATCTCCTTGTATAAACCACGTTTACTGAAAAAGGGTGCCCATCAATCTTCATCGGCCTCTTACCATCATCAAACTTAATTCTCCCTTGTTCCACAGCCGTTTGTATCTGTTGTCTGAAAACTTTGCACTCATTTGTTTGGTGTGAACCTATGTTGTGCCAATTGCAATATTTCCTCTTCTTCAACTCTTTAGCCAATGGAATAACATGATTCTGTGGCAACACAATCTACTTTTCTTGTAATAAGAGATCAAAAATCCTATCGGCTTTGTTGATATAAAAATCATACCTTTCTTCATTTCCATTATCTTTGACCCAATGGCAAACAACTGTCTTTTTTATCCACTCTGCCAGGCAAATTTCTAGGTCCTCTTCTTCATCTGAATCGAACACATAATTGTAAACATTATTGACATTATTGGCCTTTCTAGTAAACTTCTCCTTCTTGGACTCCTTCAATCTATGTTCGTAAGCCCATACCTTCTGCACCAATTGAGCCAAACTTTCAAAGTCTTGTGAAGAAAATTTATCTTTTATTGGCCCTAACATCCCCTGGAATGCCAAATCGGCCAAATCGGCCCAAACTGTTGTGATGGAAGTCTTTGAACAAATTGATTCATTTGATGTTGATATTGATTGCCCTCCCCATGCCGATACTGATGAGGTGATGACGGCTGTTGAAATTGAGGCTGAAAATATTGGCTTGAGTATTGCTGATGTTGATTTTGCTGAGATTGATAATTTTGAGGAATTTCATGCATAAACTGTGGTCCGATTGGTGGCCCCCCAATCGGTTGTTGATTCTACTATCCTCCCATTGATTGTTGATTTAACTGATCTTGCATCGGCTGTTGAACCATCATATTCCCAATCGGCTGTTTACTTGATTGCCCCGCAACCGATTGCTTAAAATGCTGACCTCCATTCGTTAGCCGATGTTGGTCTTGAGTTTGATCACTAACCACCATTAAAGAACTAGGACCTATTATGTATTTCTTTTCTGGATCTTCAATTTTAACTATCCTGTATAGTGGAAACACATTATTGGGAAGATAAACTGGTCCCTTAGCTTTCTCCTCAACTATAGTTCCATCCACCACATTCTTGATCATGTTTGTCAATGCGTTGACCAACACACCAGAATGACTAATTAAGGCATGATGAACTGCAGCATCAATCCTATCTTGCAAAGTCATAAGATGAGGTTCTTCTTTGGCTTCCGTATCAACAGTTTCTGCTATTTTCTTGCTTTCTTCCCCTTCAGGCTTCGGCATGATGATCTTAGATTTTTGTACTATTATTCCTTGCTGAGTAACACTGAAGAATTCTAAATACATTTTTTGTAACTCCTGAGTAAGTTGCTCCATCTATGTCTTTTGCTCATTAGACAATTTATCAACATGGTGAAAGTCTTGATCGCCTCACCGGGCGTGCCAAAAGTGTGTTGATGCGAATATACTAAAAGTCAATTGAAACAGATGGACCTTCAATACATTAAAAATAATTTACATCGTCCATACACCAACCAAGGTCAAATATAAATTAATTGAAACAGATGGACCTTCAATACATTAAAAATAATTTACATCGTACATACACCAATCTAGGTCGAATATAAATCAATTGAAACATAGGGATCTTTAATACATTGAAAATAATTTATAACATGATGGTTGACCTCACGTATCTTCTCCTAACGAATGTTCTTTCGGTATGATCGTTGCGTAAGGGGTGTCCTCATTGGATAGGAGGATGCTCGGATCGACCGTCACCGCGAACGGAGGTTGCCTGTCAAACTGATCGTAATCTTTGTCAATCTTATCCTCGACTCCGACGATTTCCTTTTTCATGAGAGAACCACATGGTGCTTTGGCTCATCGGGCCCTTCCCCTTCTTTGGTTTGCTAGACATGTCCTTCATGTAAAAACTTGTGTTACATCATTGGCTAGGACAAATGGTTCGTCTTAGTATCCAACCTTGTTAAGGTGAACTGTTGTCATCCCATAGTCATCAACCATTACGCCTCTACCAGTCAGCCTAATCCATTGGCATTGAAACAAAGGGACCTTCAAAGGTCCATAGTCGAGTTCCCATATCTCGTCGATGGCACCGTAATATATGCTCGTTGTCCCATTGTATCTCATGGCATCGATACGAACAACACTGTTCTGTTCTGGTTCATGCTCTTTTTATCTTGAGTTCTTGTGTAAAATGTATACCCATTGATCTCGTATCCTTGAAATGTCGAGATTGACCAAGATGGTCCCCTAACCAAGAAGGCTACTTCTTGGTCAATTGTCTCGTTACCCATGAGATGTAGTCGCAACCAAGCGGGAAAAGTATCAATGTGATGACGTGTAATCCAAGCATCGGACTTACCGATGTTTTTGAGCAAACAACCACTAAGTGCTCCTCAATGTAAGGAGTTACCAACAAAGATTGTTGCAAAACCATGAAATGTGCTTTACGGAATAAATCGTTGTCTACAGTCATTATTGCTTTCCTTCCAAGAGCCCCCTTTCCCTGTAGTCTCCCCTCGTGGCTTGATTCGAGGATCTTGATTGGACTAAGGTCTTCAATAAATTCTACGCAGAACTCAATGACCTTCTCTGTTCCATATCCCTTGGCGATGCTTGCTTCCGGACGAGAACGGTTACGAGCCTACTTCTTTAGAAAACCCATGTACCTCTCAAAGGGAACATGTTGTGTAGGTACACAGGACCGAGAATACCGATCTCTTTGATAAGGTGACATAGAAGATGCGTCACTATATTGAAGAAGGATGGTGAAAAGATCATCTCAAAGCTGACAAGACATTGCACCATGTCATTTTGTAGGGCTGTTAATCTGTTTGGATCGATGATCTTTTGCGAAATCGCGTTCAGGAAAGCATATAGATTTGTTATTCTTACACGGGCATTATCAGGAAGGATACCCCGAATTATAACATGAAGCAATTGTATCATCAACACGTAGCAGTCATGAGACTTTAGGATTGTGAACATCTTCTCTTTCATGCTTATTATTTCCTTTATATTCGAGGAGTATCCAGACGGTATCTTGATGTTGTTCAAGCATTCAAACATACTTTCCTTATCTCTCTTGCTCAAAGTGTAGCTGGCTGAACTCAAGTAATGGCTTCCTTTCTCTTTTGATTCTGGATGAAGGTCGTCGCGTTGTTTCATATGCTTTAGATCATTACATGCTTCAAGTGTATCTTTTGACTTTCCATATACACCAAGGAAGCCTAGCAAGTTGACGCAAAGGTTCATAATTCGGTGCATCACGTCGATTGCGTGGCGGACGTCTAAGACTTCCCAATAGGGTAACTCCTAAAAAATAGACTTCTTCCACATCGTCGCGTGACCATCTTCACTTGCTATAGGTTGGCTGCTAGGTCCCTTTCCAAATACTACTTTTAAATCTTTCACCGTAGCAAACATAGTTTTTCCATTACAATGTTTAGGCTTAGTACGGTGATCTGTCTTCTCTTCAAAATGTTTTCCTTTCTTTCGTACAGGGTGACTTGCAACAAGAAATCGACAATGCCCCAATTACACAACCTTCCTACAATGCTTTAAAAACGTGTTGTCAGTATCATCCATACAGTGGGTGCAAGCCTTATACCCCTTGTTTGATTGTCTTGATAGGTTGCTAAGTGCAGGCCAATCGTTAATGGTTACGAACAACAACGCTCGTAGGTTAAATTGCTCCTGTTTGTTCTCATCCCATATAGGGACACCTTCTTTCTTCCACAGCAGTTTCAGATCTTCAACCAATGGTCTTAAGTACACATCAAAGTCGTTACCATGTTGCTTTGTTTCTTGAATAATAATCGGCATCATGATGTACTTCCGCTCCATGCATAACCAAGGGGGAAGGTTGTAGATACACATGGTCATAGGCCAAGTGCTATGACCGATGCTCATCTCTCCAAATGAATTCATACCATCTATACTTAAAACGAACCTTATGTTCCGTGCATCCTTTCCAAAGTCTTGAAATATCTGTTAATGTTTCGCTACTGCGACCCATCGGCGGGGTGTCTCAGCATCTTGTCTTGTTTACGTTCTTCTGCGTGCCAGCGCATCATTCTAGCATGTGCTTTGTTCCTGAACAAACGCCTCAGCCGTGGTATTATAGGGAAATACCACATCACCTTAGCAGGAACTCTATTCTTCGAAGACTGTCCGTCAACATCACTTGGGTCATCTCGTCTAATCTTGTATCGTAGTGCCTTACAATTCGGGCATGCTTCTAGGTTCTCATACTCCTCACCGCGATAGAGGATACAATCGTTCGGATATGCGTGTATATTCTGGACTTTCAGTCCTAGAGGGCAGACTACCTTTTTAGCTTCGTATGTTGTTTCGGCAAATTTGTTTTCCTCGGGAAGAATATTTTTTATGAGTTTTAATAACTCGCCAAATGTCTTGTCAGTCACACCCTTTTTTGCCTTCCATTGCAAGAATTATAGCATGGTACCCAACTTTTTGTGCTCCTATTCACAACCTAGGTACAAGGATATTTTGTGGTCCGCTAACATCCGCACCAATTTCTGGACCTCCTTTTCACTTTCCAGTCCTTTACATCGCATAATATCTGACCAAGATCATCTGCACCATCGTTTTCTTCAACTCTGTCCGCCTCGCCTGTTGTATTTTCTGCAAATCCATCATATTGAGCCCAATCCGGAACGTTGTCATCTTCTTCTTCATCTTCTTCCATTGCAACCCATAACTCTTCATGCGAGGTCCAATAATTATACCTACGCATGAATCCCGACTTCAACATGTGGATATGAAGAGTTCTTGATGTAGAATACTCCTAGTTTTTGCACTTTTTGCATGAACAACATATAAAACCCTTAGGCTTGTGGGCATTGGCCACACTCAAAAAATAATGCACGCCATTAATGAACTCCTTCGACCGTCGGTCCGCGGTGTACATCCATTGCCGATTCATCTATATCAGGAGATAACAAATGTAAAGGAAGTCCACAAAAGTGAAACTACTTAAATAATCATATAATAATTTAAAATATCATAATGAAACTGAAAATTGACGGTTTTAATGATTTCTTCTTATTTCTAACGATTTTAATGAGTTTTAAATGGACTAGTCATGGTTAATTATATATAAATTCAAGAAGTTTTAAAAAATTGTAACTATACTTTTTCATGTATTATCCTTATTTTAATTATTTTCAACAGTTTTTTCAAAATTTTAAACATATTTTTCATGCATTCTACTTATTTCTAACTATTTTAATTATTTTTAAATGAACTTAGTATTCAACACTTTTATCTTCCTTTTCTATATTATTCCTTTGTTGTCCATGTTTTAAACATTTTTATTTAAATGTTTCTAATTTTTTGAAGTACCCTAATTTTCTCTAAACAATTTTTCTCTCTCCTCTTTTTTCCATATACCTTTTTAGAAAGTATAATGTATAGAAACATAGCTATAAATGTAAAATGTTGATGATACATCAATAGAGGATGAAGTTGCTAACCTTTTAGATCCCTTCAATTTGTATAATATCACCAAAATATTTTTGCAAAAAATTTTGGCAGCACCTTCCTTCCTCCTTTCACATTGCAACAATGGGTCGGGCTGGAGGAGGAAGAAGACCTATATAAAGGGCATTATCTTTAGTATCGGTTGGTATTACCAACCGGTACTAAAGATCAATATAATCCTTAGTACCGGTTGGTGATACCAACTGGTACTAAAGTGTTGATCTTTAATACCGGTTGGTATCACCAATCAGTACTAAAGATCTCGAGGGCCTCACATGATCTGACAATATTTGAACCGGTGCTAAAAATGATTTTTAGTAACGGTTGGTTGTACCAACAGGTACTAAAGATAGCAATGTGCCGTTGGGTGTTTTAACCGGTGCTAAAGACCTTCTTTAGCACCGGTTCGTTAAACATCCGAGATATTTGTTGCTTTTGCCGATCGAGCAAAAATCGGTTGTCCAGTAGTGATGTGTTGTCTGCACGGCTAAGGCTGTGTTCGTCACTAGGAGTTGGAAGCTCTCTCCCAAACACACTAAACGGAGCAGTCCATTAACATGTGATTAATTAAGTGATAGCTAATTTTTTTAAAAAAATAAATCAATATGATTTTTTAAAGCAATTTTTGTATAGATTTTTTTTTTGCGAAAAACATACCAGCTAGCGGTTTTGAAAAGCGTGCGTGTAAAAAACGAGAAAAGTGAGTTGAAAAAGCCTTCAAACGAACTCAGCATAAGTATAGATATATAACAGAAATTTAGAGGGACTAATTAAATCAGCAGGGCTAAATATCAGGCTGGTGGAATGTAGTTTTGTCAAACTGAAACTGAGAGGGACAAATTGAATCTGGTGTAATTTGGAAGGATCAGTGTTTTATGATGTCTCAATGGAAATTGATAGAGTACTAAGGGTGTGTTCGATGGAGTGAGTTTCCAACTCCTCTCTCTCGTGTTTCGCGCGTACGCTTTTCAAACTGCTAAACGGTATGTTTTTTTGCAAAAAAGTTTTTATACAAAAGTTGCTAATGAATCGCTTCGTTTTTATACGAAATTATATTGATCCATTTTTGAAATAAAATTTAGCTAATACTTAATTAATCACGTACTAATGAACCGCTTCGTTTTTCGTGCGCAGTAGTTGGGTTCCCGACACACAACAGATAACACAGCTAATCTTCCAACATCATAAAAAGTTGCATTTTTTTTGACAAAAGGCTCTCGTCCAGCTTCACTAAAACCATAATAGTTCGATACATGTTGATTTGCAAGTGGTATTTCAACAGGATTTTAGTAATATCAGAGTGTATGCAGATGTGTGTGCGTGTGTCTCTCCTATTATGAAAAAAAAATACTGACTGAGGTGTTCCTTTGAAGTCCCTTGATGTGTTTGCTAATGGAGATGATGAGTTTCCTTTGGGTGTATTTAGATTCAGGGGTGTAAAATTTTGGCGTGTCACATCGGATATACGGACATACATTTGAAGTATTAAACGTACTCTAATAACAAAACAAATTACAGAATCCGCCTGTAAACAGCGAGGCGAATTTATTAAGCCTAATTAATCTGTCATTAGCAAATGTTTACTGTAGCACCACATTGTCAAAACAGGGAGCAATTAGGTTTAAAAGATTCGTCTCGCAAATTAGTCACAATCCGTGTAATTAGTTATTTTTTTCATTAATATTTAGTACTCCATGCATGTATCCAAATATTCGATGTGACGGGGTATAAAAATTTGACGGAGGATCTAAACAGGGCCTTTGTCTTTGTTGATGTTGCTAAAAATTAAGCTGGAATTTGAATATCTTTTTTGGCGATGTTTTATTCATGAAAACATTGTTTTTTAAAGGAGAAAGCACTGATACACTGACAGGTGGGGCCAAACGTCAATATTTGACCGGTCAAATGGACCCCCAGGCCGGATGCCCACATGTCAGTGTCACGGATGTTTTTAATTTTAAAGGGGTTAACCCGGCTTTTTAGTGTTTTTAACACATTTTGCTAACAGACATGGCCCCACAAGTCATTGGTACTGTGGCTAGTACGACGAAATTCAGTGAAGTAAAAGCTGAAAAGCAGAGTAATTTTCTCCGCCATGCACTACGCGTCAACGGAAGCCTTGGTGCCACCCCCGGGTCAGCTGGGTGTCTCCAACATCCTAGGGACCTTGAGGGACGGTGGCTGTGGTGCGTGGTGTTGGTGATGGCGGAGGGCTTGGGTCGACGTGAAAACCGTGTGAATCGCACTTATGTAAAAATGATTTTCGTAATTGTAACTAGGGGATTTATTTTTCCAGAAGAGAAATTCAAAATCCATCTGTAATAATAATGACGACAGGCTTATCTGATCTAACCTCCTCATGTGAAAATAGATTTTCGCTAAAGCAGCCAAAGAAAAAAAACTTTATTAAAAGACAGCAAGCCGCACCGAGTGGATAAGTCCCATTCCTCCCTCTTCGTCCATCCCCTAGTCCCATCCAATACTTCTCCCCCACTCCCACTCTACCACGTGCAAGGCTCAGTGGAGGCGGCAGGGCTCAGTGACTGCAGCGGGGCTTGGCAGTGGCAGGGGGACTCATGTCGTCTTGACACAGTTACTCCACCATCAGATCCGGCGTTGGTAGGCCTTATTGGCTGCTGGCTCCACGATGACGATGATGATGACCTTTGTTGCAGCAAGATCGGAGGTCGCCCCAACCTTTGTCTACACCGGCAGGAAGAGCTCGACGGCGGCTGCGGGACAGCGATGACATCGGCGGCGGGCTCGGGGATCCGCCTACACCCATGTTCCTCTAATCCATTGCGCTAGCAGGCTTGGAAGCAGTGGATCCACCACTGCTGAGCTCGAGAGAGGTCGGTATCAGCGTATCTGGTGCTTCCCCATCCCACGTGAAGAGCAATGGCGTCAACAGCAAAGGGGAAGGGCAATGGCAAACTGCGGCGCCTCTGCCTCTCCTGTACCCATGCATAGTGGTCGCAGAACTGGCGGCGGCCGTGTTGGAGCAGGGGGCGGGGGTGGGGGCGGGNGGGGTGCGAGACTACGACTGCGACGACAACCGCTTAGGCTCCTTCTGCCACCGCCATGAGCTTGGACGATGGCGGCTCGTAGTTCTCCTACGGCTACTGGGGAGGGTTGTCTGGTTCCATCGTCACCGTCTTCCCGTTGGGTGCCTGATCCAGAATTGGCTGTGTCCTTGCTGCATGCGTTGGTTGTAGGAGCTGGCCTGTGCTGAATGTAATTTGTGAATTTGTCTGCAATGATTAGCAGGCTATGTATGATTGGATCTGAATGGTTTTGAGAATTTGTAAATCGCATGCTGTGATTGGATTTGATTTGTTTACCTTTTAAGCTAGGAAACAATTACGCAGGCGGGTGCAAACTGATTTTTCCAGGCATGCAGGTGCGACCTGCATGTGAAAATCAATATTCATACATAGGTGTCTCAGGAGGCCTGCCAGCAAAAATTAATTTTCATAGGCGGCCGACTATCTGCTGGGAAAAACACATGATTTTCACAGGCCTTAAATCATGGTGGCATGGTTGTTCACATGCAAAAACATGTTTTGGTCACATACCAAAATATTTTCATAGTAGTATTGGCAGTGTTCTCACCAACAAGATGCTTGGGACGGATCTGCCTCGTTGAGGGAAAGGTTTCTCCTTAGCGATCTAGGCTGGGGCAAGTGCCTGGCGGACTTCCCGTGGTGGCCAGAATGGAGGCGCAAATTATCTTTCTAGTGAACTTCACAAAATAAGTTACCACTTTACCACTTATGGCCTAAATTATGAAGAGGGTAAATGATCTAAATGCCCCTTATTAAATAAGGGATGTTAGTGAGCGGAGAAATAGTTTGGAGTAAGATGCTAAGGAATTTTAATGAGAGGTGATTAATGAGACGAGTAGAACTCTAAAGTGGTCACTTATTTTTGGCACAAATCGAAAGCTGTCGGTGACATGAGACCGGGGGTATCATGACTAGAGGCTTGAGTGGCCGCGGTCACCCACGTGGCCCGACCCCCTCGGGGGGGTCGGGCCCAAGGGTGACGTGGCCACCCCTCCCTCTGTCTCCCCGAGGGGTCGGGCCGCTCCCGTTTTGGCCCCGAGGGCTGGGGCGCCCCGACCCCCTGTGATTTTGGCGCCACGTGTGTGGGTTAGGTGAGCACAGTAGGGCTCACCTAACCGCATTTATAGCGGATCAGGCGAGCGCGCCACGCCGCATTTAATGCGGCACAGCGCACGCTTATCCGGTCCGTGACCGGTCGCGGTGTGTGACCGGTCACAGACCGGTCAGATCGAGGGTTAGGTGGCGACAGGCGGCCTGTCGCACGCCTCGCCCCGTCCCGTCAGAATGATGAGAGCCTCCTGGCTCTCGTCCCTAGCCGGAGCCGGCGTGCTAACTCCTGGAGTTGGTATGTCAGTCCCGGTCAGATCCATTCCGGACTACAGCGCAAGCATGGCAAGGAAGTCGCTGGCCATTGAATGAAGGTTGAAACGGGCGTCCACCGGGAGAGCTGGCGAGCGGGGCAGAAGGCGTGTACCATGCCTGTCAGAGGTCACTTCCGGCTGTAGACTAGCCCTCATTGTAAAAAGAATGTTTCCTTTCTTAGGCAGCTGGAGGCCCATGTGGTGACCCCTGGCCAGATAAAAGGAGGCCCAGGCCTAGGAAAGAGGGGGAGGACTCCGGCGAATACGCTCTGGAGACCGAACTCTCTTTGTATTGTTGGAGACCCCCAGATCCACCAGAACACAGGAGTAGGGTGTTACGCTTCTCAGCGGCCCAAACCTGTCTACGTCGCCCGCGTCTTGTGCGTTTCCTCTCTCGCTGACGTTCCTCAGATCGAGGGCGAAGAACCTCACTTAGCGCCCCCGGCCGAACCGGCAAAGGGGGGCCCGCGCGGTCTCCCGGTGAGGAGCGTCACGCTCCGTCATCTGGCGCGACGGTGCCAGGCGCCCCCGACCCCCAGGATGGCCCCGGGGCCACTGCGGGAAGGCCGCGCCTGTCGCCCTCTGACCCCGAGGTCGTCGGCACAGAAGCCGAGTGCGCCCCGCACGGCCTCTCGGACGGAGAGCGCCCTGGAGACGCGGCCCCTGGCAAAGAGGATAGGCCCCGCCGAAAGGTGCAGCGGCCCGTCTACTTCGTTAGCGAGGCCCTCCGGGACGCCAAGACCCGATACCCTCAGGCCCAGAAGATGCTTTACGCTATTCTGGTGGCTTCGAGGAAGTTGCGCCATTATTTTCAGGCGCATCAGGTCACGGTGGTTACGTCTTACCCCCTCGGCCAAATCTTGCATAACCGAGAGGGTACTGGACGGGTGGTGAGATGGGCAATCGAACTCTCTGAATTCGATTTGCACTTTGAACCACGCCACGCGATCAAGAGCCAGGCCCTCCCCGACTTTGTAGCGGAGTGGACCCCAACTCCCGAGCCCGTCTCCGCCCCTGAGGCCAGCCCGGGCCCCTCGCAGCTGCCTCACACCGCCTACTGGGTGATGCAGTTCGATGGCTCCCTGTCTCTTCAGGGCGCCGGTGCGGGGGTCACTTTGACCTCGCCGAGCGGAGACGTCCTCAGATACCTGGTCCGCCTCGACTTTCGGGCGACCAACAATATGGCGGAGTACGAGGGACTCCTTGCGGGACTCAGAGTGGCGGCTGGACTGGGGATCCACCGCCTCCTGGTGTTAGGCGACTCCCAGTTGGTCGTTAACCAGGTCTGTAAGGAGTACCAGTGCTTTGACCCGCAGATGGACGCCTACGTCCGCCAGGTGCGGCGTATGGAGCGCCATTTCGACGGGATAGAGCTTCGGCACGTGCCCAGGCGGGATAACGCGGTCGCCGACGAACTCTCAAGGCTCGCTTCCTCGCGAGCCCAGACCCCACCGGGCGCCTTTGAAGAAAGGCTTGCCCAGCCGTCGGCGCGACCCGACCCCCTAGGGGAGACGGACGCGCCTGAACGGCCCCCGAGGCCCTTCGGAGTCCAGGCCTCGGGACCCGAGGGGAGCGCTCCCAGCTCCCCTAGATTGATTGCTTGGATCACTGAGATCCAGGCGTATCTCGCAGATAAGACTCTACCCGAGGACCGCGAAGGGAGTGAACGCGTCCGTCGCATCTCCAAGCGCTACGTGCTGGTGGAAGGGACCCTCTATCGGCGCGGGGCTAACGGAGTCCTCCTGAAGTGCATTCCTCGGGAACAAGGCGTCGAGCTTCTCGCCGATGTCCATGAAGGCGAGTGCGGAGCCCACTCCGCCTCAAGCACCTTGGTTGGCAAGGCCTTTCGCCAGGGTTTCTATTGGCCGACGGCTCTCAACGATGCGGTCGACCTGGTCTGGTGGTGCAGGGCGTGCCAGTTCCACGCCAAGCAGACCCATCAGCCGGCCCAGGCCCTGCAGACCATACCTCTTTCGTGGCCGTTCGCTGTCTGGGGGCTCGATATCCTGGGACCGTTCAGGCGGGCCCCGGGAGGGTTCGAGTATCTGTATGTCGCTATCGACAAGTTCACTAAGTGGCCCGAGGCTTATCCGGTCATCAAGATCGATAAGCACTCCGCCCTTAAATTCATCAGGGGCATCACTGCTCGGTTCGGGGTGCCTAACCGTATCATTACGGATAACGGCACCCAGTTCACTAGTGAGCTTTTCGGCGACTACTGCGAAGNCGTGAGGGCAAGGCCCCGGCGGCTCCCGCCGGCAACCGGCGAGGTGAGGCCAAGCAGAAGGCCCCCGCCGAGGACATCGACGATGGCGACGATGACCTGGGGTTTCAGGAGCCTGAGGCCACCGTCGATGGGGGAGCGTGCGCTCACGCTTCTCGCCGGAGCCTCAAGGCCATGAAGCGCGAGCTTCTGGCCACGGCCCCTACCCATGAGGCGACGCGGCGGGCGCGGTGGTCGGAGGTTGCCCTCACCTTCGACCAGACCGACCACCCGCCGTGCGTTGCCCGGGGAGGACAGATCGCGATGGTGGTTTCCCCCACCGTTTGCAATGTGAAGTTGAGGCGTGTCCTCGTAGACGGGGGTGCAGCCCTCAACATCCTTTCCCCCGCAGCCTTTGATGCCATCAAGTCCCCGGGGATGGTGCTCCGACCATCCTAGCCGATCATTGGCGTGACGCCGGGGCACACCTGGCCGCTGGGTCATATCGACCTCCCGGTCACCTTCGGTGGTTCCGCCAATTTCCGCACGGAGCGGGTGGACTTCGATGTGGCGGACCTCAGTCTGCCCTACAACGCGGTCCTGGGGAGGCCCGCGTTGGTGAAGTTCATGGCGGCGGTACACTACGCCTATCTCCAGATGAAGATGCCGAGCCCCGGTGGCCCCATCACCGTCCATGGCGACCTCAAAGTCGCGCTTGCTTGTATGGAGCAGCGCGCGGACCACCTCGCCGCGGCATCCAAGCCCGCGGGCGGTGATGAGAGGCTCAGCACCTCCGTCCCGCCCGCCCCAAGGCAGCGGATGGTCACGTGCGACGAG